>VWYH01002741.1:159693-548924 GCA_013399365.1 Pampusana beccarii
TTTTAATGTACTAATGCCTCAAGCTTCAGGACAGATGAATTTTGTCACTAGCTAGAGTTTTCTCTCTAATGCTGAAGTTGCAACAATAACAGTTTTCTTCTATAAAAAAGTGAGAAGAGACCATCATACCGCTCTGAGGTCCAGGTGCTGAACCAGGAGCCAGATGCAACCTGTGAGAGAGAACTAATTTGACTGGTTGGCACAGAACTGGACCAAAAAGCCAGGTGGTATTTCTTGTCATAACATCATGTTAAAACACTGGAAGAAGCAACCAAGACTCTTAGTAGTATCTTGTGATGATTTATTTGGAGATTGACCTGTTTCAGAAGCTGTGGACTAAATACTCTTAGACTGAGTTGAATACTTCAATTGACTTTGTGACTTCTTTGTTTTATCCTTCTGTGGGGTGTTCTTGTTTTTTGTTTTCCTCCTGTTCCCATGCTTCTGAAGGCCTCTGTATACAATTTTTGGGTTGAATTTCCTTCAGTTCTGTAGAAAATTGTTGGGTTTGGGGGTTTTCAAAGAGGCAAATTCGGTAAAAAAAATCAGATGTTCTTAATTTTATAATTGTGAATAAGAAAAGAGTATACACCAAAGACAACAGCTGAATAGATTAAAGAAACATGAAACGTAACACCTGAAAAGAATATAGGGGCTGAGATATTATCAAGACATACCATTTGAGAGTTTCCATTAAAGAAACCAAGTTTCTCCTTGTACTTCTGCAGATCAAATGACAAGACTGTCTCTTGACAAAGCGTGGGCCAATGAATGAGCTTGTACTAAAATAACCTTGGTATTATAAATCTCGTTAATTTACACATAACTGTTTTTTACCAGTCTAAAAAGTTTGATGCTAGATTCTTGATATCTGTCATATACCCAGATGGCATAACAGGAAAGCTTCCTGAAATATATAAATGCACCTTTTACACTTTAAGACATGTCAGTACACTGAGTGTGGAGAGTGTGGGAAAATTATCTTCGTGAAATGTATGATTGATTCACTTTTACCCATCCACTTTTGCATTATTGACTGCCAGTAGTGAAGATTGGTTTCTTTCCTGGGGCTGTGATGTGGAAAAATATTGTGAATTAGTCATTCTGAGGTTGACATGGAAAGTCTATGAAGAGCTGTTGACTTGTCAACTCTTGCGGATTCCATAGGTCAATAACCATATCACAAACCTTGAATGATATCTGGCCTGAAGAAAGGGTTAACAAGATTGCAGTAAGACTGTGTTGTTCACAGGAAAGTGCTTCTATCCCCAATGTTTGAGCAAGATAAGAAGCTAGTGTCCAGCCTGCACAAACCAGAACTTGTGTAGCTGAATGTGAAATGTGAAGAAAGGAGGAAAGAAAAAGACAAGTGTGTTTAGTTTTTTTCCTCCTATTCTGATCTAACATTTCTAATCCCTAGTGACCTAGTTCATGTAAAATCAGAAGCATCATTAATAATCTAATCCCTGGAGATCTTGCATAAGCACTTCATCACTACAGCATCTGTAAGGAAGTTCAGAGTTCCCCATAACAGTGAAGTGCCTTTCACTAGAAGAGAAAAATGGGTTTTGCCAATATCTTTCCCCATTTCTGACAGATGGCTAACGTTGCAGCCACCTTTGTGGTGGCTATCGTTATCCTTGCAATACAACTGTAGTGCTTCCCTGCTGTAAGCTGGACTCCTGGGAATAGTGCTAATCCTTTTTGGCATTTATCCCAGAAAGGAGGATAGGCAAAGGCATGGACCCAGTATTTGTGAACCTACATGTGGCCAGAAACTTGCTTACAGGATAAGTAATGCACACAACGTTGAATAACTTCATATGCTACATGGTAATAAAAAGATGCCAGGGAAGGACAGTGGTGTAAAGAATTTAGCTCTTTGAGGCTTAATACTTAGATAAGGTTAGAGCTGGCCATTTGTGGCTTTCTCATTTGATGGACTGGGGCAAGTAAGTTTTGAGGTAAAGATGCAGAGAACCGAAATGGCAGTGTTTTTAATCATATAGTGTTGTATGGAATAGGTATCGCCATTTCATAACAAACCTGGAAGTTAACCATATGTAGCTGTGTGACGTGGGACTTCTGTTTATACTACTTTTAGGTCTACTTTGATTTCATTGTTTACCCTCGTGTAATACTGAAATGCACATCAGAGACTGCATGGTATCCTCTAGCAAGTGAAGTAGGAAACGAAAAAATTTTGTTTATTCCAAAATACTTCTAAAATCTTTTAAACTGTACTGAGAAATATTTGGAACCCACATTTTGGTGTGTTGGCACAACCATGTTGTTTTATAGATTTAGTTTAAATAATGCACTCATTTGTAGATTTGTGATCAGTCCAAACCATCAATCCATGTACCCTCCATTTCTTAGTTGATTAGTAAATACTAAAAACATGTGGGTTGGTTTTGAAGTGAAGATACATTGGAGGCAGGAGTGGGTGATGTTTTAAAACTTCAAAACTTGTTCTTTTGACTGGATGATCTGACCAGTGCAGGACATCTGGCTCCTTTGTGGGGAGGCAAGCAGGTATTTGGTGCCATCATAGCCTGAATTGCTTTATTTACTGTGTGTGTCACAGCTCTGAGGATTGTGTAAATTCACAACTGGGGATTTCAAACTGAGCTGGAGGCTCAGGTGTGCACAACTGCTTTGTCCAGATATAATGCCTACCCCATATGGAAAAGTAATAATCTGTCCTACGTAGTACTTTGTAGAGAGAAGCATGATTGTATATACATTATGAATTTATATTTATATACTGCAGTAAAGTATGATTCATTTTATACATATATTTTTATATACAGAGAAGGAATTTTTTATCGTTGTTGGTTTAAACCTCTATACAACTCTAAAGAAAGAAATATCCATCTAGTCGTTTCAGCCCAATGTTGTCCAGTTGTTTGGTTTTAACATATTTCAAAGGCCCGTCCCTGCCTTCTGTGCAAAGTTCATATTGCAAATCATACTATTTAAGGTAACACTGCTGTAGCCCAGTGCTGAGGTATCATAAACACTACTCAGGAGACTTGCTGGAATAGGCATGCTTTCTACAGTAAAGACTTCTTTCTCTGTGAAATAATTGCCACTGCTGCACATTTTGCTGGTGGGAAAGCTGCTTTGACGTGCTCAGAAGAATATGCCTCAAAGGTCTGAATATATGGAAACCCACAGCCAGATTTGGAGTCAGTAAGAAGTTCGCGTTGGTGCCCAAGATGTACGGTCCCCTCAAGCAGAGGACAGCTGTCAGTTTGTGACCCAGCTGCGAAGCTCGGTCTGGGGAGCACCATGCCCTGGTGCACTGTCCCACCCCAAAGCTTTGGCTGTCACAGACCGCTTGTTCTGGTCATCTTCTGGGACACTTCACTCTTCTGCTGAACAGACTTCTTTTGGGACTCTTGCTGTTTCATTCACAGGGATAAACAAAAGTGATAAATGTAGTATTTTAAGTGCTCCAGAACACGAGTTCCGACCAATGTTTCTTATTTTTTTCTGGTTTCATTGTTTTCATAATTTTTTATTCTCTTGAGAGGAATTGTGCTACACTGTGCCTCTGTTGGCTGAAAAAGGAACCGTAGATTAGTGTTTAAAACACACCACTGTGATTGTTATCCATACCATCTCCCTATACCCTTTGACAGCCACACATAGGTACAGCAGAGGAGAAGCATGAGCTTTGCTTCTCCTGCAATGCCGTTCCGAGAAGCAGTGTCCTGTTCTCCAGCATTGCTTTGGTATTACTGGGCAGTTACTCAATTCCATAACGTTTCCCAGGAGCTGAGGGATTTGGCTGTGCCTCGGGGCTGGCAGTCTCCCAGGGGGTGACCAGACTGTGCTATGCCTCGAGCTTGGTCCTTCCAGAAGGAAGTTGTCCATCTGTCTGACCTGCAAGTTTTCTGCCCCAGCCAGTGCTCAGGGTTCTCGTCTGATGCATAAAATTATTTAATCTGGAATCTTCCGTACATCATTAAATGAGTAATCATTATTTTGTCTTATGTTCACATGAATAAGGATTATTTGTGCGTCAGAGAGGTTTTACAATTAGGTTAATCACCCTGTTCCTAGAAACTATAGATGGTCTGCCAAGCAGACAACTTCTCAGCAAAGCACTTAATATATGCTTTCATGTTGTGCTTTAAGGAATTAGATTTTAGACTTACCTTTGCTAAAAGAAGAACTAAATCTAGAATGAAAGTTCATCCAGTCTTTTAAAATCTGTGGTAAAATAAATATTTGGATGTTTTTCACATGGATAGCATATTCCTGGCAGTTGACAGAGTTGACCAGAAAGCTGGTGCTCCTTGGCCTGTCAGCTACTCCTCAAACCTTTGAGCACGTAGCACAAGATGCTTTTAGCCCTTTTATTTAAACATGTGCTTAAATACATTAAATATCTGATATTATTGCTTTGGCTTCTAAGGGACATGGTTGTGAACTGGTTGCCACTTGATATCAGACACACACACTTCAACTGTTTTTTCCACTAATGTGAAAATCTATAATGTCCAAAGAGAACAACAGAAATTTTGTTTCCTGAAAACTGTAAATCAATAGAGAGAGGACATTGATAAGATATGATGAACTGGTACCTATTTTTCTTGAAATTTTGAATGAAAGCAAAATAAGTTATTTGATTTCTGTTCAGGTTTTTCAGGTTTTATTCTTTGTGCACCTCACAGGAACAAAAAATAATATAAGTATGTGTGTCTTTTTGAAGCTGCTGAGGGGTTTGTTTGGTTTGGTTTGGTTGTTTTTGTTTGTGGGTTTTGTTGGGGTTTTTTTTGAGGGGGGGGTGTTTTGGGGGTTTTTCCTGAGGGGGGCAGGGGGAGAGGAGGTGGTTGTGTTTTGGGGGTTTTTTAAGTTCTGCTTAGGTAGGATGTTTTCTCTGCAGTCTAGCATCATCACACCAGAAGTTCAACGTGGTACTCTTAGTGGGTTTTGTTTATCTGGTGCATGTCTGAAAAAAATGATGCAGAGATAATGTTTAAATGGAAATGCACACTGTTAACTTTCAGGACAAACAGAATTGGGTGTCACTGCAATCTCTATAGAGAATGGGTGCAAAATGCAGTGTAAAGCTGAAGGATGGGAAAATATCACAACTCCAAGGCTCTTTGGAATGATATTGGTCTTTAGGGGTGGAAGGAGCACTGAGCAGGACTGGTGGGTTGGGTGTGCGGGGCAGAGCTTGTTGCAGTCTTTCCTCTGTGGTTTGGTGCCAGTGAAATCTCAGCAGCTGTCCTGGTTATTCTGCAGCTGACCTTGTTGAGGGAGACATCAGGAGGAGACGTGTCAGAAGTTTATTGGGACAGAGGTTGAGGGGTGGGCAAGGGATAGCGGGTTTCAGGAGGAAATGGGGAAAAACCTGCAAGATGGTGTGAAGACTTGTTTAACGCTTTTATTCCAGGTGGGTTTGGCTTTGTGCTGTAATTTCAAAGTCATGACTATCTGGAGGCAATACGGCTTCCCTCTGTTTGAAGAGAATACAACAAAAAACAGGAAAAGTGCCTGTCAGGTTTTTGTTGTTTGTCTGTGGTTCTCTTTTTTTAAAAAAAAAAGACTGAATTAAATCTTCATTATTTTTACTATTTTCCTTCTGTCTACTCAAGAAACCCTTTAAATACCTTAAGCTTCTAGGGTTTTTTCAGTAACACAAAGAGCTTGAAGCCTTTATTGAATGTAGAGAGTTGTTACAAAGCGTCTGTTTTAAGTATTTGAAGTGTTGGCTAACTGTGAAGGACAGTGTGGTAAGTATAGCATCCTTCTAAACACCAGAACTGTGCAGAAAGTGAAATTTAACACCACTCTGTGTTCTACAGAATCAGTTTTGAAAGCAGACTGAAGTGTCAGGTTATTCTTTTTTGCTTTGTTTTGTTTCTCGAGCAGATGCATGGGAGACCGTTTGGGACAGACAATGTATTTCTTGCAGTACAGTGTTACTTCCTGAAGAACATGCATGTTTGTTCCCTTTCTGCCTTTCCTGGGATAGCCTACAAGAGCTGGTTTCTCAGTCATCTCCAGTGCAGTAACTGTTGTTTCCCATAAGACCACAAACCCGCTCTGTGGTCTTGTCTGCTCTGGGAAATGTCTTCAGTGCTGGAAAGCACGAGCCAGGAGCACAGCTCGGCTCTGGAGGAGGGCAGGGACTTTTTTTGTGTAGGACCTTTGAAACACTATGACCTGTGTATGTGCACTTTCCTTGAGCCTGTGAAGCTGACAGAAAGTGTGAACTTGGCCAGAACCTCAAGCATTTAAAAATTAGCTCCCCTCGTACAGTTGAATTAAAAACAAAGGGCAGAATTAATGGAAAATTTCCTTGCATGAGTATCACCGGGGCAGGTATTTGAGTTTTTTATAGCATCATTAAATGGTTTAAAGATCTCTGAAGGTGACTTTAGTCAGAATTTCTTCTGCTTCCTATTCTGCACATCAGAGGAAATGAATGAATGGGATTTTTATGCTCACCCTCACTTTATTATTCAAGAACTGAGGTCTCAGTGGAGTGGAAGATCAGTGAGTAATAAGCCTGCTGAAAGGAATTATTTTTCTTTTTTTTTTTTTCCATTTTACATTATGTATAACCTGTAAAACTCGTTCCACAGAAATCACAAAGAGCAAAGTTTAAGAGGAATCCAGAAGCTGTTACACACTTTTATAGATGGTGGGACTATCCTCAGTTACCTCAGGGAGAGTAATTGTATTCCTGATCACCAGCTACTCAATCAGCTGGAGGATACACCATTTCACAGCTGCTTATACTCTGTGGCCTCTACTGTCTCACTGATACCCCCTTGCTTAGCACATCTAGTACTGCTCTGTGTGCTGGGGTCTAAGTAAAGTAGCATGTGGATGGATAGTGGGAGATAGGTGGATCAGAGCTTTAGTCCCAGCAAGAGGTTGTAGTTTTATGTCGTAAGTGTGGACTTTTATCTCGTGACATTAGTAACCCTCTGGGTTGAGATGTAGTTCGAGTTGTTGGTCATGTCAACCTGCCTGAGAGCAGAGCTCAGACTTTGGTTATGGCAGATGCTGCTCAAGGGGGTTTGTGCTCCTCTGGATGGAGTTTAGTGCTTCACTGAGACGCACGTTGCAGCCCTGGTGCTTCTGTTGGACAGCAGGGGTACCACTGTGTAGTGGTGGAGGAGTGGACATGGCCCTGAAGACCTTTGGAAGAAGGTCCAATTTTCTTGACTGAAACATTTCTCTCTACCTGTTGACCCATGGGGAGCTTTACAGCTTCAGGACTATGATAGAAAAAGTTGAGTGCTCTTACCTGCTTGAGAGCTGTGTGGAGAGCCCTGTCTAAGGCTGGGCTCACACAGACACCCCCTCAGAGCCCTCTCCATGTGCTGGTGGAGCACCAGAGGGAAGGTGACATCAGGCTGCAGCCAGCTGGTCCAGAGCTGCCGGGGGTTCAGGTGGAGCATGGCAGAGCCAGGGTTTGTGTGGAAAGAAAATAATCTCCTGGGGAACTACTTCTAGCAGAAAGAGACCCGCTCCAGACTCATTTTTTGCCAGGAATTAAAAGCTCAAGTAATTAAAATATATATATACACCACAACGGATATTTCAGCTTTTCAGGATCCTTCCCCAGCCCAAAAGAGGAAGCTTTTAACTTTTGTACTTCGCATTTCCTTCGTATATTGGAATGGTTATGATCACATTTTTTGACAGGTCATTTCTATCTATATTTGTTTTCTAAATTTGACCAGTTGTTTACAGCCACCTCTATGTACTTGTGTTTTCCCACTGAGCCTCTTATGTCTTTCTTTTTGCACTTTTACCCTCTTAAGAGGATTCAGGTGTATCCTCGTGCTACTTCTCTAACAACTGGAATTTGCTGTTTCTTCTTTTTTTTAACTTAGCTTGGAAGGACTGAGGGTAGTAAAAATATTTTGTGAAAAACTAATTAAATTCTGTGATTAAGGGAGTAAAAATCATCTTTTATGGTCAGATATTCTTGGCATTACTAAAGACCTTAAGGTCTTGAAGGCTGATAAAATTGAGGCTTTTTTTATCATCTACTTGGTTGGATTTATTCTTCAAAGCCAGTGCAATTTAAGAGAAATTTAGACTGATGGACTTTGCTTTGTGGAGAAAACTTATTAAAGATTAAATTGCAGATTTTTTTCCTCAAGCTAGTAACATACTGTGTTTCTTTTACCTGTTCTTCTGTTTGTTCTTGCTCAGTAACCTTTTCAGGAGTTTTATTTTGGAAGATAAATAGGATATCTTATTCCTTTGGCATTCTAATAGGAATTTGCTTTCCAAGTCTCTCTTCTCATAGCTGAGCAGTTCAGACAAAATCCTTGTATCACAGAAGTCCGTGTCTACAAACCAAAACAAAAAACCCCCTCTGAATCTATTTTACTAGCTTTTGGGGGGGTTGTTTGTTTTCTGTAGAATTCTGAGGGGTTTTTTTCCGTTTTCTTCTAAGGGAAGCAGCACAGGAACAACTTGCTCTGTTGTAGCTGATGTGAAGAAGCTGTTAGCTGATCTTGTCGCTCGCAGCAAGTCAGGAAATTCTTTCCAGTGTGTCCAGATGCTTCCTGTGCACAAGGCTGGCATCATGGTTGGCACATGATTAAAATAAATAAATAAATCAGACTCAAACTGTTTTTTATTTTGCATTTAGCGAGGTCTTTTGGCAGCATGGAGGGAGGATAGCCTTGTGGATTGTACAGTGTCACTGTGCTTCGGTTTGTTTGGAAGAATGAAAAGGAACCACGTAAAATGTGATCAATTTTTTTAGCAGTTGGAAGCCTCTCTTGGCTTTCTTCTCCACGCCACTTTCATGATGTGCTCCTCGAAGTAGTAGACTAACTCCTATTTTGTATGTGTCAGGTTTTGCATTGCTAAAAAGTAGTTATTACAGCTGATGATTGTAGCAGTGCTGCATTCCAAAGGGGGAGGAGATGATGTTGTTCACTTTGCACTCTGTGGGGGATTTGGGCTGACCACAATACACCCTCTGAGCCCTCTGTAGATTGTATTGTTCTCTTTACATGCCTCTGCATGGGAAAAGTTGTGTTAACCATACACCCTGCTTTGTGCTTGTAAAACCTTATGCACTGGTGGACCTGTAAAAGAAAGTATGATGGTTTTTAAGTATGAAGCATGACTCCCAGTCACCATGCTAATGAAGTGTCTGGATAGACCAGATTCTGTCAAGAGTAAAAACAGTTTCCTATGCTTTCTCTTTTTCTTCTTCCAAACACAGCGTGGGGAATCCATCCTCTGTCTCTGCCCAAGTCATAGCTGGATGTCATCAAGTCACATAGTCCCTGAGGAGGATGTGGAGACAGGAGAACACAAGAGCGAACAAACTCCAGGAGGAAAATTCTTTAAGTAGGAATAATTTCAACAGGAAATGTTCTGCTTCTTTCAGCAAACTTGCTTTGTAACTATTTTCAAGATGCTATTTTTTTTTTTATTCCAGTTCTGCATTTATTTCTTGCTACTGAGAATCCAGTTTCTTCTTGAAGAGAAATATGTAAATTTTTGTCTTTGGAAATTTTGTCTGCTATTACTGATCATCAAATTTGAGTCACTGGCAGATCAATGAACAAAAAAGGTGTTATGAATTCTGCTGAGTTGTACTTTTAAAACCACAGGAACCCCCAGTTTTTGGAGATGCCCACTGAAAATGCTCATGCAAACTGATGTGCACAAGAACTAATTTGGCCCATGGACTCACTGTACTGTGTAACCACAAAGCAAATCCAGGGATTCTAGAGTTGCACCTGTCTGTGGTAGATCAGAATCTGGCCATTGCACAGTTTCTATGGTGTTGCCTGCTAAATTAGGGAAAGGAGGGGAAATACCAGTTTTCTGCTTAGAAATAAGAGAAATGGAATGGAAAAAATGAATCAGACTTTGAGGATATTTTTCAAGCAGTTTAACTTTGTGTCTGAAACATAAAACGTGTAGATGTAGAGAATTTGAAAATCTTCCAACTCTGATCTTGTGAAAACTTTATCAGGTTTTAATTGCTCCCAGGTTTAAGGAAAGTGACTTTAAAACAGTCTAAGATTCCAAAATTAAAAATATGATATTATTAACACTGGGGATTTTAACCAATGCAGTGACCATTATCTAGATCTATAGCATAGTGTGGTTTCTGCAAGGAAAAGTGGGCAGAGTGGAGAGGGTAGGACATGCGATGTTGTACCTTGTGCCTGTGTGACAAGGAATCAGGAGACAGCATCAGGTCTTCTGCACTACTTCTGAGCTGTCGGGGGCTCATGCTGAGTCCTGCGGAGGTGGCTGCCCTGCGTGGCTTTAAGATGTTTTGCCTGGATTTGGGTAGATATGTGTTTGCCCTTTGGTGTGGATCGTCTTTGACTGATGGATTAAGTGAGGAGAAGCTGGATAGAGACTGGGTATTCTATAATGAAAGATGAAGAAAACCTCCAGCAGAAACTTTGGGTGTCCTGATGTGGAGAAGAAGTAGCACAAGTGAAGGGTGGTGATCTCCAAGACTAGCTACTATCATCTCCCTTGCTGTTTTTTGAAGGAAAATGCTTATAGTGTTTGAAGAGAAAAATTAGTTGATACATTAAAATAATTTTCTCTTCCTTTCAGTATTTTATTGATTCAATGAGTCGTAGTGAGCTGTATTGTGTGAGTGCCTCCATATGCTGAGTGATCTCATTTTCCATGTGGGAGTACAGAATAAACTTCAGAACACAAAAGATTGCATGAAAAGGTGGCATTAATTATATAAAATTACCATCAGAAGGCAGATTATTAGACAGAATATTCTTTTTGACACTGTGAAACAGCTTCTAATTTAATATTAAGTTTGATCTGACAACATTGGGAAATAAGCACAAAGCTCTACAGTTTAATTTCTGGCAAGGGGATATCCTTAAAGCTAGTTATTGAAGCATACAAACAGTTGGGCGGGGGGAGGGGGAAGGAGTTTAAATATAAATTCTGCTGAATAATAATTAAGGGCTTAATTGAAATCACTAGTTTTTAGTCATAACATAGCTCAGTGAGAAAAGGTGAAATGGAAAAATACCCAAATTCTTCTCAGAGTCCCAAATATCTCCTAGCTGTGAAGCAGTTAATGCCATGAACATGAAAATGTAAACATAAAAGTTTGCAGAAAAAAAAAAAAATGGTTTGACATTTAGTTGATGTATTGTTTGAAAAGAAAGAGGAAAATTAATACAGCAAATAAGAAGAGAGATCGAAACGCAATATAGATAGCAGGCACTAATTTGTCTGTGGCCACAGTTGCAAAATGTGCAGTGAAGAAAACACTGGTGAGGTAAGGTTTGTATTTTGCAATTATCCCTGGCTTTGGAGCTGCACAAGCCCTTACATGATTCCTTTTTATCTCTGTTTATTGCAGAGAAATACTGGCTTATTTTAAAAGGGGAAAAAAAAAAAAAAAGAGCTGCACTTGCAGGGTTAGGAAAGTAGGATGGAAACTCTCATATGGTCATAATTATTTTTCCTCATGTCCAGAGGCCTTAATCAAGGCCCTTGATGCTGGGTAGTTTATAGATGCCCACACGGAGCTCATTACTGGCCTGAGATGGTTCCAGGAGGCTTCACAGCTGGGAGCTGAAACGCAGAGGTGGCAAATGCAGTCTGGAGCAGAGCCAGAAACTGGACCAAACTTTTAGGAGGCTGGATAGCTATGATGAACATGGGAGATGGGGAATTCCTCATCAGGATGGTTTGCGTTTGTTTTCAGAAAATCTTGGGCAAATCTCTGTAGTCCAGCACTTGCAAGACCCCAGCAGATGAAGCATGTTGAGAAGTGCTTGCCTCCAGCATCTCCTTATGTACCCGCTCAGTTTCTCCTCTCCCTCCCCGTTTTCGTCTGTGATGTTTTTCAGTTAAGTTATTTTTGTTGTGAGAGTGGTTAATTTCATAAATATGGGGAATGTTTTTAAAACATTAAAAAACTTTCTTGCTTCTCTGGCAGCAGGCTGTGAAATCACTTGGCAGGGATGTTTTCATTTCCGCTGACCCTGGAGAATCTGGAGGATACCACAAATACATTTTTAATGATCAGCTGCAATTTTACTCATAAGTAATAAATTGCAACCGATCAGAGCATCATTTAGGGTGAAAAATAGCTCAATGATATGAAGTCATTCTAAAGCGCAGAGCCAGATGAAAATACCCGTGTTCAACATAGACTTTGAACTCATCATGTTTGTGAAGATGGGCAATAAAAAGCAGAATCAAAGCGTTGCTTCATTACTTTTTGTGTGAGATGTGTGTTGCAACCTGCTCTGCAAAGGGCACAAGCTCAAGGAATTATAGTTAAGTTTGTACTCAAGACAACACTCTGTGAAGACCATATGTCAGTGTTGTATCTTGCTCTTGCAGCAGTGCTTTAAACACTCAGGCTGCTGGCTGAGGCTCTCAGATAATGGAATATAGAATCCCTGTCACTTGGCTGGCCCTTTTTATCTGCTTAGGGGTGAATATCACCTTTGCTTAAATAACCTCTGTGCAAGATAAACTTTCAAAAGCCTGAGTTTTGGTTGTATTTTTCCTATTGAACATCAACAAGAGTTAGGCACATATTTGCAATTTTAGTTTTTTGAAAATTGAGCTTGTGATGAGAAAAAGGAAACAATGTGACAAATATGCTGCTTCTTTGATTACTTCCTTGGAACATCTTTCCTTGTTGTTTCTAACAATGCCTTCAAGCTGCCTTGAACTGTGTAACGCAATCAGCCAGTCTGCCCTACTAGAAGGACTACACTGGTGCAGCGCAGAGTAAGGGAAGACGAGACAGGTGGTGAGTGCCGCTCATAGTGATTTTTAATGGCAGCATCCTCGCTGACTTTAATGAGGCATGGATTAAAGCGCAGGAAACCTCTCATGCAACTTCTCTGTAACCAAGGGAAGCCGCCTGAGCCACCTGTGGGCATGGCAGCTCTTGCAACAGGCAGATGTCACAATATCCCATTTATTGTCCAGAACAGCTTTTAAAGATAGGGTAGAGTTTTACCTGTGATGAGATAACGCTGATGTTACCTGGGCTGCAGTGGTGGCCACTGGGAGGGAAGGAGGCACTGAGAAGAGTTGTTACGGAGCTATGATGTGTTTTAGCTTGGTTTCCTGAAACAAAACAAAACAAAACAACCCACCACCACCAACAACAAAAAAAACCCCACAACCTCTTATGTTTTTAAGTGCTCAGTTTCCTTTAGTACTTTTTGATGTTACCAAGCTTAGACAGATTAATTGAAGGTCCCAAAGATAACTGGTTTCTACATGTCTGAGAAAGTCATTAAAGAACAACAGGAGCAGTACAAGGATGAATGCCCCCTAGAAGAGAAACGTGGTGTTGTCAGCCGAAGTTGTTTCTTCCTTTGACCCTGTCTTACCTGGTATCAGTTTGGGTGGCTGTGTTTGGAGCCACTTACCCCACATGCCACCTCCTCCCTGGCCGCTGTCTGGCCATGGGCATGGAGGGGGAAGCTGGTGGTGCACAGGTGCACAGCTGAGGGGCACAGGACAGTGGGAGGAGAGCACCTGGAGCTCTGCTTTTCGGACAGGATTTCTCTTGGTGCAATGGCAAAAGGTATCACAAGCTAATTCCTTTTCCTTTGCTGGGTCTCCAGGCAGGGTAATGATCACCACTGATGCTATAAATATTTATAGAAAAAATTTCCATCCCATCTTCCACCTTCACTGATGTTTTTTATCCTCACTGTTTTTCTTCTTATTGTCAAATTACCTGATTCATTTTTCATCATATATACTCCTCACTCTATGCTTGTGGGATGCTGTAATACTGCATATATTTGGGTTATTGTGAGAAGAGTTACTATGCTTTTTTGGAGGAACGTACACTGGTAATGGAGTGTTTCTCTACTGCTTTGAGACGTTACGTTACTATTGTCAACTGTATTTTTTTTTCCTATATTAGTTACACAGCAATGAAGCTTTTTTGATATTTTAGAAAAAGTTTCACCAATTTGTTTTTTTTTCCTAAGGAAATCTTTGTAAAGCCATTTTCAGTAGCTGTGCTTTACATATTGATGCATTTATACATATTTTAAACAGTCTTAATATGTTAAAGAAAAAATAGGAGTCAAGAAGAAGCTCACAGATCCAACTAATAAGTTTTCAGTAAATGCCCTTAGATCCTTTGTGTGTTGGGAGTGGGTCACAGAAAAACCTCTCTTGATGCTTATTTCCACTTATTGCTTCAATATTTAATTAGCATGGCTTTAATTCTCAGTGAGGTTTTTAAAGACTTAATTCGAAAATAATTGGACTAATGCACTGACTCTTAACTACCCAGACCTGCAGATGTAGGAATTGTCGGAAGTCGGTCTCTGTGAAGACACTGGGTATGGTTCTAGGTCAAGACTGAAGCTCAGGTGTGGCTGAGCAGACTTAGATCTCTCCAGCTTTCCCTGTACCCCTCTTTGTCATCTGCAGAGAGGGAAGAGGTGAGTGGCAAAATAGCCTTGATGCTGTGTTTGTCTTACAAGGAGAACCACTAAGTAAGCCCTACATAGTGGTCTTCAGTCATGTCTGTAACGTAAACAATAGTGGCAAGGCATGTTGCTGGTGTGCTTATGCGCACACACTTTGTAATACACACGTCTTACTATACATATACTTGTGTGTATATGTATATGCATGTTAAGACACGTCATAGAATTTCTCAAGTGGGAAGGGATCCATAAGGATAATTGAGTCCAGCTCCCTACTCCTTGCAGGACTACCTGAACATAAACCATGTGACTAACAGCGTCATCCAGACATACATAAATATCAATATTTTCCAGGCCTTAAAGAAGTATTAATGAACAATTTTTATTTTGTCATGTATTTTAAAGGACAAAACAATTGCACTACTTGTGGAACACAATCTTTTGTTTTTTCTGAGACCCTTTCTTGATTGGGTTTACAGGTATGGGTGGTCTGTGGGGGAGGCCTTCTCAGAAAATCAGTGTGCTTATTCTCTGGCTAATAGACATATTGCTAGTTGGAGATGTTCATTTCAGCAAGTGAATTTTCAGTGAAACTTTACAAACTCTAAAGTTTTGCATTCTCACAACTGGCCAGATGGACATTACTGTAAATTTGCATTAAATGTGTCATATTGAAATTTGAGAACTCGCCAGTTTTATTAAAGTGAGGATGCTTCCTTATGCTTTGTAACTCTTGACGTTTTACTTAAGCATTTCTTAAGCAATCTCAAATCGTGTCAAAGAGCATCTACCTGAGTCTCCTCATCACTTCAGAAAAGATATGGAGATTCAGACCTCTCAATCACTCTTTCCCGCCACCCCCATCCGCCCCACAGCCCCATTTTCTGAAACAATACTGTCCTTCTTTTCTGCTGATAACTTGGTTCTCACCTGTGGCTTTAGTCCGAGGTCTTACATCTTGCTCAGTGTTCAGATGTGACTTGTTAGCAGTGGATTTGCAGGCATGGGACGCGTTCCTGTGGTTGCTGTGCAAATCCTGCCTGGCTTAGCTGTTCTCCCACATACCTGCAACCCTGCCAGGCAGCAAAATGTATAGATAGATGGCAGAGCAGAGAGCCTGCGGAGACACTGCTCCAGTGCAGTGAGGTCTGGTCATGTAGTGATACAGGGATTAGGCTTTTCTGTTCATTGTTTTGTTCAAACTGCAGCACGAACCAACCATCTGCCTGATTAAAATCGCTACAGTAGTAACTGTGATGGGAAAATATTAGCAAGACTTTTTTTTTTTTCCTGCGAGTTTACGACTGTTCCTGGTGTGGTGGCAACACGTTTCCAAATGAATTACTATTTAGAGGGATGCCCTGCGTTTTGGAAACTTTCAGCTACTGTGAATTGCAGTAACTCGGTGTGAAAGGGGTCGTTCTTTATACAGGCATCAAAACTGTGACTGCTCTCGCATTGGTCTCCCAGCCTCTCAGTATGTTTTCCTCATCTCAGGAGGGAATAAAAGCAGCAGAGCTGTCTCCTAAAATACACAGGAGATCAAGTGTATCTACTTTCGTGTTTCTTGGAGGAGCAGGAGGCTGAACAACTTGAGTCTGTAGTGGGAAAGGTGACTGCAGTTTCTGTCACCCTTCACATTTAGAAAAAGGAACAGTAAGATTGTTTGTTTGCAATAGAATTGGTTATTGAATCACCAGGCATCGGCTGCTCCAAATCCTAAGCAGCAATTGAGGATATTCTTAAGTGAGATGTCTTTTAGTCCATTATCTGTAGTTAATGCAGTATACATTATTGACTACGAAAGCTGTGTTTTATTTGATTAAGAGCTCAGAAAGAACAGAGGCCTTTTCCTAGCCTGTGTCATGTCTAGTGGCAATAAAAATAACTTAGATATGGTTTCAGTCTTTTAACTCAGCTTAATTTCTTATGCTACTTTTGTTTTTTCCCAATAAAAATATTGAAAAATGACCTTTTTTTACATTTTGCCAGACAGACTATCTATATAAATAAATATATATATATATATAAAAAAAATATAAAATAGTCTTATTTAGTCTATGATTTTGATTTCAAACGTTTTTGTGAACCATCTTTCTACCAGCAAAAGAAACCCTTTTTAAAGCTGTTCATGTCTGACTGTTGGAATGACTCTACTGTGGCGCTGGACTTTTTCTGCCAGGAAAAAAAGTGGCACCAAACCATGTTCTGAAGTTTGCAGTTTTCCTTTATGTAAGTGCAAGCAAAATTTGATCCCTTCTTTATTTTAAGAAGTAGATTTCTTTTCCTTCTTTGCTACAAGGCTGCTTTCTGCAGCTGTTGACCACATGTTGAAAGGGTCATCATTGTAATTACTAGTGAAAGCTCAAAAACGAGGGAGTTGACCTTTCTTGTGTTTCAGGGAATTTTCTTTTACAGTTCATCGTCCAAACACAAAATTAACTGCATATTTTACCAACACTGAGATGGATTTGGAATGGGAGCTCTTAGCTGGGCGTGTCTTGGCCTGAAAGTTTTTGGCAAATTTGTGAGTTCAGGGAAGAGATGAAGGAGGCTCAAAGGATTGATTTGTAAGAGCAATTATAGAGCTCTATAGTTGAGCTAGGGAGTGATTAAAGGTGTGTGATTACAATGTATGTATCAGGCATAAATGAGGAAAGGAGCTATTCGAGAGAGTGGAAGAAAAGGAGAAATATAGCCTGAAAAACTGCCAGCAAATAGAACTGAGATTTTAATTTATCACCAACAGTTGGAAACCTTACTGCTGGAGACACAGCAGTTGTATTAAATGAGCAGGAGAAGATATGCATCTGGGACTTGCTCTTCTGGAACTCACAGGATCCTTTAATTTCTTTAATTCTTTAATTCTGATTTATTGGTAAGCAGGGGACTGCTTGAGTGTATCAGCTGACTTCAGGCTTAATGTGGGTAATTAAGTTCCATGCAGTAATCAACTGATCAAATCCAGTACTTGTGTATAGATTAGAGAAGCAGGTTTCAGCCTGTTGCCTACGGATCGCCATAGATTATTTCCAAGATGAATGGAAAAAGTTAATGAGGACAGCAAACTTCTTGTCAGTAGGCTCAAATATTTACTGTAAAAAGTTATGTCACTGAAGAGGGGTGTGAGGGGAAGTAAGCAGTAAAGATATTGCATATGTCTGTATATGCTTTAAAAGACATCAGACTTTAATTTTTATAGGGGAATGGTCAGCACAATATTTGACGAGATTTTTTATAGTGGTTAGCTATACTCACAGATGTAAAAATCTGTGTCTTGTTTTGAGACTCAATTTTGCTATTTTTCAGTTTCTGGATATTGGATCATGTATTACCTACCTTCTGCTAAATCATTACTTTGGTTGTGGAGTCACAATAACAGCAGAAACACCAAAAAGTACTGTGGAGGTATCAGAAAGTAGCATAGCAATGCAAGTTTCCCAAAAAATATTTGAAGGGGTAACATCTCCATCAGATTTAGGTCCAGATCAGGTAGCATCTTTCATTTTTGGAGCTGAGTAGAGCAGGTAATCTCATACTGTGTGCCCTGGCTAATGTGACAGAAATCTGCTCATGTCTGACCCAGGCTGAATTTTTACTGTGATGCAGCTGCTAAAGCATTGGCCTGATATCAGTGACTGGGGAGCCCTGGCTTCTGCTAATCTTCAGTGGTGCAACTATCTGCGGTACTTTTTCTGTGTTATGATGTTACCTAGCTTCTTCTTATTTTTTTCAGATTTTTTTTTAAAGTACTGACTTAAATTAATTCTCTACATATGTTTTTTTTTTTTTATTAAACTCAGGAAATGCTTTGAAGATTTTGCCTTTGAAATAACAGTGAAATAACAGTTGAATGAGTCATTTCAAATCTAGTTTTTGTAACTTAGTGTAGGAAGTAAATCAAGATAAAAACAGAGGAAGTCCTGAGGTCAATATTTATATGTATATATGACATATACAAGTAGGAATTCAATAAATAAATATTATTTTGTTTATATACAGACTACATTTACATTTAATATATCTGTAGAGTTACTTGGCTTGGTTTCTCATGCCCTCAAGTCTATTGTTTAATCACCATTAAGAGCATATTTCTTTATAGATACGATACAGATATAAATAAGTCTTTTTTTCAGTGAACAGTGTCACAGTATGAATAATGAAAAAGGAATCAAGTTGGTATTGACAACACACAGTTTGTCTTCAGAATCTTCATAAATTTTTTCAGACAAAGCATTTATTAAAAAATTTCAAATACATGTTTATAAGTCTATTCTTTGTGAGATAACAGTCAGAAAATCCATCCATTTCTGGCTGCAAATTATTTTCTATGAATATTTCAAGCACATATATAACTTCAGGTATAAATTCTCAGTAGTGAATTATCTTGTATATTTTTGTTTTAAGTATTGCTCTGTTTCTGTGTAAAAGAAACCTGGCTTGTGGAATCGTTGAGAGTAGTGAAAAATGTTAAATCATTTCTTATTGAATGGGAAATAATCTCAGCTGTAAACAGAAAAAGATAAACAAGAAAAACATCAGCCTTTAGTTTTCTTGTTACTCCCTCTAGACAGCTGGTTAATTCACACTGAATTTAGAGAGTAAAAAAAAAAAAGTCTGAGACTTTATAGAGAGTTTGGATATGAAGCAGGAGGTTTTTTTCATATAAATCTAGTTTGATTTTTGCATTATCCAGGCAGTTGTTCTGTTGTGGTTAGTGACACTTAGTAAGAGTGCGTAGTGTTGCTTGCAGCATTAGAAAAAGTGGAAGAATACCTTCTTGCCACAAAGGTTCTTTGAAAGCCGATGTAAAGATTGCAAGTTCATTAAAAAAACAAACAAACAAGTGTCCTTCTAAGAATTCAAATCAGGGCCCTACTACGTTGTGTGAGGAGACAGAGTAACCACTGAAGTGTACTGTAGTATAATTCAAACCAATCTGCTCTGCTACTTCTGCAACTTCTCCACACCTGAGGGCTGGTTTGCTCTGGACGCTTCCAGCTTGCATCTTGCCCTGCTGGTGTTTGGGGAGTCCCTCTGAGTTACTCTGAGTGGTGGAACTGTGTTAACTTTCTTTAAGATCTCCACCTGACTCTCAAGCAGCCTTTTCTTACTGTTTGCTTTTGCCAAAAGGAGTCTCCATATAGAGCACATACCAAGTTCATTATGAGGATTTGTATTTCCTTCCACATCTTGCTTCATTGAATTAGATTTTAAAATAAAATACTTCTGTTCTTAAACTTCCTTCTCCTTTGCTTTATGTGATGGAGAGCATCACTGTCCCTGTCTGTCTGCCTTCCTTCCCCATGGACTTCCCTGAAATTACTCATCTATTGTGTTCCTTGATTAATTACACTTTTCTCAGCTCCAGGCCTTTTTATTTCTCCTTTGACTTCTTCAAGATTGAAACAAAAACCCATAAATTGTTTATCAAGAGACTTGCTCATCATACCTCTTTTAGATATCTTGCAGCATCTACTTTGCCATAGAGACCTTAAACAACACAATATTAGATTGCAGGCAACACATCTCTTTTCTAAATTGCTTTGTCCTTCCACAACATTGTCTTCCCTGTCTTTTAGCAGTTTTGTGGATCCTGCTGTCATTGTTAGGGGAAAAGACTTTCACCTTTTTACTAAGTACTAAGGCATTTTGAAAGAAAATCCATGGTATAATATCATGCCTTTATTGCCCCACAGGTCATGTATTTTAAAGGCATACAAAATGCTTCTGTGCTTATGCAAGCAGATGAGAAAGTAAAGGTAGATGAGTGGATAAACAAGGGATAAGAGATTATGGGTGTTTGGCCCTTCTCTTTCGTATGATGTTTTCTCAGCAAGAAAGACCTGACAGCAGGCAGTGCCCTGTATCTCCAGAGTGAAACCTGACCATCCAGAAATGGGTTCAGCAGCAAGGCATGTGAGGAGGCGAAGACTTTTCTCTCAGCAACTGGCAGAGCTCAGTGCTGTGGCTGTTGTTGGCCGCAGCTGAGAAACTTAGAGGTCAGATTAAAAAAAAAAAAAAAAAAAGAAAAAAAAAAAGAGTGAGTCAACATGGAAACACTAGGGATAATGAAATTCCAGTATGATTAGTTTTTATATAAGCTTGTTGTTGCGCATTCTCCATTACTGGCAGCTAAACAGACAGGTCTTCTGATCCAGCTCTCAAATCTGCATGAATTTGTTTTGTTTTCCGTCTTTTCTGTGTTTGTAACTGACAAAACAATCAGATCAACCATGCCCATTCATCTCTCTAGGATATTCCAAAAACATCCTGAATGTGGCAAAAAATAAGATAAATCTTCACTAGCATAAGGGCTGGGTGATGCATGGTGCCCAGAGCTGGCTTTGCACTGATTATGACCTTTCAACAAGGGAGAAATTAGGAAGCAGTTTAATTCCAGGTCCGGATGGGAAACACAAACTAGAGGACAGGATTTGTCTGAAGACTCTGTCTAGCTCTGGAAAGCCAAGCACGGAGGGAGGCACTGAGAAGAAAAAAAAAAAAAAAAGGTCAAGATGTGTTGTGTAATTATTTCATACTTGTCTTCAAATAAGAGTAATCAGTTTCTGAAAGCTCTTCATTCCAATATGATAAAGTTCAGAATTTTTTTTTCTATTTTGCTCAAAGTTATTTAGGCTTAAGGCTATTTTTCCTGGAAGCTGAAAGGCTGCACACATTTTTCCAACTTGTAGGGCTGGATTAAACAGGACTCCAACAGCACCAACCACTCCAACATAAAAACAGAAGCAAGCCAAATCTTGCAGGGTGAATAGCAATTAAATTGCAAGTGGGAGACACTTTCTAGTAGTAAAACATTAGCCAGAGTAACCTCAGTCTGCAGCAGCAGAGCTTCCAGGCACAGGAATTTCCCTAAAATGGTGATTAGTTGAGGTTTGTTTGTGGTTTTTTTTATGTGTTTTGTTTTGTTTTCTCTTTATGGTAATACTTCTAATATGTAAGAAGAATCTGTGCAATAAGGAATTGTATCCGATTCTTTTTTGTATACCTCGTTAAAATGCAGGTAATGGTGACTTGGTTTGTTGAAAGTATAACTGCTGAGATCTGTGTTTTAGCATGCTATTTAGGTAAGTTTGTATTTGGTGCATTTTTCACGTCTTACTTTAATAACTCAGTCTCAGTCTAGCCCATACTTTATCAGTGCTACTCTAAAATTTAGAAAACGGCATTAGCCACAGTCACATAGTGGAAAGGATTTCAAACAAGAAAAGACTCTTCACCAGCAATTGGTGTTGTAAGAAAAACAGAAAATGTGTAGCTTGGTCATTACAGTTACCATGTTTGGATAAATGTGAGCAAAATAAATGAGCCAATTTTTTCCCCTGGTTTTTATGTTTTTTTTTTTGTCTGTGTGTTTGTTTTTTGAGGAAGAAGATAAGCATTAATTCATGTTTGAGTTCTTTTATGTCCCCTGACTTGAACTGGCGAGACTGTAGCCTAGGAGATGCTGCGATCTTTTCCAGATAGAAAAACTTATCTCACTTTGCCACCTCCAGCTCTCCTTTCCCCCTACCTCCTCCCTTTTTTTTTTCCCTGATGGAAAGAGAATTTCTGCTTTATATCTGAAGAAGTTTCAGTGAAGTATAGCATGGTCTTAAACCTTGTTGCTAGTTTTGAGGCCATTCAGTATTCAATTAACAATGTTTTTGTTCTTTCCTCAATTATTTTAAACAGAGTAAGTGTTGAGCATAAATTGATATATTTGGTTTGGGCTTTCTCATTCTTCATGTTTCACTATAATGATGTAGTTGGAGAAAAGAGGCACAGTCACTGCTGCTTTGCTTGCTGCTAATTTAGAGTTGCCAGAACAGCTCAATTTGGGACTACCTAATGCTGGGAGATGCTATAAACTGGCTTCTCATTAAGCGTAATGAGTTAGCAAACAGTTGTAGTCCTTAAAAGAAGGAGAGAAAACATGATAATAATGCAGCACTGAAAGGATATGCAGTATGATCGACATTGTGAAGCTTTACATTTGCTATAACTTCATGTGAGGCATTGGAGAAGCATCAGAAAGGATCATATTAAAATCTGTGGCTGTTTATATAGCACTTTGCTGCTTCTGTGTCTGGCTCTGGACTTTGATCATGCTAATGTTCCTGAAAAGCCTGCTACACAAGCTTGAACAACTGATCTGGCTCTTGGGCAGTCTATGGAGACAGTCTGGAGTTGGTGTGGGATTGGTGTCTCCACCAAGCTAAGCGTATGTTGAACATGCTATGTCTTTCCACGGGTGTGAGATCCAAGCTTTTGTGCTGGAAATCCATCTTGAAGCTCGGAGCCGTTCCAGCACAGACCATCTGCAGGTCTGCTGCCCCTGCTGAGCAATGCGGAAAGCCTGCAGCACCTCAGCTGCAGGTGAACTCCAAAGGCCCAACAGTGATGGGTTCCTCATGTGGTTTGAAGGGTTGATCCCTCCATGTCCAGCCACCTCCTGCATCATGCACTGCCTGTGAATGAGCAAACAAGTTCAGCTCAGTTCCTCTTCAGGATGTCTCTGAAATACTGGGAAGATGATCAGCCAGCCCTTTGGAAATGTAGCTTAAGAGTAGCAAGAAGGTGGTGGAAAATGCTTTTATCTCTAAACAGAAAGAGTGTCCAGGAGATCACGAGAAAACAAAGGGTGCATCAGCAACTTCAGTAGAGTGGCTACACAGTCAGCTGTCTAACCATGATAAAAGGTGCTTATGGTAATAAAATCCTCTTCAGTTCCCTTTCTTACAGGCCTGTGCTACTCAGCAGGGTCTCATGGCCACAGAAGCCTGTCGTGTTAGAGCTGGGTGGATGAGGGCATGTGAAAATCAGACAAATATTTTTGTGGCTGTTGGATGTATTTCTAAAATAGTGCCTCTGATGAGATAGAAAGGAATGTAACTCCCAAAACACATGCCCAAAAGCCTTAATATCTTAACATCATTTTATAGTTGCGTTTTCTGTTTCTGGAGATTCTTACACCTATGAACTAATAAATTCACTGGGATTTTCTTTTTTGGTTTAGATGTTTCAGTTACTTATTTAGAAAGAGTACACACAATGCTATAATAAACCCCTGGTATCTGGTGGATGGTTGCCAAGCCTATCATGTTTTTAAAATGGTTTGCAATTAGATGGATCTAATGGAAAGTGCACAGTACAAGACCAACTTTTAAAAAGTAGTAATAATATGTAGTTTTGACAACTGCTTTTTCCTTCATGAAAAAGCTATCTTTCCCTCCCCAGTTTCTGCCTACTTGTAGATGTGTAGGAGAGATGGGGGAAGCAGGATGGCTCTGGGACATTTGTCTCCTCGGGAGGTGGAGAGGACTCCAGCCTCACTGGCATTTTTCTTCCAATTTGAAAGGAAGGTATGTTATTGGTGAGGTTACTGAGCCGTGAAGATAACTCAGATATTTAGCAGTACTTCTAAAAGTATTTTTCAACCATTTCCTGAAATAATTTCCTAATTTCTAGAAAAAAGGATTTCTCCCCTCATCCCCAGATATATGAACTTTTTTTTCTGGTTTTATTTTCAAATGTAAATGTTTCAGTCTCAGTTTCAGAGCCATCCTATAAGTACGAATATATGCAATATATGTTGATTTAATATACCTTCCCTTTCAGAATGACTCGGAATATGCAACAAAATGTAATTCCTTTGCAAATTTACTACGTAACCACATATTCAAGGTATTCTTTTCCTGAAAAATACATTTATTGCTATGTAGTTCTAGTATGATATTTTAAGAAGAAGAATGTGGGATGTAACTTGTTGTATAGCTACTTATAAAAAGGCAAATGATTGAGATGAATAGCCAGTCTCTGATGTTCCTGGAGCTCCTGAGTGGTAGCTGAACGTATGAATGTCCCTGCTCAGGTTCCTGAATGGTCCATAAATAGCAGAGAGAGTATTCACGATCTGGAGAGGTCTGACTTTAGCCGCAAGTCTTTATACATTCAGTAGTGCAAATGCACTTTTATTATAAACCTGGCTTCACTACGGCTAAATATATTTTATCTTTCTGTTGTAAAAACTTATAGTTAAACTGTATGGTAAAAGAGTAGTTCTACTACTGGGTGCGTAAATGCTTCAGGTCAAAGTTGTTGTTCAGATAGGACTGGGAATCGGGGAAGGTGGAATGAATTTTCTGAGGGATTTTATGGGGCTTTTTTCTTAGCTCATCTCGCTCTTCTACGGATACCTTTAATCATGTGATTGTTCCCTTTTGTCCTAGGTTATTCACTATGTATGTTACAGACCTCGTTGTGTCAGTTAGGTAATTGTGTATTAGGCAATTGGATATGTTCTTTAGTAGTAAACTATTAGTGTTTTATCTGCTCTACAGCTGGGTGCTGCCATTCCCCCATGAAATAACTTGGTTTTTGTAGTTTTGAGTACTGATTTGTTACTGACTTCAGAACCAAATCAATAAGAAGAAACAGACAGTCCTGATCAAGAATAATGTCTCGAAGCATAGCACAGGGGATGATGAAATGCTCATAGAAATAATGTAGTATTTTGAGTGAAGGCTCTTTTGAAGAAAACAGTCTTGAATGGGGAATTTGATTTCCCATATGTTTTTCAATACACTGAAAATCCTTTCCTTTGTGGCCAGTACCACATATAAGGCACATCCTCCAATTTCAACATAAACAAAAATAGTGATGTAGTGTATTTCACATTGGAGGCTGCAGTTCAGACTAGAATCCTGTTGTACTACCTCTTTTACAACTAGGGAGGGATAATCTGTTTTATGATACAGTATGGCTGACGTATATCTTAAGGGCAAGGATGCACACAGAATCATAGGCAAAAAAGAGACCTAAGCCAGATATTTTCAGCTCTAGAATAGTATTTAAACTGTTTGTCCACACTCCTTAAAACCAAATAAAAGTTCTCAATAAAATGTTTTTTCCATTAAAATTATCAAGAATAGAGGAAGTTTGACTGCAATATCTATTTTGTTGGAGAAAAAGAAGTGGAAATGCATTGGTTTGACACTGTGAAAAATACTCTATTTTCATCCCAGAAGGGGGTTTTATTGTGAAATTTCCTTTGCATGTCTTTTTTTTTTTTTTGGGTGGGGGAGGGAGAACACGCAACAACCACCCACCCACAAAAAAAAACAAACAAAAAAACACTAAAAATACACACATACAAATAAAAGAAAAAAATACAGCCCCCAAATCAATTCCATGCTATAAAAATATTAGAGTTTTTTACATTTTTATTTGACTTTTTTTTCCCAGTCTGAAATCAAACTCATGACTTTTCCTTGAAACCTGAAAATCTTGGTTTTGTCTTAAAAAGCTAACCCACACTCTATTGCTCAGAAACGGGGATGCTCTTTTATTGCTTTACTCTTGCTAACTCAAAGTGATTTCAAAGCTAATCAGATTTCACAAACAATCACCAAATACAGAAGATGCTCCCCTTTGGTCTCTGCTGTACTGGGGAACTGACACATGTGGAAATGCTCCAGCAGGGAGACAAACTGTGCCGAAGGACAAGGGCTTGGCAGGTGCTGGGGAGGAGGAGATGTAACACTGTTGGTCCCAGCCCTGCCTTTGCTGATGCCTGTGTTACCCCTGTGCACGCAGACCTTGCCAGCTGAGGAGAATTTTGCCTGTTAATATTTATAAACAAGGTCATTACCTAATGACAGAGAGGTGTGCTTCTAGCTGTGGCATTAGTTGGTAGATGTCACTAATAATTGGGTTGCTGTCACCATGTCAAGAACATGTTGATCTGCAATGTGGCAGGTATTCTGGGATGGTGCGGTATGTTTTTTTCAGTATCTGGCCCAGCTTCTCAAGGACTTAGGCGGTCAGCCACTGGAACAACCATTTAGTCCTGCAAACCTGTGCTGATCAGAAGTTCCTGTGGAAGCCTCCTGCGGTGTGTGTCTGCTCCGAGTTCAGTGCTGCTGAACTAAAACCTCTATGCTGGCCAGGCTAGCTCTAGAGCATGTCCAAAGTTCATTAATTATTCACTGCACACATTCCAAACCCGTTTTTTCTGGAATTTATTCAAAACAAATATTTCTCAAATTTCCCCCTCCATGCCTGTTAGTTCTCAGTTTATAATGGCATTTGGAGATTGCAAAATTTGCAATTGCAAGTAAAATTTATGCCTTTGGGAGTGACATCTTGAGCTAAGTGGCTAAAGTTTTCCTTATCAGACAAATCTGGATTTCCAACAAGCTATTTATCAGCTTGGAATGGAATAAAAGATCTTGTATAATAGGAAAGAAAGTTAAACACAGCTTTCAGCTGATAAATAGTCAGCCTTTGTGTTAAATCTTAGTGAAGAAATTTTAACAAGCAGCAAATGTAACAAGTCTGTTTAATCCCTGAATCACACAGTATTGTTTTTCAGTTCAGTTATTTATTTATGTGGAATTCAGAAGAGCCAGAATGAGCTCTGGATCTTTTGAATGTTGAGTCTATATCCTGGTGCCTTCAAGAAATTAAAGGAACTAGTTTGCTTTTTACTCATAAGGTTTGCTACAAAACCAAGTACGATTCCTTCTGATTTGAGATCTTTACCTCTTTTCATTCAGCTTTTAAAAATCTTTGCAAACATACATCCTTGTATTTGGTCCTGTTACTCATCCTTTCTCTCTGTGTTGTTTAAACTGGTGAATGCTATTTGGGCTCTCTGTCAACTATCAACAAGTCTATTACCAATTTTAATTTGACCTGCTTACATATGGGGTGCTAAATGTCTCTACATTACTGTAGATTCTTTATAATACTTGTGTATTCACGCTTCAGATCCTGTTGGAGGAAAACTTGCCATGATCTTTTTGTAGTAGTTTGTGGTAGTTCATGTGAGGCAGACTCCTGAGTATGAGCACCAGCAGCATATAAGGATGCTGTGCCTGCTTCAGTCTTGTCCAGGTGTGAGATTAATTGATTTATTACCTGTTCAAAATGAATGAACATGTTTAAAAGACACTAGCTGAGCAGCTGTGCAGTTGTTTTCTTGGGAGGAATAGCACATTTTACATGAGGCTGGCAGATGGTTCATCAAGTCCAAAGGCAGATTTTGGTGCCTGTGAGGGCTGATTCACAGTGGTGTCAGCAGGGCTGCAGCAGACACACACCACAGTGAAGGACGTCGATGCAACATTTGCCTGTCCATCAGAAGGGTGGCAGCCTTCAAGCTGGATAGAAAAAGTATTCCCTGCTGGATGAGCCTTGACTCAGAGAACTAAGCTGAGCATCCTCAAGTAAAGCTTAAATCAGGCGAATGTGCAACAGGTGGTAGGAATGTATATGTTCAGTGTATGTAAGGAGGTTGACAGTTGTTGCTGATTGACTGACTTCAAGCAGGAGAGAGGTTTCAGAGGTGATATTCTTGAAACCTAGACGATGATTTGTTTATGAGCTTACCCAAAGAGAAACTTCATGACAAGTAGCATGGCTTTGCCACTGAAGCTCAGGAGCTGTGATATTCAGCCCATACACTTCTTGACTTCATTTTTCCATATGTTTTTTTCTTGTTTTCTTCATGCTGTGGCATTTAGTTCGACTGACATTTTCAAATGTACAATAATTGAGATATGTACTTTTTAACCTTAAAAAAAAGGCAAGACAGTTTAACTATGTTTCTGCGGAATTGATGTTGGGTCAGAGCCAAGGGGGAAAAATAATCTCAGTTTAAAAGCAAGCAGAACATGACTGAGGAATCCGTGACAAGTGATTGCATAAAGCTTTTCTCTGAGTTGGCTCTGATGCAATAGCTGGTGCTTGGGACTGTGTGCAATCTTGGGTTTTCTTTTTAAACTATTGTACTGTGCAACTTAGCTTTTCCTTCCCTGCAACATTCCTTATACACAATGTTGGGATTTTTGTTGTGTTTGTTTGTTTGTTTGTTTTGTTTTAAGAGGCCTGGTACCCTTCTGAGTTTAAAGAATTATGCAGATGTGATTGGTGACTCTGGTGGCACTGCATAACCATTTAGAAAATAGAGAAACCTTACAAATTTGTGAGTGAGGTTTTTGGAAGTCGGAGGGTAATGAGTGCAGCTGTTGTCAACTGGTGATTTAGACTGTACTGCTCTGGCTTTCTGTAGTGTCCTACACAGCTCTGAACCCTCTTTAAATGTGTCAGTGCTGCCCCCAGCCAGAGACAAGGCTGTGCGGTGCATTTATCTGCTCAGTTGCAGGCACTGCTGAGACCCTGTTTAGTATTATGTGTTGATATTATAGGGTTTTTGTTGTTGTTCTTTTCAATCCTTTCACTCTGGGTGAAGCTGCTTCCGTGTTTTCCAATGTAGCTCTCTCATAATCTAAAATGGTGCCAGACAGATCTGATCACCTTACTCATCTCAGTAAATTTAGTTTCTGAAGTGGCAACCACGGTGACTTCTAGTCAATGAGTGCTGCAGGACCACACTATTTGCACTGATAATTGCTCAGGGATTGTACTTGTCCTGCTAACTGCATATGTTTGAAAAGGAATGAGCAGCCAATCCATACTTTTCCAAAGACTACTGGATCACAAGAGTGATTCTACAAGTAAAACTTTGGCTAGCGGAAGAGGCCCTTATCTGCCTTGGATTTTTTTGTGTTCATCTCAACAAGACTAAAGTGGATTCGCAGTGTTTCTGTTGCATGAAACAAGAGTTCTTTGCACTGCATCCAGCAAGAAGCAAATAACCAAGAAGGCAGGATGTATTTTCTGAGCTTGATTTGACTCAGCTTTTCAGAATGGGTTTGTGGGAAATTGCACAACATGGAGATTACACCTTTGGTAATTCTTCTAATTCCTTTTGTGTATGGAAAAGGAAAGGGATTACAGTAGGATTTCTGTACTGTCCTACCTGATGACATTTGCAATTATGTAACATTGGGGCACTTTGTATTCCTCTGGAGTGGAAATTCTTGAACTACATTTATGACAGATGAGTAAGGTTTGAGCACTTGTATTTTGCTCCTGTTGATTTAAAGTCGTAAGCTATGATGAAAACTGGCAATTAGCTTTGTCATTCTAGTGTGAGATGCGGGAGTCTCTCAGACCTATCTTCAAGATGGGACTTGATTCATGTTTTATTTGGCTTTCTAGTCGCTAGAAATAAGAGCACGTGTTTGTTTTTTCTTGCACTGAGTTAGATGCCAACAGTAGAAATAACACTGCGTGATTTCCTTTGGTGTAGATACACTTTATGTGAACTTTGGAAGGTGTATAAACAAACAAGATAAATTATATGAGCATTTAAGATTGAGTTACCGATATGGCTGTATTGTGTTTTCAACGTTGCTTTTTTCAGTCTCACTCACATTCTTAAAACACTCTGAAGCCCCCATGTTTCTCCTTTGCTTCAACTCACTTATAGGTTCTCTTCACGCAGATGTTGTCATTCCCACTGACAGCTACTAGATGGGGTTCAGAAGGAAATTTCAGATAGTTCTTTTTCATAGACATTCTTTGCTTTTGTTTTCCCAGATTATGATCTCAGCAGTGTTTGTGTTTTGGCATGTTGCAGCTGAAGATCAGATAGGCTTACTATTTTATTTGTATTTTTGGGCATCATCTTTGCTGTCTGCCTATATTAATATATAAAAGTCCTGATACTCTAAATTGTCAGATTTAGTAGAATGTACATCTGCATCTTTCAAAAACAATGGTTTTCAAAACTTGCTGTTTCATCTTGGACTCCCACTCCACTCTCCACTGCATTATCACAAACTTAACATGTAGAAAGAAGCTGGTCTATAAATATAAGGACCTTTTTTTTTTTCTTGCCAGGTTAAAATAATGTGGTGGTGACTAGTAGAAAAGCACAGAATCAATTTAAAAGAAAAATAGTTTAATAGACTATGTGTGGTGGGTTTATCCTGGCTAGCAGCCAGCCACCCAACTGCTCACTCACTTGCCCTCCACAACAGGACAGAGAATAAAACCTGATGGCAAGGCCCAGCTGCCGAGAGAAAGTCAGGGAGACTGCTCACCAGGTACTGTCATGGTCAACGTGGACTTGGCTTGGGGAAAATTAATCTAATTTGCTGCCAATGAAAATAAATTTGTGTAGTGAGAAACAAAAGCAAATTAAAACAATGTGTTTCCTCCATCCTCTTGCCCTTTGCCCCAGGCTCGTCTTCAGACCTTCATTTCTGAGTCATTGACCTCCCTCTCCACCCTGGATCCCACAGGGGGATGTGGATTGGGGGGCTGTGGTCAGTCTGTAGCAGCTCCTCTCTGCTGCTCCTCCCTTCTCACACTTTTCCTCTACTCCAGTGTGGGTCCTGCCCAGGGGCTGCAGTGCAGAATCGTTAATTATTTGCATATTCATGTGTTCTTGCTTTGGACTTTATAATTTAGTTTCTTTGTAAAAGAACCTGAGATTGAACAACGGGTAAGATATCAAATAAGGCTGTTTAAGAGCTGGAAGTTGTGCTATTTTAGCAAAATAATAACAATTTGAATGTAGCACAGTTACCTTTTTCTATCTGTTTTGAATTATTAAAGTATTAGTGCATTAGTCCTTCTGCCTAGTTTTGCTTTGCTTTGTTCTTTTAATATTTCTTGGAAATTAAAAACGGAAATATGGCTAAACAATTCCCTAAAGGTCACTAATCTCATCCTAAAGATAAATGAAATATTACGTTAGAAATGTCTTAGATTTGAATATTTACATATAGCTTGCTATCAAAAAATAAAAAATCTGAAATTTATTTGGTTCCTTTCATTATGGATCTCTCAACAAAAATTATATTAGGCAGGCTATTTGCTTTTCTGAATTAACACTAAATTGATCTACGAGCATTACATCATTGTACAGGTACTTCCAGGAGCTGATGTTTGTTGATGAGACCGGTGAACATGACCCACTACCACCAGCTCATTTCCTTATTGCAAATAAGAATTATTCTGAAAAAGTTTAGTGTGATTCCAAATAAAAGTTAAGCCTTCATTCCCTAAAAAATTCACAATCGCTGCTGCAGCAGGTGGAAATAAGAATAATCTGGTGGTTTTATCTCAGTTAAAGAGCTGAGTCCTGCAGCATGCAGGGCAATGATCCGGGGGCAGCCCCAAAACAGCTGACTGGAGCACAGCAGCAGGGCTGTGAAAGCCAGGCTGCTGCGATGTGCTGGGGAAAAAAGAAAGTTGCGTTGGTGCTGGGTGTGTGATGCTGCTGGCAGTGTGCCTCAGTGCAGAGACCTGGTTCTCCAAAGAGATGGGACACAACTGTCCTTAGCCGTGGTGTAAATTCCCCACATTAGTTTGGGATACAGCTGCATGGACTGCACTGACAAAAGAATGTCTTGATCAAATGCTTTAGGCTCAAGAGAGGTGCTCTATAATCATCTGGCAAACCACTCAGATTTCTCCAGGAAACTCCTTCGCTTTGGCTCCTGGAGCAGAACTGATGAGAAGTTAGTTATTGTCTGATTAATGTTTTCACCATTTGCTTCTGCCCTTCCTGCTGTGGTTGTCTCTTGCATTATCTACCCCCAGATTACAAAATCTTCTGAGGATGCATCATCTCTTTGCCTGGCAGGGCCTCCCCCCTGCACCTTCTCAGCTCCTGAGGCTTTGTTCTGATTAGTTTCCTCCTTTTGTAGGAAATTCCTTCAGTATCATCACTTTGAGAGCTGGCGTTTTGCAGAATTTTGTTTTTAAACTGTACCACTTAGAAACCAATCTCAAGCAAGAGCAAGGCAATTCTGTTACACAGTATTCCATAATTAATTGTGTTATGAACAAAGGATGTATGTAAGCCGTACACTTGCAGAAAATGGTCCTTCTTTGGGTCGGCTTGGTGCATAGCATTCATCTTGTGAGGTTGCTTTGGGTAAATCAAGAAACTAAGGTTTTGATTTGTGAAAACAAGTGAAAGATAAGAATATAACTGCTTGGTTGACAAAACCAAAGACAAAATTAGTAATAACTGTAGTTTGGCAATAAAAGCACTGACTAGTGTAAAAAAAAATAAAATAAAATAAATGGAAAGCATTTGTGCAGTGCCAAAACTGACGTTATGTATTATAACTCGGCTATAGTTTCATATAAAATTATCAACAACTCTCTCATACCACACACTTTTAAATAGCCTTAGCTTTATGTGTGCATACATTCATTACTGTTCCTCAGAGCATTTTATTTATTGATGGGGCCTTTATTAAGGCAAGAGAATTGAATTATATATTATGCTAAACACATTCTTGTATTACTGTTGTTTCACTGTACTGCTTGAGTTCCCACTAAGAATTTTAATTTTCCGTATAATTTTAAAAAACATTATTTACTTTCAGATGCAAGTATAGAAAAGCAGCTGCTTTTTTTTTATTATTATTTTTTAAATTCTGATAACCCAAACTATTCAGGATGACCTAAAGAGAACTGTTGTTTGAAAACTGAACTTCACACTTAGTCTTTTCAATTTATGTTTTCCTTTTCTTCTGCAGAAAAAGGATGCACAAAAATAGTTTCTGTGGGTTTAGGAAACAGATGATAGCACATAAAGCCCCCGTGTCTGTATATGCTGTAATGATTTTATTTTAATGAATTATTTTTTTTTTTAAACTTCAAGGCAAGTCAGTAGACGAGTGATCTCAGATAGTGTTTGATGTTAGCAAGTGAAAATGGAAGAGGAACGCCTGTCCTGTATTGTATGTGAGGGGTGGGGGATTGTATCTATCTATTTGAAATGTTCTCAGTTGGCCTTCAAATGAGTAAAATAGAAAACAAACAAAAAAAGCAGAAAACTTTATCTAATCAAAGCTTCTCAGTCAACTGACGTCAAGCAGTAACCTTCTCTTTCTCAGTGTATTTCCTTTGGACTGTAAGCTATTTATTACAGCTAGAGATTACCTCATCCATCATGGCAATGTAGCTCTTTTCTGTGTTTCGCTACATGGTGGGTTTATCAGCACTGGGCATGGGAAGGAGGTGAACAATAATATCATCTTTAATTGAATTTGCAGATTGGAATGTGGGGAGGAGGAACATTCCATACTCGTGCCTGGCCAGATCGCTGGGTCATCAGCCTCCCACTAATGAAAAATGCTTTAATGACCACAGCAACCAGGTGCCAGGATATTAAACACATGTGTTTGATATTGTACTTTTGTCTAACGTGGATTGTGAGCTACGGCAGTAAATTAACGTGGGGACATAACCTACACGTGGTCTTGCTCTGTTCTGGAGTGTCAGCTGGGTGTGAAGCAGATGAGGTCCACGTGAGTGTGTTGTGGGGGGAGGACATGTGTGATCGGGATTAGCACAGAGAAAATGAAGCTCTTCTTACCTTGTAGTGATTTTTTCGCATGACCTTGCTGTTAAAAAGAACAATTTTGTCTTTTGGTGTCATTTTCAGAAGCACTTTTTCTTCCTGTTTCCAGTAAAAGTAATGATGCTACTCAGGATATCCAGAGGTGACCTGATGTGCACATGAGTAATTAGAGCAGATGTAATTTAAAATTCAGATTTTGTGAAGAACTGTGTGGCATCACTTTTCTGATGGGAAAGCTGATAATTGTCAAATATTTAAAAATTAGCAGTGAAACCAGAGTTGGCAAGTCCTTGAAGTAGCAATTTTATTTTTTTTTCCACTGTCACTTATGCCAGTCTAGAACATCAGCATCATAGACTTGTTTTTTTCTGCAGAATATGGTGTCATGAATTTGCAGTGGCAGAAGAGCTGGGAAATATCTGCTACGGAGGTATTCCCATGGCTATCAGAGTGCAAGCCAGCATGGCTACTCCTGCTTCTACAAGGTAATTTTCAGAAAGTTTGATTTAGCCTAAAACTCAAACCATCATGTGTTTAGGCCTAAAACCCAATCTGCTTAAGAGCAGGAAAAAAAAAAAATTACTGTGCACATTTTCTCTCTAGTTGCTCTTCAGTAACGTTTGAGGAAAGAACCTTCTCTCTGCCTCTCTCAGACAGTTTGATTTAAGGGAGAAAATACATATGTTTTTAATGTTAGAATATTACCTATTAAAACACAGGCCTGGTTTAATAGTACGTGATGTGTTTCCAAACATAGAACCTTGGTTTCACAATCAATAAAATAATCTTAATTCCAGAACCTCCCTATTCATGTTTGTGTGTTTTCTTAGCTAGATATCCCAGTGCAGTCGTATTAAGGATGTATTTAGTTGTAATGATTAGGATCAGTCTAATTCTGTTTTATAATTTACTTGGGTTTTTTTGCTTTTCTTAGAAGGTATTCCTCACTGACTGTGACTTTTCAGAAATAATGATCAATATTGGTGTAAATCCTAAAATTGTACCACATCATTCTTCCTAATTATGCTTATTCTAGGCAATTACTCATCTTGTTTTCTCTCATTTGATTGTGTCATTGTGCCCTTTTATCACTTGCTATCACTGAGGTTCCTGCACCTTCCGGATCCATTTTGTTTCCCCCGCCCCCCTCAATAAAAGCAGCAGTTACCAACTACTTCTTCATGTAGTAGTTTCACAAATATTCTGCATCCAAACAGCAGTTTGCAAACCTAGAGGGAGGTGACTAACAGGTCCAGCAGTTTGCCTCTGGAATACGGATAGACCCAAAATTCTGGAAGGTGGTGGTGGGGATTAAATTCAAACAACGAGAGTAAAGTCAGAAACTTATCTTCACAAAATTTGTATACAAGAGGGGAATATTTGCACAGAAGAGCATTTCAGGGTTGGGTTGTTTGCTGGTGGGGTTTTTTGTTGTTGTTTTTTGTCTGTTTGTTTTTCACATTATGAGTGATAATGCCTGTAAATCCACTGTAGAGCCTGGAACTTGGGTTCTGTTCCCTTGGCATCCGTTTATCCTTCTGCTTGGTATGTGTGGCCTTGGAGGTCTCAGCCATGGGAAATATTTCTAAAACTTTTTTCCCCTTTGTGTATTAAACAAAAAGCTTGCTGAAAGCATGGACTTCTGTATGTCTGTTGGAACAGTAGCTTAGTTTATAGTGCAGATGAGAATAAAACCAGTATTTTAAAACACTTCAGAGAATAGTACTGTGCCCCCATGATAGCCTTTTATTCCCAGGGTTTTAAAAAAATCTGTGGGTAAAAGAAGATGGGATTTTGTTCCATTGCAGTTTTTTTTGTCCTTGTGTTACTCTGTTCTGACGTAGTAAAGCAGTGAAGGTATGTATTTGTGCTAGTGAAAGCGTAAAGTGGATTTTCTTGGAAAGTAAATGTGAAAATGTTGTTAACATGATGAAATCTGTAATTGAATTTGCATCTGTGTTAGTGGACATTTCCTCCAGTGTTAAGTCAATTCCACTGACTAGTTATATAGCAAGACAGTGTCTCACTCTTAAGATGTAAAAGGGAAACTTGGTAACGAAAAGAGAAAACTGGTTGCTACAGGAATTTTGCATGGATGCAGCTGTACTTCATGCAGCATAGCGAGAGGGCCAACTGCTTGTCCCGGGTCACGGATTCACATTGCATTCACAACCTGGCTGGTTTCTGTGTACTGTAGTGATCCCAAAGTTCAAATAGATGATCCAAATTTTGCTTCTTAGCTACGCATTGTTACACATGATGCATGAACGATGTACAAAGTAAACAGTGATATAGAAACCAACCATCATTCCCTTTTCAAAAGAGGTTTGGAGTCCTTTGTTGGCTTTCCTAACTTTGGACTTGGTTCAGCATTTATCAAGCATGTATTGAGTGCACCCGCAAACCAACCCAGTGAACGTGATCCATCATGGAGATGCTCTGCCAATATAAATTAAGCATGTGCCTTCAATTAGATATATAGACAATGCAGTAGTTTGAACAGATGGATGCACATATGTGTGTACACACCCTCACAGCTTCTTACATCTTCATACTTTGGAAAAACGGTGTCTTCAAATATCTAGAGTTGGGATGCCTCCTGATGCTGTTTCTGCAACTTCCATGGGTTTCTGGCTTCAGTGAGAGGGTGTTGCGAGTCTTAGAGATACTCAGTTAAATGGGGAGTACATTGTAGTAACAGTTTTAATTATATAAACTATGAAGAGCGTAGTAATTCTGAAAAGGCTACTCACATCTGTTTGCCTGTTCACTGTTCCTGCCCCTTTTCACTATATGTTTTATGATGTTTTTCTGACAACCTTCAGAAAGTTATATTATTGGTCATACTTGGAAGCAGCAGTGCAGATTTTTATTTATATGCACTTCTATTGTGCTGAAAAATACAGGAGAAAAGAGGGTTTTTTTTCGCTTGAAGATGCCCAGACTCTTCCATTTTCTCCCCAGATTCCTTTAAGTGAAACAGTAGCACTTCTGAATTTGAGAACTAAATGCAAAATATTTTGTCAGCAGTGTTCTGAACTTTGATGTATCTGGTTCTGAACATAACTGTCTGTCAGTCTTTCAAATGCATTCAGATATAATACTTCACTTGCTTTCATGCTTACAAGTAGAGTGAAGAAAGCAGCTCTCAGCTGAGGCAGTGAATGAAATATTCATCTGGGCTTATAAACAAACATATAGAATGACACATCTGCAGTGATACCAGATCAGTATAGAGCTCTTTTATGCTAGTAGTAGGCAGTGAACTTTCCTTCTCTTTTTTTTTGTTCCCCTGTTATTTATAGAAAAACAGTAAGGATAAAGGTGATTATTTGGTGGGAAGAGTGTTTTCTATTTCATCATCTTACTCATCACTGATTCTTTCTCCATCCTGAACAGCAGCATCTATGTGAATTAATGTCAAAAGTTAAAGTTTTACTTTGAAGCTTACTGTTTTCCTGTTTGCTGTAAAGAGGAGAAGCCACACCTGGCAACCAGAACAGCAGTTTTGAAAATCAGGATCATTGACTTGATCAGCTGGGAAATGGGTGAAAATAGGAAGAGGTCATTCTTAACCCTTTCCATGCCTGTAAATAGCATCTTTTTTTTTTTTTTTTAAACTGTTTTCCTTGCTTCTTTTCCTGTATCTTGAAGATCCAGGGAGTACTGCTGAGCTAGAACTGAACATCAGATGATAGGATGCCTGTGCAGGACCACACTGAAGCAAAAATGTGGCATGTGGCTACTGCATTATTAATAATTTGAGTCGACGAGCAGAACAGAAAAGGAATTGGGAGAAATGCACCTCTTGCTAGTATGTAAGAAGAAAAGTGACAGTAGTGACCGCCTTCTTTGCGTAAAAGAAATCTTTACATTCCTGAAAAGTCCATGAGCAAACTGTTGTGTCATTTTTGGGATACTGTAGAATAACATACAGAGCATCTAAAAACTTCTCATTTGCTTCATTTTTGCTTCAGTGGTGAAGATCGGTTGAATGCATGAGCTGTAGCGCAAAAAGGCTTGAGCTGATCAAATGCCGAGAGTCATGTTAGAACTGACTGCAGCTGTTTAGATTTGAAATTTCAGTTTGCACTTAGTATTGTATCATACTGATGTATCTGTCAGTTCTACTCAGAACTTTCCTTATTAGTTTAATTAATTTACTTCAGCTCAGTTTTTCTTTCCCAGAAGCATAAGAAAATAAAGTGAATAAGATCTGCAGTTCTAACAAGATTATTATCAGCCCAGTTCAGTAAGAATAGTGACATATGATTTTCACTCAATGTAGCAATCTAACCTGTCAGAAAACAGGTTTTTGTATATATTTGAGAGGAATGAAAGTGATTTCAATTTTCTAATTGGCAGAGAACATAAACAGAGCTATGTGAATCAAGGAATTGTTCTTATATCTGCATTTTGCTAAGGTTTTATTTTCCTCTTAGCTACCACTTGTGCAATTGTATACCATTGTAATTTTTATGTTCGTGTTCACGACATTCCAGCAATGTTATTTATAAAGTGTAGAGCAAGAAAGAATGGACCACTTTTCTGCAACACCTGGGACTTGCATCAGCAAGGAGCTCCAGTTTATTGACTGTAGACTCATATGTGTATACATACACACATGCATGAAAGTATATTTTGGAGCCATGCTAAGGCTGCACAGTTAATCTCATGGGAAACTATGCTCTGGGGTATGGCCCTAGCCCAGCAAGCAGACACAGTCTGGTCTGTCTTGAGCCAGAACATGAGCTCATTGCAAACAGTTTTCTAATTCTAGAGCTGTTAAACTGGAAAGAAGTGGGTATTACATTTATGCAAACCTGAGATATTTCTGGGATGTGTTTAAGATGAGTAGAATTTTACAGAAACAGCATATTTCTAACACAATAGCTAGTTGCTTGCTGAGCTGCAAATCCTTCCTGCAAGGCAAAGAGACCCATGATTTTCTGAAGATTATGTTGCCAGACTTTTTTTTAATTGCAAAATAACTTCTGTAGCCTAATTTTTGGGAAGAGCTGAACTGTTTCCTGGAACTTCAACCAACCAAACAAAGATATCAAACCAAAAACATTATTCTGAGAGAAGTTCCTGTCATGGAAATCTTCTGTTGAAATAACAAAGGGTTGACAAAGTTTTAAGCGTTAGAAAGCATTGCCAAAAACCCCTGCTAGCTCCTAATCTGAGTTTTCATGTTGTTGGGGTGTTTTGCTTTTCTGTTTTGTTTTGTGTTTGGGGTTTTGGTTTTGTTGGTTTGGGTTTTTTCGTGGGTTTGTTTTTTTGTTTTTTTTTTTTGTGTGTCTAATGGATATCTAGCTGGCCCTACTTGATCAGGTCCCAAGGAAAGAGAAAAAAGAAGTAGACTGCATTACACCAGGGGACTTTGTCCCAGTATGCTGGAGGAAGGAGTAAACACTCCAAGCTCGCTTCTTGTATTTATTTGGGATGGCTGCTGTGATTGTTATCAGCAGGGACAGGACTAGGAATTGAGCTCACTGTGTGCACAAAGTGTTTGCCAGCTCCCACTGTGTTCTCTGGCCATTCCATGTCCTTTGACTGTTTTTTGTCAGGGTTGGAGTGGAGAGGAAGTGTCGGAGTCTTAGCTAAGATGGCATTGCTCCTTTGGAAATGCTAGGACAGTGTTTTAGGAGGCCCCAGCTCACGGCAGCCTGCTTAGGCAGCCACCGAGCTGAAGGAGATGAGTGGAGATGTAGACCTGAGAAGCCTCATACCAGAGAGGAGGCTGGGGAGTAACCTGACTTTTATGGATTTCTGCTCACAGAAGAGGCATCTTATGACCTGAGGTGTCTTCCAGTCTGGCACAAATGAGTTTCAAGAACTAGACCACGAGCTCACCATTCATATTGCAAGACCAAAGCAGCAAATGTGAATTAGGATAAAATCAACAGGGAAATGAGTTGGACCATATTTTGAATTGATGAAGGCAGCTAAATGTTGGGAAAAAAGCGTGCCTCTTAACTGAATTGAAATATGGTCAAGAGAATTTTTTGTGTTAAAATGCTATCAGCCATTTGTTCTTTGCATTTTTATTTTTATTGAGAGTAAAAGAACCATTTGGAAGAAGCACTAATTGATTTCACTGTGTGGCTTAAATGTGGATGTGAAATATTAATCATGTAAATACAGATATTTGCAGAGGGTGCCATCACATGTAATAATTTTTCAGTCACCACTAAAACCTGGCAAAGAGCTGGTGCAAAAGTCAGAAGACATGCAGAGAGAAGGTCCTCCACCCCGGCTGGCTGCAGACTGGTGCAGGAACATTGAGGGGAAACCCCAACAACTATGTTTATTTGGATCTGATAGCTCTCAAAACAATAGCCACGAAGATCAGATTTTGTGCATCTAAACCATATGTTTCTATGGGAGTAGGGTGCCTGAATACTTGTAAAACCTTGTTTAAAATTATTGTGGCTACACTTCTGATCAAGGCTCTGAATCATAGCTTTGGAAGGTAACTACTCCATCTGTTGGCTCTGGGATAGGCTTTACCTCGTCATTGGAAAATTGATTACTGTGTGGCTAGAATAAAATTTGTAAGGAATTTGTAGATAAAGTTGGCTTTCAAAAGCTTTTAATATCATATCTTTTTCATTATATTGTTGCAGGTTTAATCTGGGTGAGCTGAAAACCCGGTTCCGTGTATTCACTCTAGCTACTGGAGATTTTGTGGCTTGCTTGGGAATCAGTGAAGCTGGACCTGGGTCAGATGTCACAAGTAAGTTAACCTCACAAACTGCCAATTTTAGGCAGCCTGGTATTTTAATGGAAGGAATCTGGTTTCCCTGACCCTTCCCTTTGCCACCGTCATTTGTAAGAAACACGAAGGAAACTCTGGTGTGGTGAGGGCAAAAAGTAATATTGCAGGAGCAGTAACACTTGCCTCTGATGTATCCAGAAGCAATCAAATTAAATGTATTTGTCAGTGAGTCAATAGCTCTAACCCTATATGGGCTGAAGACAACAGATTAACGTGCAGTTGTCATTCTGGCCCTGGATTTCTCCTACAGTTTGTGCTGCTGCTGCCCCCCCTGTTCTGTCCGAGGTCCCCCCGTAGTTGCACAGCCACCATCTGTTGTGCAAACCTGAAGATGTACGTCACGGGGGGCACGACCTGTTCCACTGTACTAAAGCTTGCACTTCCTTAAAACAGATTTCTCCGCTGAATGTGGGCAAATTGCAGAGCTAGTCCATTCTGAAAACGATGGCATCACACTTTCACAATGGGTTCCTCTCACTCATTCTTACTTCACTTCAGCCTCTTCTGTCATTCCTGTGCAGCAAAAACGTCTCTGAAGTACTGATTGTTTTATTTAGAGCAAATGAAGAATTTGCCTTGCCAAATCTACTAGCTTTGAAATCTAGCTACTTTACATGCAAGTATTTTTCTTCTTTCAGTGCAAGAATATGTTTAAAACCATGGGCAAATGAAACTATTATTCTGAAGTGCTTGAGGCTGTAGGTAATTTGAACAATTAAATTAAAACAAGCATTGCAGAAAAAGTAAAAGACATCTAATCTGCCTTTGAATTGTGGACTTCAAGGAAAAGGGAATGACAAGAAACTACTTTTAGAGGTTTTGCTGTTGGATACAGGATGGCTAACTTGAACATATTGTGCTCTGACAAATTACTGTGAAGTCTTCCTGCAGACAATAGCGCCGAGTTTGACAGAAGTTTTCTGATCAGCAAAGAGGAGTCCTACGTCTGTCTCCTTGATCAAACTATGTTGTTTTCTCAAACAAATAGATAATTACTCAATGTTAGAGCAAGAGTGCAGAAGGTAGTTTACAAGAGAGTTAATGGGGATGATGAAATAATGGGGTTAAATCTTCCTGCGTGATCCATTGCTGTTTTCCTTTCTAGTTAATTGATTTCATTCATAAGAAAAAATCCATAATTTTTATAGAGTTGCTTTGCATTAAGATTATTTGAAATTTGAATTTTGCTAATGTAGGAAACCCATCGTTTATTTTAACTAATGCCTATCTAGTTTAATTAGAGGACTATCAGAACTTTCTAAATATTATTTTAATTTTTTATGCACTGTTCCAGATAATATGTAACATAAATAACTTTTAGCTTCATGGTATTTATCATCTAGTGTAATTGCAGTGATACACTTGGATTAATACAGTTAAAGAGAAATTTGGAATCAGCTAGGATTATTTGATGGACCCAGACTGCAGCTGGGAAGCAGACTGCAGGATGAAAAGATAATACTTTTTCACCTGTCATAGAAGACCTGATCCCTGTTATAAATCCAGAAAACAGCTTACAGTGTTTCTAAAAGGTAACTAAATGGATCGCTTAGGCATGAGCAGCTCTATCTTATGTTCTTGGTAGCACTGTTTTGCACAAGGCAGGCGGACCATCTCATCTCCAGGTGGCCCAGCTTTAAAGTAAATTCAACTGCATGAAACTGTAATTTTTACTTCCTTTGTTTTCTCATGTAATTAGGATATTTTTCTTCCTTAGATAAGTGAAGGGGTAGTAAAGTTTAGCAACTGTTCACATGTGAACCTTCTGCCATACGAGCTGGTGTATTCTAAACTAAAGTATGCACAAAGTAAGATATGTCTACCCTTTTCTTCTGCCAGTTCCAAAATTGTTGAATGTGATGGGAACACAGAAGGAAAAAAAAGGGGAGGGGGCATTCTCTACATGAGAAGTGAAAGGTGTCTGGAATTAATTTATTGAAAATTCAACAGAACAAAAAGGACCATATATTTTAGTCTAATACAAATTTCAAGTCAATTTGAAGGAAAAACTACCTGCTTTACAATGCTGTTGTATATTGTACATAGTATTGACCATATATTAAAAAACAAAACAAAACAAATGAACAAAACAAAAACAAACAAACAAACAAAAAAAAACCCACACAAAACCAAACCAACCAACCAACCAAAAACTATCACCTCAAAGACAACTTGAGAAGCAGAACAGTACAGAACAGAAAGCTTCTGTCTTTAATTCCAGGATTCTCGGTACCACAAAACATGCACATTCATGTTGGTTTTAATGATTTTTGTCTTGTTCTGTCTCACTACTGTTCCTCAATTTATATAATGTTTTGCTGATATCCTTCCCAGGGGATATGTAAAAACACAGCATGGAAGGCCCTTCCTCTCTCTGAGTTATATCTTCTAGGCAGCTGCACAAAGCAACCTCATCCATGTCTACCTCTTCAACATAGATACCTTGCCCCATTTCCTCTCAGTGGAATTTGATCTTTCTCCTTTTCCGTGTTTAGGTCATCCTTTTTTGAGCAAATTTGCACATCGAGTATGTAATGGCACAAATACTTCCCCAACCCTAACAGAAATATTATCTTCCGATATATACTGTTACACAACAGTCTGCTGGCTTGTGAATCTTGTCATTAACTATGCAGATCACCTCCATTAGCAGTTTGCTATTGAAATGTTGTAACATAGAGCAATCACTCTCATTTATTTGTGCCTAAGTACTTGTACTTGCCATGTCGAATTTGAAAACTCAAGATCATTCCTTTCTTGCTGTGTGATACCTCAGTTGTCTGTATTAGTGATATCTCCCGAGTTTGTGTCATCAGCAAATTTCATTAGTGTATTCCTATTTGCCTTCTAAAGGTCATTAATGGAAATATTAAATATATTTCATTTCCAATAGTACCCTCCCGGCACATCAACACTTCTTCTTTTAATGCAACCTGACACAATTTCCCCTTTGCTCAAACTAATTTCCACTTTTGTCCTAATTCTTATCTTTCAAAAATTTTAAGTCATAGTTCCCTAGAAATATCATACTTCAGTTTGCTTGGGTCCAAGAGGATTTTTCCTGTTCTGTTTTTTTCTGGAAAAACTATGTTCATAATAAACAAATCAAGTTGGTTTGAAATAAGATATCACTAGTAAACTGAATTCTCTTTCTTTCCAAATGTATTCTGGGGCTCTGCAGATAGTGAAAACAGACGTCATTGGTCTTGGCAAATTTTAATTTCTGTACAGTCCTTCCTGTAGGTGTCTTGATTTGCCAACTATATTATGGATCTTTTGGTAAGCTCTTGTGAAATATTTCTTTAGTTTTGAGGCATCCTCTATATGCTTCATGACTTTTTCTCATTCTCTCTTTATTTCTGTGGCTGAAACATTTTTCTCTACCTCCTCAGTCTTCTTGGATTTTGTTGAGTTTCGTCTGCAAGATTTAACTTAGCTTGACCTGTGGCAGTTCTTACCTTCTGCTCCCCAAGCTGTAGCTTATTTTGATGATTAATTTCTTTCCTTTCCTGTAGGCCATCTCCTGTTTTTTTAAGTTTGTTTTTGTTGTTGGTTTTTTTTTTTCTGTGCTGATGATGTAAATTGAAGATATGATACTTTCATTTTTGACTTTAAGGATACGTGTTGCCTGTCTTTGATCATGAGATTGACCTTAATAGCCGAAGTCAACAAGCTGTTGAGTTATAGATACCACAGGTCTAGTGGTGTGGACCTGCCAAAATGAGTTATGGAGCACTCACATAAGTAGCCTCTTCCCAGAGCTATGCTCTATCAGGGAGAATAATTACAGTCAAATATGCCAAAGTATCTTTGTAGCCACGTCCTTGATACTGAGCCCACTTGAGTAGTTTTTCAAAGCCTTCTGTATTTTAAACATTAAACTTCCTTATTGATTTAGTCATCTTTCTTCTAATTAATGTTAAAGATAATCAGCTCTTTGTAAGTTGATTTTAAGTAGTCATTTCTCAAGTATTTGAAGCAAACTGTCAGCAAGCACATTTGGGAATGCCTTAACATTTCCATTAGTAAGGCATTTGTTCTTCAATCTGTATTTGGGTGGTTAGTCCCCTGTGACGCCATGCTTGCAAGAACTGTTTACATTTTTGATAACATCACAGTGTTCATTGTTCCTCTGCAGGCCTTCTATGGAACCTCAATCTAATCTCTTCAGCAGCTGTTCCACAACAAAGGGATGTGTGATGTAAATTGTTGTGTATGCTCCCATCTTTTTCATGCTACTTCAGTGCAGTGCCATATTTCTTGTTTCAACTCTGTGTGTCCTTCTTTTATTTAGTCTCCATGTGTATCAGTGTCCATGTCCATGCACTATGAGCAGCACTACTTTAGATTCTTTCAGTTTGTTGGCCTTCATTATTATCTAGATATCATATTAAAGCCTTTGGACAGATTTGTCATAGTCCTTTCATTGAATGAATAGCTGTATGGCTACTCTTTTTATCCACATTAGTAGTATCTTTTTCTCCTGCTGTTCATTATCCTCTTGTAAGTTCCTTTATCCATAGCTATATCTGATATTCTGTTGTCTCATACTTTATACAATTTCTCCCACCATTTTTCCCCAGTTCCTTCATTAGCTAGACTTCTTTCCAGCCATGCGGACCCCAGTTACAGTTTGTCTTGTAAATTAAGATTGGATACTTGGTTTTGCTTTATGTTTAAAGCCTTTGGGAAGAAGCTTCATGTGCAGATTGAGGTGAGTGTGTATGAAGGAATAACCAGCTGATTTAAGTGTGCCTGCTCACTCTGCCTGGTGTCTGACTCCTACCCTCTTAGTCTGCTACCTCACTCAGTAAATGGCTTTGCATGGACTTTATAGACTCATTAGATTTACAGGTGCTGTTAGGGTGTGGTAAGGTTCTTTTATATCATCACCTGCTTATAGCTAGATATCTGTTGGAGAGTCTTCCTCAGCTGGACTTTTAGTTGAAGAAGTTCAGTTTCAGGGGAAAGAAGCCAGGCCTTCAGAAATTCTCCTGGAGTGTAAATAATAACTAATGATTCACTCTGGCTGTCTGTTGCGGCTGGGGCTGCTTGCAGCATGATGTGAACACTCACAGATGAAAAAAAGACTTTTTTCTTTTTTTTTGCCGGAGGGCATAAATAGCAGGTCTTTGGAACTCCTTCATGTACAGACATTTCTAGCACTTAGGCTTGGCCTTTTGAAAGTTTACTAGCTTTGAATTTATTACACCATTCTGACCAAGAACATGCAGGAAGTGCGTGTATGTATATCTTTATGCATACACAGATATTGAGGCTTACGTTTGTTTAAGTCGGGATGTTGAAGCCAATGGCCTCCTCGGTGACTAACATGCACAGTAACAGATACACCTAATGGACCACCTCAAACTGAAATGTTTCGGGCCTGAGTTTGACAGCCAATTTTACTTAGGGGAAGTTTTCTGCTTTCATCCACTGGGATGAAGACTCCACCTGAAGGAGGGTGAGAGAAGCGGTCTGGTTTCCCTGTCTTGCCTTCCAGGATTTGTCCAGATGGGTCTGCCTTGTGCAGCTGGGAAGGGGTAAAGGACTTGGGAGGCATGAAGGGAGGACCAAATGTATTAGTTGTCTGTCTGAGAGCAAGGGAGTGGCTCTGCCAGTCGTACAGGGACCAGCAAGAAAACCCCTCCTTTTCCTATGTTTTGAAATAGATATCAAGACAACAGCTTTGAGAAAAAGCGATTAATACATCATAAATGGCGGTAAGTTGTGGACTATGTCTGGGTGCCAAGCGAACTGGATGAACCTGCTGGCAAACCCCAGTGAAGGATCTCCCCATCGAAAGAAATCTCTTATCTGTCTGCCAATGAATCTACTTGGTAATAACAAATAACTTTTTCTCTTCTAATTTGGTTTTATTGGTGGTTTTGTGTATGCTTAATACAAGAAGGAAAGGTGTTTTGATGGAAAGGGCTGCACCCATAAGTGTTCTTCTAAGTTAGGTGTTTCACCATCGTACAAAGTTTGTTCTGAAATGCATTTGGACACTTCAGGAAAAAAAAAAAAAGCCACAAGAGGGAACGAGAAGGAAGTTAAATATTTTGCAGACTTCAGCTTGTGACTCCAAAGTAATTTTATATGCAGAATCTTTTCACCAAAAATAACATAAAAGTTGTTCAGAGACATTTGCATGGGAATATTTCATAATCTTCTGTGAGAATGAACAGACAAATCAATGCCAAGGACAAAATTAATGCCTCAAAGAAACTGTTAAAAAAAACCAAACAAACATTTTTTTTGTTCAGTTGTCTTGTTTTGTTTCTGAAAGTTATAACATCCAGCATCTTTTGGTTCTGGAGAAGTTCCACAAAAACTTTATCTTGGTTTTCTGTCCCCAAAAGGCAAGATATAAACAGTCTGCAAAACAAATAACATATTACTCTATTTACATAGATCTTTGCTACTTCTGAACTATATGCAAAATGTTCTTAGATTATATTTCCAAAATAGTCTTAAAGTCTTCCCTATTTTGTATGAAGACTGGTGAACAGAATATGAATGGAGAAGCATTTTTAAGCTTGCTGTCTTCTTCAGAAAATATTAAAAGTGATTCTCAAATATACAAAAAATAAAAACATAAAGAGTTTAGAGAAATAATACCTTCCAAACCAATCTTATCCCACATGACAACACCTGACTCCCAGGAGCCCATGGGCAGTATCTGACTCCATTGGGGTGGGTTTACTGACCAGCTGTATTGAATACTAGAAGGATGCAATGCAGTGCTGTAATTGTATTAAGTGAATGGTCCTGATTTTCCTCCAATAACTGTCCTCCACCACCCAACCTGATGATCTTTCTGGAAAGAAGTGCAGACATACCCAGGGTGCTTCATGGCTGTGCACTGCAAAGGGAGACTTTGCCAGGGCACTACTATCATTATCAGTTTATATTACAAAAAGAGTCTGTGTGTTAAATGTGAGCTGGAATGAAGCCTCAGAGGTCGTGGAAGTAGAGACTTTTTGAAGACAACTAGTAATCTGAGTAAAGACATTGAGGAAATACATCCTGATTTAAGGTATAAGTTTCTCTGTTACAGTCCACGTGGTGTCTGTTCCTGAGCAGTTAGCAGACCTTGCAGCAATAGTGTGCTGCATGCATAAAGGACATAATTCGGACAGGATAGAGTTAAGGTTATGTTGGCGGGGACATTTTGCAGTTTTAACACCTGTTCAAAAGTTTTTAAACCTTTCTGGTTTTCACTCATTTTAATATTTAAAAATTATGTAGTATATTAATTTAATATAGTGTATATTTTAAAACTTATTTTAAATATGTATTATCTATTTAATATATAATAATGTAGATTAATGATACTATATATTAAGATAAAATATTAAAGCCTGTGGCGTTTTTGTTCATTCAATTCAGAGTATTTTGCATACAAAATATATGTTATTATCAGCATTTCACATGTAGGGACACCACCACGGCAGCGAAGTGAGGGTGCATTTGTTCACTTAATGGATCAGACTGAGAACAAAACCTGGGTCTCCAATGTTGCAAAAGAAGGTGACGAGAGCTACTTAAAGAAATATCTTTTAAGTGGATTTCAGTATGGATTAAGTCAAGCAAGTAGGTGAGTTGCCTTGGAAACTAAGCAAGTTCTGATTGTCTTTTGAGTTTCTCCAACCTCTACTCATGCAAGACAGACGCAAAATGAGAGCTCACAGGAGATGGACCTGAGCTTTGTCCTTATTGATAAGTGTTGAACAAATGTGTAAACTTGGAGCCATAATCTCTCTGAATTTCCAGATGAGCTCACCAGTGACCTGCATGAAGTCCTCTTTGTGATTTTTTGTAAAAGGGTCAGAGTGCAAACACAATATTATTCCTCTGAGATCAGCTTTCCAAAAACACCAAAGCAGTCAAGGCATTGTTAAAGGAAGATCAAATACACAGAAATCGACTTGCAGGTTTTCAGCTACTTTGCTTATTTCAAAAAGACATGTGAGTCTTTGTAGCTTTAGAGGATGTGTTGTTAGGTCACACACCTTATACACAGACTTTCTTATCTACAGTGAATAGATTTTGAGTAGAAAAGTTACCTGAGTCAACCATAGCTGATCTGCAGAGGTGTAGAAATCTTCCTAGAAACAAAAATTGCACTTCTCAAAGTGTGTATGCTTTTATTCTTCTGTGCGATACAGATACTGACCCCCAAAAGGGTCACTGTATCAAGACTGGTGACCTTTTGAAATTAAATATTAAGGCAGTTGATTGTGCTCAGTGGGTGGGTCATATCAGAAGTGAGATGTTTTTCAGGAAGACAAAGAGAAGCATGAAAAGGTTGCCATTTGACACAGCTGTGAGAAGGAAGCTCCAGCTGTCTTGATACGTCCTGAGGATGTCTGTCAGCCAAAGATTATGTTCCTTGAAAGGCAGCAGACCAAGGCTGTACGGGAAGTGTCTGGAGGACATCACTGAATGATGCACTATCAAGCGTCTGTAGATGTATGTGTGTCAAAGCTCAAGAACGGGTCTGTTATCTCTGACTAACTGCTGCACTCACCAGCCTATGTGGCAGGGGAAGGAAGGGATCCATGGCACAGTGTAACTTGTTCTTTACGAGCAGCTGGAAGGACATGAGAGACTAGTCCAGCATGTTTCAAAAAATTCTTAGTAGTTTCATATTTGTATAATGTGATGATTAAAAAAGAAAAAAAGTTCAAAGTCTGAAAACAAGTTGTTAACTTCAACAACTTGTAGTTTATTGGAGATATGAAGTAGGATTTGCTTCTTCTAATTTTAGGTGTGTACAGTGTGTATTCTGGCTTGAAGCAAATCATGGTCTAGATTTGACACACTGCTGAATACGTTTCTCATAAAGGAAATTTGGATAACAGCAGTGTGGCTTCAGAACAGATATCCAAATTAGGTGACTACTCCTCATACTAAGGATATATTTGAAAAAAAAAAAAATTCTCATCTGATGAAACAGAATCTAAAAAGTTGTAAAATGTCTGTGTTTAAGATATATAGACAAATGGCTTTGAGCCCAAATCTGCTAGCTATTTGTGCACTAGTTTGTCCTCTGGGTCCTCAGCACTTGGGCAGATTGCAGGGAGGAGATAATAAAGAGAAGAGCATCCAGGAAAGGGGAAGGAGAATGTTTCTCAGGTTGCAATTTAAAATGTGTCTCCATTTGCAATAGCACTAAACAGTGTCAGGAGCAAGCAACTGCCTTTCACTCAAGATAAAATATAGGAAATAAAAGACATTATCAGAAGGCTGGAGGAGTGGGAGAAAATGGAAAATCAAAGATGCTTGGGAAGATCTGCCCAGTAAGAGATATACCAACCCATCTCAGTGACATTAGTGCAAGCAGCATAAATGGCTCTGTTAGAGTGATTTTAGTAAACCAGGCATTTGGCCTTGCTAGATTGACATTTGTGTGTTACGGGATGGCTTGTGATTTAGTCAAAACAAACTGCAGGAGTCATCTGAGCAGATCATTTCTATTGCTGCTGGTATTTTTTAGTATACAGTACCCCTTACAAAGAGAATGAAAATAATTAAACTAAGTAAAGAAAGACTTTGATGCCCATGTCATAGCCAAAGAGATGCTATGTGTCATTGTCTTCAAAAAAGAGAAAATTTACAGCATGTACCAGTAACAGAGGGGGTTCTACATGAAGCTGATGTGATGTGGCCTCATCCTGAATGAGAAATATTAATTAATCTAAGAGCAAGTGAAAACCAATGAGGCACAGCAGAGGAGGGCATGCTGTAGGATTCAAGAAGCTTGAACATGGTCCAGTCAGGAGGAAGTATGGGCAGAAACCATTAACACATTTCGCTCCTCTAAACAAACCTGTAAGAGTTTTCTTCAATAGTTATTGTCGTATGTGGGTCTGGGCAAGCACACAATAGTGTCGATTCAGCAATATAAAGAACCAGCGGCAGTTGTACTTTTTTCAGCAAAGTCTTCAATAAACCACCCACTAACAGAAGCAGTGCATCTTCATATGGCTGAGGAGCAGCGGTTGCATAAAACCAGCTGGAAGTATATTGAACACATGATCCCTGAGACTCTCAAAGAAACCAAGAAGTACTATTCCAAGGGGAAAAGACGTTCCAGAAATCATTTAGGGCTGGAAATGGTTCAGTGTGTAATTTTTTTAGCTATGATTTTAACACAGGAACAAACCACAAATGCTTTTTTGGCATGACTGGGTGCAAATTGCTGGATAATTTTCAATCCAAGAGTCAAAAACTTTTATGCAGCTGTCCTGATTTTCTTCCTGTGTTGAACACATATCAAAGCAAGTATTCCTGACACATAATCTGTTTATAGATTGGCTGGTGGAGAAAAAACTTGAGTGGAAGGTGTGGAAGTCTACATGGACCTTATTCTGAGAGCAGTCTTGGCACTGGGAAATAGCGTCAGTATTTCATCTCTGCAGAGAGATGAAGCTTTCCATAGCTTTATTCAATGCAGCCAGAGTGAATTTGAAGGGAATGACTGCTGACTTCTTCTGCCTGCAAAACCAAAGTAATTTTCACATGGCTGAAGGCCTCCTGTCAGTAGAAGTTGACATTTCTGTATTAGTTCAGAAAGATGTGTTCACTGCAAACCATGAAGGATAGCAAGGTACAAACAAGTACAGGGACGACCACAAGAATTCAGTGACCAACTCCTATGAAGCCACATTAAGAGCGGTAGAGGATTGGGAAAAAAAATAGAATGAAGAGGAAAATAATACCAGAATACCTCATCATCACAAAATTGGTTAGAATGCCATGTATGTGGGTAGTAAAATATTTGTTTTTTTCTGTAAAGATATATATGCTGATTTGGAGGATTGATTTCTATGTATATTGACTTGGCAGATGCAATCAGCACATTTTGCACAAGTCCTCATACCTGGTTACTGGCCTCAGTTTGCCTCTTAAACATTCTTGACTTCCATCCCAAATATTTGCATTAGCCCCAAAGCAACAAGAAGGTAAATACTGAAGACAAGAGAATTGCTGCAAAAAATTAGTGGATGTCTGTTGAACCAGCATGGCACAGTGGTAAGCCATGCTTGCATCTGAACAATAGCAGGAATGAACTTGCAACTAGGAAAAAACAAACAGCGGGAAGGAGTCCTACCTGGTGTGACCAGGTACCTGAAGTTTCATGTGGCCAGACCTGAAGGAACCGGGTTCATCTCCAGCAGAACGTTGTGTGTGGGGTAAGAGTCAGTGCTGTGTAGGGAGGTCTGTGGAGAAGCAAACCCTATTCACAAGCATGCCCATAGGAAAATTCAGAGGAGTGAATTGTGATCATTATGAACCATTCTATGACTACTTTGAACTAAATGGTATTTTGTAGGCCATTGTAAAATACATAGTTTTAACAACATTTGGAGTTGACATGGAATTGTTGCATGTCTGTAGCAGTTATGAATTTGTTTATTATTAGGAAAAAGCAGTGTGGTGATTAATTCTCTATTCTACAGGTACCAGAAAAAGTCAGGATAGGCTATAAATGGCAGGATAAATGTAGAATAGAGGGAAAGAAGAGGATTTCCAGAAGGAGAAATTCTCTAGTTGCAGCTTAAAACATAGAACTGGTTTTGTCATTATTAAATATTTTTCTACTGTTTCACAGCAGTGTAGGCACTCAGCAAACACTGCTAAATTGAATTCCAGCATTTTATTATAGTGCACTAAAAATCAAACATAAGCAAATAAATATTGCATTGTTTCAAGATGTGCATGAAGTAAGATTACTGCTACTAGTAAATAATGATTATTTGGGGACCTAAGGAAAAGTGGAATCTTTACAATTGGAGTTTCTGATTTGCTAGTTAAATAAAATGGAAAAACTCTTAAAAATAGGATGTGTATTCTTTTACTCTTAAATTCCAGAATACTGTTATGTTTTTCCTAAAGGTAGTCTTGGCAAATACCTTCACATCTGCAAACTCCACTTTCTTAAAATGCTGTACCCCTACATAGGGCTTCTAATTTTCATCACCTTTCTAAAACCTCTTTTTCTTCAGACATTCATGTTGCTAAAAAGATGGACAAACTGGGCATGAGGTCATCCGATACAGCTTAGATCTTTTTTGAAGACGTAAGAGTCCTCAACAAAAACCTCATTGGGGAGGAAGGAAAGGGTTTTACATGTCAGATGTTGCAGTTCCAAGAAGAGCAGCTGCAGGCGTAGCCACTGGTAAGTCATCATTTGTGCTTCTGGGGCTGGGCAGGGACATGGGGGTCACCCTGAGCGTGACTAACAGCACTTTCCTTTTATTGTAAGTTGCAATGACCTCTTACGATCTGTTTTTGAAATCTGTCATAGCCTGGGTACAGACAACCTTCCCTTTCTACAGGAAAATTTGAAATAGAAAATATTTTGTGAGGCATCACAGAGGCTGGTTTTGTCTTGTTTCTTTTTCTTAGTGCTTTTTCTGCTGATAAGAAAATACAGTATCATGTTATGTCTGCAACATTTATAGTACAAAGGCTATCAAAATACTGACATGAAATAGAAGGATGGTGACTTTTCCTGTAGTAAAGTAAGCTATGATGTTTATCCTGGATTTTAGAAACTTAACATAGTGGCTGTGTTAATAAGCGGCTCTTACAGGACATAAGAGCTTTGTTTTGAAGAGCTGTTTCACGTCTGTAAACTTTGGGCATAAAATGGTACAGCACCAAATTCCTTTCTCTAATGTTGCCACAGCATTCCTGTTACTCTGAGTTTAGGCTGTACTTGAATCTGCATATTTGAGTTATATGGGTGCTGGATATTCCAGAAAACAAGATACAGGTCTGGGTTGTTCGTCTTCAGACTCTCAGCCTTCACCCCCACCCTACAGTGTTTGCTTCTTCAAACATAAATATAATGTGGTTCACTGTAAGAAGGTTGGTCCTCTTTAAATTTTAGGATTGTATAAATAATCTCACCATATTCGTGCTCCTGTGCATACCCCTCTGTCACTGTCTGTGTGTGGCTGGCGAACTGGGAAGTCTAAGAAGTGATTTTCTGATTCAGGGACCAAATAAAAAGTCACTTCCTGTTGTGAGTTGATCCCAGACCAAATATTTTACAGTTCAAATGCTTTCAAAAATCTTTTGGGCCAAAATTCTTGGTTCAGCCTGAGATAAATAGTAAATGTGAGAACAGTTTTGGCAAACAGGAGGTTAGACTTGCAAGGGATACCACTGCAGACTCAGGCAAGGAGGAGACATGGCCCTACTGCTGGTCCTGCTTTAACTGAGGCATGCACAAACTGCAAGGATGTCCATTGTGCATTTTTGTGCTCAGTTTGAAGTCTAGGTTAAACAAAACAATCAGAAACTCTGGGCTGCAGTGATACTCTCCAGGCAGCAGAGCAGCCCACGGTGTTAGTCATGCCCCAGGCAAAAGTGACAAACACTGACAGCATCAAAACACGAAGCAGGTTAGATCACTCTTGCTAAAACCACTGGCAGCTTGGTACTGTCCAGCCTTGCACAACTGCCTGGCAAGTCACTGTGCTCTGCCAGGAAGTGGGACACCAGGTTTCAATTCTTCTTTTTGCGCAGAAAAATGTGGCAGGAGCAGGCAAACTCTTGCCCTGGGTGAGCCAACAGGGAAGGGCATCTTCACTCCCCACTCCATGGCCAGGCAGGGGCCATTAGAGAAAAGCAGCCTTGGAGGTCATCAAGGGAGAGGTAGCTGCCTCCTGCAGTGCAGGGCCCCTTGGTCTTGCTTTTGTCCACCATCTGGTATAAAATGCATGAAAGCACTGGGAGGAGGGACAAGAGCCATGGTTTGGGTCAAGTTACAATCTTCAGAGGAAATCAATTGTGGTAAAAAAGAAAAAAGAGAAACCGATGTTCAGAAGGGAGCCAGCTGTTTGATGGTTGTGGTTTGTTACACCACAATATCCAGATGTTAGCTTCCAGTCCTGAAAATGTTTTTACATATGTTCAACCACAAGTGATGTGCTGAAGGTGGAGATGTGCAAAACCATGTATATGCCTTTGGTAGTTCTGTGATTAGGTCTGCAGGTGTAGTTCTGGTCCTCACTTTTGGCCCTCAGAAGGGCGTTTCTGTTACTTTCCAGTTCATGGCTATTCATGTGGCACTGAAAATCATCACTCTGCTTTTAAACACTTTAGGGACCAGTCTTGGCATCCTCACTTTCCCTGCTTCTTAAAACTCGGAAGATGCAGCTGACTGCCATTCTTTTCTTTCCTCCCTTTTTGGGGGTTGTTTTGTTTTGTTTGGTGGTGGATTTGTTTTGTTGTTGTTGTTTTGTTTGTTTTTTGTTTGTTTGGGGTTTGGGGGCTGGTTTGGTTTCATGTATTTTTAGTATCAAGTATCATGTGCTTCAGCCTTCTCTTTGTTTATTAATTACCTTCTTTGTAGCCAGATTTCAGAATGTGTGTGGAGGGTTTCCTTCCTTCTTCACCTTCTCTTTTATTTTTCCTTTTAAAATGAATTTACAGTCAAATAGTTTTAAAATATAAATGGGAAACTAATTTCCTGGAATTGCAAAATTTGGTCACAGGTGTGGTCTTTTCCTCCAAGCGACACATTATTATAGGCATTGGTAAAAGTCACTGTGTTTCTTGCTTCACTGAAAGAGAAGAGCTGCCACATATCTCTCCCATGTTGTGACACTCGCTAAACACTGTCCGTTTGTGGACCTGTTGCACTGATCACAGGAAAAGAATGTTGCTATGGAAAGAAAGCAAACAGCTTTTTGTGAATTGCTCAATTTGGAGGCAAAGAGGGAGTTCAGTGTATGTGAGAGAGCAGAATGGCACTTTTCTAATGACTTCTATCTGCTCTTGTAGTCTCAGTTTTATGAGCACCATTGAGTCATGATCAGTAAGCAGGATGACAGATCCTTTTGCATGGGTAATGCACGTCCTTAAGAGGCAGATTGCACAGTTTGGGGCTCACTATACATCTCACTAGAGAGTGATCAGCCACAGCTTAAGAAAAATGTATTCATTTCCTTTTGTTTTGAGAGAAGATGTAGCAAGGCAAAGTGTGTTTAGAGTGAAGTTTCAAGTAGAAAAATAGAAGTTGGATGGAGGTACAAGGAAAAGGTTATTCTGCATCTGGCAATTTCAAGTGCTTTCGCAATTCTCAGCTGTGTGGTAGACCATGCGTTCCTGAGGCTGCCCTAGAGTCACATTTCCTGCAAGTGCTGTCAGTTGAAACCCATGGGGCCAAGTTTGTCCAAGGATGTGGAGAACACTATATGACAAAAAAGGAAACAAATATACACACACAAAAGGGAAAAAAAAAAACAAAAACAAAAACAACAACAAAAAAAACCACCACAATTGTTCAGAGAGAAAACAAGTATCACTGTCAAGAATGGCATTTCTCTGTGCTTATATGACTGTCAAAGTATTGTGTGCTGTTGCGTTGTACAAGACTGTTTGTAGTCATGATATTCACGGTGTGCTGTGTTCTGTTTCTGTTTGCTGCACAGCTAAGCTTTGCCACGTTAGAGCTACGCTCATAGCTCTAAATACACGTAGTCATAGCATCACAAAATGGTTTGGGTTGTAAGAGTCCTTTAAACATCATCATGTCCAATCCCCCTGCCATGGGCAGGGACATCTTTCACTAGATCAGGTTAATCAAAGCCCTATCCAACCATTCAATGATGGGTTATCTACAACTTCACTGGGCAACCTGTTCCAGGGTCTCAGCACCCTCTTCATAAATAATTTCTTCCTTATGGTCAGTCTGAATCTACCAGCTTTCAGTTTAAAACCATTGCCCCTTGTCCTGTCACCACCAGTCCTGGTAAAAAGTCTCTCTCCATCTTGCTTATAAACTCACTTTATATGTTGAAAAGCCACAATGAGGTCTCCCTGGAGCCTTCTCCAGGTTGAACAACCCCAACTCTCTCAGCCTGTCCTCACAGGAGAGGTGTTCCAGCCCTCTGATCATTTCTGTGGCCTCCTCTGGCCCCTCTCCAACAGGTCCATGTCTTTCTTGTACTGAGGGCTCCAGAGCTGGTTGCAGGACTCCAGGTGGGGTCCCACCAGAGCGGAGTAGAGAAGGACAATCACCTCCCTCAACCTGCTGGCCACATTCCTTTTGATGCAGCCCAGGATTGTCCTTAGAAGATTTCACATTTTTTCTCCTGCAAGCAAATGGCAATTTGAGGGGTAAGCTGAAGTGTGATGATGGCAGCTGAGGAGACAGGAGGATGGATCGGCTGAATCATGGGTCAGGAAGGAGGCAGTGAAGCAGAGATGTGGACATTGTGATTGCAACTCTCAGGCTCCTCGCTGGCAGCCCTGATGTGTAGTGACAGTCTGAGCAGAGATGGGCTGAAACCCCTTAATGATCTTCAGCCCTTTTGCAAGCAGGGCCTGAAGAGGTGCTGTTCTGTTTCTTCTCATCCAGTTCTGCTCCTGCCTCTTCTCTGGTGTTTCCCATTTATTTTTTCCCCGGTGCTGGATGCTGGGAACTACACAAGTCATGCTGGAGCACATTGCTCTAACAGACCAACACTAGACTGATCCCTTTTCCTTATCCCTCTCACCTTCTTCTGCTCTCCTTGCACTGGCATGTACTGTTTAATTTCCCTCCCAGCAGCTCACACTTGGCTGTATTATTCCCAGGTGTCAGTTTGGGGACAAGGGACAAAGAGGGGCCTGGAGGCTTTTTGTTCTTTCTGTAGTATCTCTCAAGCTGGAGACCATAGACATACAAGTGAAAAAGCTGATAACAGCATACATAGTCCTTTGGAAGAACGAGGATGCTCCTTCTGTACAAGAGATGTCCCCAAAAAGATGTCCAGACAACCAGCATTAGGAATAAGAAAAGCTGGTTACCCTGTGGAATGTGGGGACAACATGTGAAAATTCTCTGTGTAAGAGCTGGTGAATGATCGATGTAAGGGACAATTGGTGGGATGCAAAGTCTGCATGTGAAAGCAGTATAAGGATGAAATTTACATAGAAGTGATCTTGAAAGTGATGCAAAAAAGAATATGGAAGCACTCCAGGCTCCTGGAAGGAGCTGTCACGTGGGTAACTGGAGGAGCCATGGCAAGTTGGAAAAGGGATTTTGTAGTACTCCAGCGCGTGGTTGTATTTTGCATTTCAGATTCAGAGTTTTGTGGTTTTGATTCTACATGTAAGTGGATGTGCATATTTTGAAAAGAGAAAACATGAGTCTTCTGATACAGATGGATTTGTTACCTCTCTCCCTCTCCCTGTTGCTTGTCATAGTGACGTGGGTCCATATTTGTCAAAAAAAAATTCTCCAAAGATTCAGCAGCTGCTGTTGTCCTAGCTAAGCTGCAAGAGGCTGACAGCCTGGCTCTTCACTTCAAGGCTGGTTTGCCTTGGAAAACAAACTTTTCCCTTCTCTTCTTAAGACAGGATGTCCTTAAGTTTGCTCAAAAAGTAGCAGCAAACTAGTTGTGTTGCTTTAAAGCAGTGTCTCATATCCCTCTCACCTGTCTTCCAGCAGTATCCCGATTTGATTCTGTTTTCATTAGAAGCACTGTTTAACATTTCCTAAAAGTGGCTGTGAATCTCAATGTTTTTCCCTTCCTTTCTATACTGGGATCTGATCACAGAATGCAGACGTAGTAAGCAGTCTATTTGTGTTCCTTGATCCCTAAATAGATTTCTGCCTTCCCCCTGAAAGCTTCGTTGAATTTACATTTGTGCAGCATTTCTCAGAGAGCACACTGTCTGCCTTCAGATTTGTTTTCGGGGTTGTAACAGACCTTCAGGACACAGGTAGCATGGAAAGCAGGAGTTGCCACAAGCTTTCAACAGGGCCCCAAGTGAGGCATCAAGGATAAAGTTTACATACTCATCATTACATGCTGGTTTCTATGACTTTCTTTCCCTTCTCCCCATCTCCACGCTCCTCTGAGTTTTGATAATTTGGGGTTCAGGTGAAATAGGCAGAAAGAGGTCTTCAAGGTACAAGGTACAAGGAAATTCTAGACTTTTTCCAGAGCTGAAACTCCGCACCCTAAACTGAGCTTATGGAATAATTTACTTTAAAAAAACGAATGTATTATATGTACAATGTGAAAAAAGACATCTTTTTCAACAAGAAAAACAGCAGATCTGGCAAAAATGATGTCTTGTTCTGTGCTTTGTTTCTTCAAGTCCTGACACTGTTGGAAACTGGAATACAAGAAACTACTGACTACACTCGCCAGCGAAAAGTGTTTGACCAGTCCATCCTGCACAATCAAGCTGTGCCCTGGCCAAGCTGGCAACCAATGTGGAACTCCTTTCCTTGCTACTGTACCATCCTGTTGGTGAGCTTCAACATCTGCCTTCCCAGATGTGTCTCTCTTCATGCAAAGAACACTGCCAGGCTAGAGGAACATGGGGAGGTGATTGCCAGAGAGGAGGCAGGCTGTGATCAGTCTGTGACCAGTGACTGCGTGTGTATTACTCTCCTTTTTTTCTTTTTTAGTTTTTTTGTTGTTGTTTTTGTTTGTTTGTTTGTTTGTTTGTTTGTTTGTTTGTTTGTTTTCAGCTATGTGGAAGGCAACAATGTGACAAAATTCGCTTCAATGGCTAAGCTGCAGGCGGGTCCTCTAGCCCATGAAGGGTCTGAAGCTGAAGGCAGGCCATCTGGCCTACGAAGCGACTGACAGCCATCTCCAGTTTTGGGGATGAAAGTGATTCACCAGCAAGTGATTCACCAAGTTTTACAGGTAATCAAGTTGAGTGGTGAAAATAGGAAGTAGCTTTACTGAAATTTGGTTTCTTAAATGTCCTGCTACAAGATCACTCACTTTTCAGGGTGCCAGCTCCTAGCCGATGTGCATGGTATTGTTCCATTGAATGGCGTGTCACCGATTTACATTGTGGATGCATTCACAGTCCCATTGACTTTGGGGTGACATGTGTGAGTGTCAGCAAATAGGGTGACTATTCCTTTGCCGAATCTTGGCTTTGCATTACAGCTGTGTAGTTTGAACTACTCACAGGTTAGCTGAAAGAAGTAAACTCCGTATTTTCCCTGATGGTCTTCCAGCATCTGCCAGGCACTAGGAAAAGGCAAAAAAAAGGGAAACCTATCAACAAGCGATGTTTTTGCTCTTTGTTTGCTTGTAATCTTGTTTACGGGAACAAAGGTAAAACAAAACAGAAGCTTTCTTCCAAAACAAATGAAAATCAGCTTTATCTTTTTCCCCAAATATATGTTTAAACTAGAGCTCACCATTAGGCTCCTCCAGTAGTCCTTTCTGATAGCAGCCTCCACCTGATTAGTCATACCAGGTACCATGTGAGAAGTACGAGAGATGCAGCTACTTCTAGCAAGTTGTTAGATCATTAAAACAGTACATAAGCCCTTTTGCAAATTAATTAAGTCCTGTGCCAGACCGCTGAAATTGTACCATATATCTACTTAAAGCAAAATTCTCTCTAAGCAAACTGGTTTCCTGGCAGCTGTTAGGAAAATTCTGGCCCCAGTGTCTTACATTCTATAGAAGGATCAAAATGTAACTTGCGTTTTCTTGCAGTAAGAGATTTAATTTCAGCACTTATATGTAGGATACCTAATCAAGGATTAGTAAAACCTCTTAGTGGTTTAGTTAGTTTAAAGTTTTGGTAAATGTATCTGTGTAAAGTGAGAGCAGAACACTTTAAAAAAAAAAGTAAAAAGCTTGTTTCTTTTTAGTAAGTTGAGTTACTTTTTCTGTTTTTAATAGCTCTTCTGAACCAGAATTTCATTGTGGTAAGTCAAAGATATCTTCAACCTCTTTTGATTTGCGGATTCCTGACATTTTCTGGTGACTGCTGTGTGGTGATGGTTCTAAGCCAGCTCTAAATATGATGTGTTTTCTTAATTAATTTTTTTTCACAGCCTCTTTATTAGCAGCTAATAGTCTCTGGTGATACAGATGTTGAAAGCTACTGCAGTAGGCATTCTGAATGAAATGAATCTTTAAGAGTTTACTGTCAATGTAGTAATGCATACAGGTTAATGTGTATGTACTTTTATATAGCTTTGATTTGTCTTTAGATTTCCTGCCCCAGTATATTATTGCCAACTGTGGGAAAGGCTTTTCTCTGTGAATTCCAGCGTGGCTTCTAGAGTAAACCAGCACAGTCACATTTTTCCTGAGAAGAAATCCAGAGTATTTCCTATTGGTGTAAACTGTGTCAGCTGGCTAAAGAAACATATCTTTCTGCCTCTAAAACAAACACTGTTACAAATGCGGCTAAAGGTGGTGTGATATTTATACTCAAAAATTTTCTGTGAATCAGTAAAACTCCATCATTGAGTAACCTTAAGCTCCAGGAAGGGAGAAGTCAAGTATTACCTAAATAAACAATTACAGGTTCAAGTCAGAATTTTTCTTGTTAATCTGTAACGATAAGCAAAGCAGCAACTTTCACAAAGCCGTTCATTTCTGTACAGCTGTCTGAGTAACCATTCACGTCACTGTGACATTTGTAAGTTGCAAGCGGGGTAACTGCACAGCATGACATCTGGGCATAACGTACAAAGATTTTTGTAGCATAATCCTTACCAAGTTTCCAAGGAAATTTAGTCTCTGACACACGTCAGGCTGTTACTCCTCGAAGAACATACAGCATAATGCATGGTCAGTGCATTATCTCAAATCAAAAGTCTGAATTTTAGTTACTGGTGTTGGTGGGGAGATAATAAGCATGCACAGCACTAAACTGTCCACCAGATTACTTTCTTCATATCTGTCGTATTAATCTTTCAGACTTTGAAAAACAAGTGACTTTTCTAAAGTGCAATATTCTCTAGAAGGCATAAAGATAGCTGTTTTACCAGGTAGGTGTCTATACTGGGCTGATTTTATACGCAAAAATGTCTCCTTTCCAGCTGTACGGATTCTGAGAAGGTGAATGGGTTTGAAAAAAAGTTTTGAGCCCAAATATCAAAGGGTTTAATAGAAAAATACAAGCCAGTATAAAAACAATAAGAATGCACTTTCCAGACTTCACCTTAGCAGGATTCTGGAGGAGAGTGCCAGACTGTAGTTACATTTGGTTTATTTTTTTCTTCCCTGTACGACATGCCTCAAAGACATAACGACATAGGAAAAAAGAATTATTGAACAAGCCCACAGTCTATACCAAAACCCCAGGTCGTGAGAGATCAAAGGAAGGAAAACTTTTAGTAGCAAGTATACTGCAATTTTTTAGACTGTATAACATGATCTTTTTTTAAGATTTCAGGTAGTGATGTATATATTTTAATAGAAATTAAGTACATGCCAATTGTTATAGGAAGAACTTGCCTGACCTTCTCAAAAAAGTTTGATTTTTTTTGTTTTGTTTCAGTCTTTTTAAAATGAAATTGGTTTTAAGTACTAAACACTGCTGCCAGTTCTTACAGGCTTTACTTTTGTGGGCTGTGATGGAGAGAATGCTATCGTCTCTTTACTTACTGCATTGTGAAATATTCAAGAAAGCAAAAGTGAAAAATATTTACTACTCATGTGAAATAGATAAAGTGCAAATAGCATTGCAAATGCATGCAGCTGCAGAAGAAAAACAGATTTTTTTTTTCCCCTCAACTGTCACCTAGGTATTGCAATATGAAGTTTTATTTGTAATTAAGGATAGTTAAAAATCAAAGTTCTATACAGTTGTAAGTGGGTTTTTAAAATTTGTAATGCATTTCCTTCTAAATTATTTTCTATATCCCTCACGTGTTTAAAAAGTCAATTGAAATATTTTATTATTTCTTTCTTCATCTTTTTTATATTCTTTCTTTCTTTACCAAGCACGTCTAAAACAGAATGAGTGTAGACAATTGTGGGTTTTTTAATCAGTCTTTGTCATTACCACAATTTATGGTTATATCAAACAAAACATAACCTATCAATTCTGCTGACAAAAACAATTTACTTTGAAGTCAGTAGCTAACTATTGGGACAAGGTTTAATAATGATTCCTCAGTGAACTGTGGAAATTAATCTGTAGTTCAGACTTTTTCTGCAGAGGCTTTGAAACAGATGCCTGTCTACCACTTTGGTCGACTTTGAGTACCTTGAGAAGGAATTTAGGAGATGAAGCACGTGACATCTAGCTCTAATAAGGCAAATCAAAGTAGGTAACTCTGCAGTGATGACTTTAAAGTGAAGCCTTGGTCCAGAGCAGGCCAAGGTGAGGCCCACCCCAGAGCAGGCCAAGTTGAGGCCCAACCCAGAGCAGACCAAGGTGATGCCCACCCCTGCTCTGTTCTCCCTTCAAAATGCCCCTTGGGGGAACTGGCAGGGCCGTGGGAATGGTCAGGCAGCTGCTGCTGGCTGGGCTGGGCTGGGGGTATCAGCTCAAAGTTCTCCCTCTGAGTTAAAGTCTCCTTTAGGTGCTACTTCATTTGGGCAGCCTATAAGCAGCCCAGTTGAGTCCGAAGATCACTAGATATTAAACTTGAGAGTACATCAGCACATTGTGTGGACAAAAATCTTGCCAGTAATACAACTTCTTGAAAGGGAGCATGTAAATGGCCTTCTGGGAAGCAATGATACTCTGAGCCACATAAACCTCAGAAAGTATTTACCAATGTCCTCCTAACCAGAGAGGCAGGGAGCAGCATCTCTGAGGGACCACTGCCATGAAGCCAGTCTGCTAGGGAAAACCAGAGCTGGAGTCACCAAAAAGTCCCTTTCTTCCCTATATCTGAGGGACACGAATCGCTGCTGGAAAAAAGGATGGAAAATGACTTAGTTTATTTTCTCAGGACTTTAAAGTTATGTGAGATACCTACATTGAGGATAGACAGTGAAACGGGCTCCTCTCAGGGTGGTTGTGAAAAGGCTCTTTAGATCCCAATGCCATGTGGCTTTCAAGAAGAAAATGTAACATAGAGCAGCTCCCTGAGCAGGCACAGCTTCTCGTCTGCAGGTAGCAAATGGTTGCAGGATGCACAACTGCAAACACCATCACATTTTATCAGCTTGAGGCTACAGACAGATTTAGTGCACCATTAGCTGCAGCCATAGTATCTATACAGCACATTACAAGGTCAAAAGCTCTCCTTGCGCTGCAAGATATTATGAGAGAGGTCCCTGTCCCTGCTTCATGGCTGGAGAAATCATATGCAAGCTCAGACTGGAGCAAGGACCAGCCTGGATTTTCAGGATAACTGAGACCAAGAGGTTTACAGGCAGGCTGATGGACATGGCTTGACTTGTGCAAAGCAAGGGCTGCATGGTGCTCTGGGTGCAGAGGGGTGAACACCAGCCAAAAGAGGAATGATAAACTGAAGGGCTATACTGAATTGTACCACTCAGGAACACACTCAAGCTGAAAATTAGAAGGTTCTTATTCATTAGAAGAACTTTATGTGATAGCCTTCAAATTGGGATAGTCCAATATTAAAATGAACTTGTTTTTTCTCCCTTGAGCAGTACTTGATGCATTTCTGAAGGAAGTTATACGATATGGTACCTATGGAGATGGGAAATTTTGTTTGATGATAGGGAGGGTCTTTTTTGTCACTTTTGCTACCTAACTAGAAATTACTGATAACCTGGATTGAGAGTGGTGGGTGGGAAGGGTTCCTCAACCTCCCTCATAAATACAGGTTTTTTAACTCACCATTCAATAAATTATATTTTTTAAAATCCATCAAAAGTTGATTGCTTTTTAACATTTATATCTCTTGATTCAGTTGAGTAGAGTAAGTCTTATCATGTACAGTTGGTGTTTCAGGTGTATGGGATTTCCTGGATGAGAAAACCTTTGCAGGGAGTGTTTTGGGGTGCTGGAACACAACGGTCAGGATTTATCTCATCCCTCGGGCCAACTCCCACTCTCCCAGGAAAACTGCATTCAACAAGTGGCAAGAGGTTTGATCCCTCTAAATGACACCTCTCTGTAACTGGTGCATTGCAGGCTGTCCCGGTCAAGGTGAAGCCACCACAGGTCAGTGCTCACCTCAGCAGGGCTGCAGGTAGCACCGGACGTGCTGCCCTGTTGTGGGGCAGTGACAAGGTGAGAGACGGATTGGAAAGCAAAGTGGTGCTGTGCCAGAAGCAAAGCATTCCAGGGGTAGCCTGCCTGAAACAATAATATTCTAATATTTATATATATTAAATATTTATATGCTGTATTAATAATGTATTATTGATATGATATAAGCAAATCAAACTGTATTTTTTATATATATATAAAAATATATATATTTTATATATATATTAGATAGATAGATAGATAGATAGATAGATAGATAGATAGATAGATAAAAATAGCTGATATCCGAGCTTACTTTTCTATTCACCTTACCCAGCTTCTTCACAGACTTCTTGGCAGAACAGCGAGTCCCAGGGTTTTGTCTTCCGACATTGAAAGCAAGTCTCTTTCCCAGAAGAGGGCTGCTAGATTAACGTCATGCAAGTCCTTTGTCATCTCGATCCTCTTAAATGAGGTGAAACCTTCTGTCCTATCTTCATGGGGAAGAGATGGGCACTAGCTGCCTGCCTTTAGATGCTGGAGGAAACATTACTTATCTCACTCATAGAGACAAAAATGTTATCACCAGCAATTTCATAAAGACATACAAACGCATGTGAAAGGTGTTCTGTTTTCTTTTTAACGCTATATTTATATAATGGCTACAACATGCCTGTCACACTACTACAGCCAGATCTCACTGCTGCCCATTTATAACTTAATATGAACAAGTCACATGTGTCCAGGATTCCTGCTGCAAATGAAGGGCTTTTATCGGCATTGCAGAGGAGTTCTGAGGATTAACTACTTACTGTAGCTACAGTGCTGTGAAGATGCAAGATGCTAAGCACTGGCAGGGGCTGTCTGCAGCTTGGAAAAGCAGACAGCACTGCAGCACAAAGAAGTAACCTACAGTTGTTCCAGCTCTGCTCTTCAACAGGCACATAAGAAGGTGGGGAATCTTCAGGCTATTGAATTAAGCAGTTTAGCAGAACTATGGTGTTTCATGTTTTGGTGTTTGTTGGGTTTTGGGGCTTTTTTGTTTGTTTTTTTGTTTGTGTTTTTTTGTTTGGCTTGATTTTGCTCGGTTGGTTTTGTGGGGTTTTTCTTTTCTTTTCTTTTCTTTTCTTTTCTTTTCTTTTCTTTTCTTTTCTTTTCTTTTCTTTTCTTTTCTTTTTTTTTTTTTCTTTTCACCTTTGGGGAGAAGAAGAAATTTGTGAAGAAAATTGCTTAAGGTACAGGTGTTAGCAGTCTGGCTAGCACAGGAAAAAATTCAGGATAATTTAGTGATATAAATGGCAGTTTTTAAACAAGTCCAATTAGAAATATCTAATCAAAGGTAAATAATCTTGGAGCATCCATTCATTTTGAAAGCAGAAAAGCTTTATATATTGCATACTACTATATTATAGTACCATGTAATACTAATACTATACTATAATACTCTGCTACAATACTGATATGGATTGTGCTAGATTTCACAAAGCCATTAGGGAGACCGAGATGCTCATTGGTTAAAAAAAACTTAAATGAAAAATGTACCTTCTCTGTACAACTTTTCAATACCTCGTGTACTGATTAATTCTCTCTTTACCACACAGTTAAGCAAAGCTGAGTGCTGCAACCCTTTTTGCTGCTGGCCCTCCAAAAGCTCCCTCCCCTCCTAAAATTCAGTTGCAGGCACCTACAGCTTTGGTAAAGGAAGAGCGGGATGTGGCAGGAGTTATTGCAGAGCATCTCGCCAGGGGTAGGCAGTGGATGAGGTGTTCTATAGACACCTGGCATTAGTATCTACCGTGTAGGTCGTTGTAGCAGGCAGCCCAGCAGAAAACCCTGGGAAAAGCCTGTGATGCTTTATATGACTGTCCAAAGTGGTAAGACGTAAACAGAAGTCTGTATGGAGTTCAGCTACAGGAGGCCTGGCTGGGCTTGAGCAGGAGCAGCTGTATGCTAGGACAGATTTTAACTTATTTCAAGATGAAAATACAGTGTTACATCAAGCTAAGGTTATTTTTTAAAGGATCTGAAAATTGGATGTGCCATATTGTATCTTAAGCCTTCTGATTTTGAACTAGCAACATCTCTATACACAAAACAGTGTTTATGGTGCTGGCAACACATTTGTCCACGCCATGTATGTATTTCCGTAAACAGGGGTTTCAATGTAATGAAAGCAGCTCCATAATAAATGCATAGAATAAAATAGATATAGAATGCATCCCATAGAATGCATGGGTTATGTACAGTTTTGTACTTGCTTCATTAGTATAGCATGCAAATGTTTATATCTGCTCTATATTTTTACAGAGACTTGAGATTAATGTGATTAGGAGGTGGTACAGATGAAACCTAGCTTGTCATCATATGCAGATAACTGGAAACAAGTCCAAGCAAGCGATGCATCTCCACTCTTTCTTCAAAATTAAGCAAGACCATGCACACTGAATGTAACAGCCAGTGTGTTTCAAGGGTAAAATAAGTACCTTTTAATCTGTTTTGGCATTTAAAATAGAAGTCCTGGGTTTTTTACACATGATCTGAAGGATTAGTAAAAGATTTTTACCACTATGTGCTCTGTCAAGACTTAAGGAATACTGCTAGCATATTTTTCAGAACAAAGACAGGAAAATGTATTGGTCATAGAACTAGGTGTATCCACCCCTTTTTCTACTCTCTATTAGGTAATTTAAAAAATTACAATTTATTGGTATGACAAATTGTTAAAAAAATAATGCCTAAAAATTGTTCATACACCATGTTTAAGAACCAGGAATATATTCCTAGAGGATGATGAACTATCAGGGGAGTGTAGCTGTGAAACATATGTCAGTAATTAGCATCTCATGAGGTACCTTGCACTCTACTGTCTCACTAATACTATAAAAGTGGAACATTTTTTGATGGCAAACTCTATCCTACTGGCTAGCTGTGGGAATGCTATTACTACTTTAACGAGCCTAGCTATTCTCATAAAAAGACAATGCATTATCCTGCTGTTAGTACTTAGATGTTCTTTTATTTGTAGAAGTATTGTAGACCTTTTAATAAAAAATAAACTGGCCAGAAATATTTAAGTTTTAATTACCTTTACACATATTGTGTGTCTCGTATTAGATATGTGATTTACATGCCACACTTCTGTTATATACGAAATCTAACATGAAACAAATGTAGCATACACCTCCATTTCTCATTTTAATAGCGCTCCCCACAACAATATAGCCATGTAAATGCAACTCCATTTCCAAAAAATACACTGGTGTTCTACAGCAGAAAAGAATGTATAAAACCAACACTAGCTAGAATACTACAGGACATTTTATTTGTGATTTTGGAATTAGTTATTAATGACAATATGTTATACAGTATTTCTAGAAAAGTTTTTCAAAAATTGAAGCTATAATTTCATTATCTAAGCAACTTAATTTTTGAATGTTAAACTCAACAACATAACAGCTTCAACTGTTAGAAACGATTTGGTGATCCAAAGCAAAGTCTTAAAAATAAAAAAACCCTTAATATGACAGCACCTCCAACAAGTGCATCACAATATACTTTAATATAAAATTCAAAATATCTGATCTTGTATTTCAGACATAATGCAGTGTAGATTTAGGGATCATCAGATTGAAAAGTAAACATACTAATGGTAAAAGTTCTAAGTGATTCAATGGAATCATTAAGTTTTAGATACTTTAAATATAAAGAATACATTTGCACTGTGTCCATATTGGTTGATCCCAACGATTGAAGGCATTTGCTTAAAGGCAGAGATGGGTAAGCACATTTGTCACATTTAAATTAAAAAAAAAAAACAAAAAACACACAGTTTTAACAAACTTCTCCCCAAAACACAGTTTAAGCTACCTTAAACACATAAGCTACCAGACCTATCCACAAAAATAATTGGGGGGGAGGTACTACTATTACATTTGTTAGCTTCAGGCCAGCCTTTTAAAAATCCACAGATAAAACCAATTCTGAAAGATCCAAGTATTCTTCATGCTTTTGCAACCTAGAAATTACCATATGCCTGAAACTGCAGCTCTAATTTAGAGCATGGCCCAGAATGAAAGGCAGAAAGAAGAAGAAACCCTTGTAATTCTGCAGTTGCTTAATATCCGAACAACCATTGTTCTCTATATTTTTTAAGTAAAGTCTAAAAACTATTTTCCCCTAAAAAAGTAACCTATTATGCTAGCAGTTTTCGCATATTTATAAATAATCCCCCCAAAACAGAGGACGATGGGAAAAATTCTGATACATTAAGAAAACTATATATAACACTGCATTAATAGTTAATGCAATTTACAACAATTTCACTGTGTTTTACCAACAGAATATGTCACTTTAGATCAATGTCTTAATTAAGACTGCCTTATAGTTGAAATTAAACAATTTAAACTGAAGGTAACATGCATCACCTCAGTTTAATAATCCAGTATGTTACCAAAAAAACAAACAATGCAAAGAGCATCATATAGCATAATAACTTTGTCTGGCTTCCTCTGGAGAGTGTTCTCAGTCGGCCCATGGTTGCACCTAGAAGTCCAGTCGTAGAGTCAAAATCATTATCCTACATTTAAACACAAACGAAACAACAAAAAGCATGTTATGCTGGGAAGTAAAAAAATAAACAAAAGAAACCAAACAACACTACTCCTAAAGCTTGCTAAATGCAGCTTTTCCTGTTTTTTCAAATTTTCCAAAACTAAAATGATTTCAGAGGCAGTTTCTGAACATTAAGCAGGAAAACTCTGGCCAATTTATCCAGATGGATGCAAGCAAGAAAGGTATTTGTGACTTCCTTATTTTTTGCTTCCCTCTCCTATTCTTAAGTATAATTAGCTATAGAACTGCCTTTTTAATAGTACTTTACAATTGCTAATTGAAAACAAATAGCCATATCTGAAGTAGAAAGATCTTGGCTGTGCCTTGGAAGTAATGCATTTGCACATTTTTTGTGCAGAAATATCGCTGCTGAATTAGTCTGTCAACATTTTAATACAAATGTTCATACTAAATGAGGAATGCTTTACATTAAATATGGGGTGGGATTAAAGATTTAGTAAAGAAAGTTAGTGACTAAACACTTACCATTTCTGATAACATTTTATTTTGGTTTTTAACTTCCGTTCCAATTTCAATGGAAAGCTATTAAAACAAACAAAAAGCATTAAATGAGTAATCATTTACACACAGATAAAAGAAACCAGTCTAAAATATATGATATGACAGCATTTCCCCAGGTAAAACGAGAAAACCGTAACCAGTATTTTCAATAAACAAAAAACCATACACAATATTCTGTGAATAAGCCTTAGGAAAGTAAATATTTGTCACTTGACTAGATGAGTCTAGAGAGTCACAGAGGTACTCAATGCTCCTCCTCCCCCTTTCCCCTTCAACAGAGAATTCCTTATTAGAATTAATGCATGGACTTTCAAAAATTCAAGATCTAGTAAAGCCTAAGTAGCAATTACCCATTTCCTGGAACAACTGGTAAAACTACTGGCACACAGCACAGCGGACCACAAGCACTCATTTTGACTCAGTGTTGCTGGAGTTCACACCTGTAACCTGGTAAAGCATCTCTCCTGACAAGCTGCTACTATGCTATAAATGGGAATTTCTTTTCTGAACTTGTGTATTCCTTCTCTGCTTTGCACCATGGAACAGCAAGGGCACAGCAGAACAAGGTGGCAAATTGAGTTATGCAAGTGAGAGTCTGTCCAGAGGTAGTGACCAGGGCCAGCAAGAGCCTGGTGATCACCCAGCACATCCACAGCTACAAGACAAGTCCAAGGTCAAGTCAGAAAGTCAAGTCTACAAGTGAGGGTTGGAATTAGGGAGGTATGAGACCAGGTGCAGACACAGCTGCAACACTGCAAAGGTGGGGGCCAGCCAGGAAAGACTGGGCTTAGAAGCAGGTCCCAGGTGAAATAAGAATCACCACTAAGGGTTCTTGGCAGCTCTTCCTCTGTCACAGTTCTTACCAGTATGTGGCCCCTGAGCAACCAGCCCAACTCTGGGAAGGGAGGGAAATGTGCTCCAGGCCCCCATGCTTTGGATTAGCCAAAACCCATGCTTTTTGTGGCATAACCTCAAATCCCATGATTTCTTACTGCTGCATTTTAATGCAATCTATAATTAAGTCAAGCATGAGACTGATTTTACATGAGACTTCTCATTACATTGCACTAGAAGATGCAACTGCAGAAAGAGCACACATGATACTCCATGGGGCACTACCAACTGCACTGTCGACATATACCAATTTTGAAATACAACAGAGAAGGAGATAAATGAAATTCTAAAACAAAGGTCAAAGCTGTTCTTTTTGCCCCCTTAACTTATCCTAAATTATTATTCTAAACATAAGGATTTCGTTTCTAATTTTGACTAAACAAATTACTTTTAAGCAAAAGTACTAGCAACAGAAATTTGAATGAGTTTAGGCCTAAGAATTCATTGGCTTGTACTACATACATAGAAACACCACCTATTGCTAAGAATGTATTTTAAAAAATCTTCAGTTGTTCAGAAAAAAAAAAACAAGCACACAGTTTTAATCACAGAGCTCTCTTTCAGTTAGACTTGCTTGAAAGAAGTCCTCAATCTCCAGAAGGAATCAGAATCATAAAACAACTCCTCTTCCACAGCATATTGGCATATTATTTCTAACAGCTGTTTCCACAATACAGCTTTATCAGCAGATATAGCAGAAGCTGATGGACCATAATGATAACACCAAAAAGCAGTCCATTTTCTTAAATGAAACAGATAGTTTACTGACCTAAATTGGAAGTTTCTAGTTTCTGCAGACAGTAATTCATTCTGTAAGACAACAAGCTGTAAGTAATACCACAGCTCTCCTCAAATTAGCAAAAAAGGACACCTCTACCTTAAAAAATCTAATTAAAAGAAGAATCAGTATACAAATGAATGACTGCGTATTTTGGCAGACAATAATTCTTTCTTGTATTAAATTTATGTTTTAAAGTATGTCTACTGCTTCACCAGTGCATATAATTTAATTCAATAAATGTGATGATACCACTATAATTAAATACTTACTGATTTAATGGCACTGACTTTTGTACGCAGACTTTCTGTTAACCTGTCATTTTCTTCTTCATAAACACTGTATCCACTATTGGTATAGCCATAGTTCCCAGCAGGTGCTCCATCGCCTATAAACACAACAGCCAGGAGTTAAGACAGAAAACACCATCGGAGCAAGTGCTCTTCACATGCACAAAAGCTCTCTTTCCATTTAAAATGCATTTCCTTAGCGTCACCCTTGGCAATCAAGAAGAGGTGCTGCATGTTTCTGAGACAGAGATGCAACCTCATTGAAACGTGTAAGCTATCCTTCAATATGCAAACCAAAAAAGGAAAACTGGGGAATGGCTGTAGTTTAATACTACAAAATTTTTCCCCAGTAAGCATTTTCAGATTACATCTATGGAAGTCAACCCAGCCATTAGATGGAGATGTGAAGGAAGATTTCAGACCACTACATAGAGCAGTAAACCTAACTGAAAATAGGAAAGTTGAAATCATTCTCTAATAAAGGAGAGATTGCCCGCATTTAAAGGAGAGACCATACTCTGATCCTTATGTGTTTCTCTACAAACAAGACCTCAGACCAGAAGCCAGGCCTCTGAGCAGAACACTGCCACTGCTGTCACCATTCTGCAATTCTGTTCCACTCCTGCCTTTGTTTTCTGAGTGACAGAGCTTCAGGACTTATCCAGACAACTGATGCAGCAGAGTACGCAGGGCAGAGGGGAATGAAAGCTCTCCAGCTCCACACATTTGCTTCCTCCAACCTCTGATAGAGATCCCCTACAGACAGCAGCTGGTCAGCAGCATGGGCACAGGAAAATTAAAGCCATGTCCTATCTAGACAAAAATCAGTCTTAGGTCTCAAATATAAGATTTGAAACCAAAGAAGAGAGACCAAGACTGAGAAAGGCAACCAGAAAAGAACTATTATAAGCTTATGATAAAGATCCTACTAGTTTAAGTCAACTAGCAATCTAGCTATAACATATATCTATATTTATGTGGCTCAACAGAATGCCACATTAAAATTATCTGAATGCCTTTGCTTAATTCCTCTTCAATGCACTTTAAAGATTTTTGTGTTGGGGTGCCTTTTTTCTTTTTGAGGAAAAGGGAGAGAAAAGAGACACCAACCACATTCACAGATAAAACTCCACCTGTGTGCTTGGCACACATAATATTAATATTTGAAAATATAATTACAATGCTATTTTGATAATAGATGTAATTCTGTATTAACCCATAAAGCTGTTATTTAAGTAATGACATTTCTTTAGTTTGTACTTGTAAACTGCTTTAATGTTGTTCTATAAATTAAGCTAACAGCTAACTCTCGACAAGACTGGGTGAACTGTATGTTTCCATTTCATCACTACGAGAGCCAAGAAGCTCCCCCCACAGGCCAAAGTACAAATGCTGAGTATATAAAATTGACTAAAATGACATCATTTAGAGAGGCAGGGTTGTCCCCTTTGTCTTGTTTCACAAACATATCTAACTGCAGTACTTCCTACCAAGTGACACACAATTACAAATGTTTTTAAAGTTAATATACCATATAGCTTCAGACCAAAATACCATAACTATGATTATTACACAGACTGTGCCATAAAATATATGACCAACTGCCATAAACCTTTAAATAGGCACAGCCACTTCTATACATGTAACAGCACTCCTGTAGAAGCCTGACTACTACTTTTTCTAGGAAGGACAGAAACTTCAGCATGGCAGATTTATGGGCTGCCTTGCAATACTGTTCATTGACAGGACATGTAATATAGACATGACCATAACACAATCACAGGTTAAAAAAGAGATACCAGGTAGCAGGTGACAACGACATAAGTACTGGTACCCAGCTTCTATTTACAGCCTACTAAATAAACAGGAATTCCAGACTGAGTTGAAATGCCAAGGAAAAACAGCACATTCTACTGCAGCTGACAGCAGTAATAACAGACATTTAAGTCTTCTGCTTGGCCTTCCAGCAGATCCTTTAAGAAGTAGTTTCAGGATGTTTCTTAAGGCATTGTCTTCCAGAGACATTCTAAAAAAAACACATGCTCTTTCCCCCGCACTCCTTCCATAACCATCCATCACTTCACTTTTTCAGAAATACCATAATGAGCGGGATGGCCTTCAGTCTAACAATTCTCAGTTCATACCCAAGAGCAAGGTGATAGTCTGGCACAGAAAAGGATTGAAGATATAAGCATTATCAAATGCCCACATTTTTATGACAAACATCCCAACACCTCTCTTCATCTAGAAGAAGCAAATCCAAGACTTAATCTTCTTGTGAAAATCCTATTACACAATACAAACCAAAAGTGTAGAAATAAATCTTGAGTAGTGTTACAGACACATCTAGTTTAGCCATATGGCATTTATCAGCCCCTGAATATTCACTTTCTAGGAAAAAAATCCAGAACTCAACCATAAACTTCTAAGGTGTAAACATTACCTAAGCTTTAGAGTGAGATCACTGCACCTACATGGTTCTAGAATCCAACATGGAAGTTCAAAGTTTCTTTATAGTCATCAGTGTGGCTGCTGGTTGAAATGTGAGGCCTAAACTTCTCAAAACACTCAGCGGGAAAACACACACCAAAGGAAAAAAAAAAAAAAAAAAAAAAAAAAAAAAAAAAAAAAAAGAGAGCATTTGGAAAGGACTTGACTGAAGAGTGATAAATCTGCCCATCCACAGACACCGGACTCAAGCTAGCACTGCATTCGAACCATTCACGAATACAATTAAATACAAATCCCAGTGCTGCTCCGTAAATCCAGCTGAGACAGAAAGTCACGAGAGACAGAAGCACGGGTGACGGACACGACACCTTCCCCGGCCAAAGCCCCGGAGCTCTGCCGCACGCCCAGCCCCTCTCCCGCAGAGACCCTCCCCAAAGCGCCCCGGGGGCCTTCCCAGCCGGCCCAGGCAGCAGCTCCCGCAGGCCCGGGCTCAGCGCCGAGCCCCCGACAGCACAGGCTGCCCCGGCCCGGCCCGCCGAGCCTCTCACGCCCTGTCCCACTCCGTTTAACCCCCAGCACCAGCCCGGGGAGGCCACGCAGCCGCTGCCCGCGCCCCGCCAGGCCGGGCCGGGCGGCTGCAGGCCGCGCCGCCGAGAACCACCGCGCTTACCCAGCCCCGCGCGCCGCATGGCTGCGCCCNGCTGGCGGGTGCTGTAGTGCGGAGGAGCGGCCTGGCCGAGGCCTGGCTGGGCCCAGCGGCGGGGCCGTGCGGGGCGGAAGCGGGGCGGGCCCGGCTCCTGCAGCCCCGTGGGGAACGGTTACGGCAGGCTGGAGCGCGGTGCCTGCAGGGGATCCCCGCAGCGCCCCAAGGCGTTGAACCAGCGTGGCGTCTGTCAGGGTGTGACAGACCATTCGACCCACGTGTGCCCAACGGGCCCTGAGAACGGCGTGCTTTACTAAAAGTGCAGATTCCAGGAGCTGGACTGTGAGACAGCGGTTTCGGGGCAGACGAAGTGGCAGGAGCACCGTGTGAGAGCCCGGCAGCTGGCTGAGCAGCCTCTTCCCTCCATGGTCACCTCCCTGCGGCTTCAGGAGAAGTGCGAATTCTGTTAACCAGTCCTGAATTTACTTAACACATTACCTACTTCAGCTTGCATTAAACTTTTAAGAATTACTCCTGAAAGGCAAAAAAAAAAAATCTTTGCCTTCATTTCAGGGGGCCATTTATATGTTATTTTACTGCTTGGAAAGGGAAGATTCTCAGTGATTATAACAGGCAGTCAAAAAAATAACATTCAGTGCTGAGTGGAGCTTTACCACCTTTTTTTTTTTTAACACAGTTTATTTAGAAGTAACAGGCAAGCTACTGCAGCATAAAGCAACTCGATCTGGAAGTCTGCAGATTTCATTATTGTTGAATCTTCGGTTCTCTAAATTATTTAAATTTAATTTGTAAAGACAATTTTTTTTTTCATTCTTTAACCTCTTGCAATGCTTTATCAGAAGTGGGTTTTATCTGCTTGTATTAAAAGATGTGACTCATCCTGTATACCAGTGGATTGTATTTGTTTCCCAAGATGATGCCAGAATGATTTATCAGTACTCCAGCATAAAGCAAAAAAATGTTACGGAGCCCATTCAGAGTTTGCTACTTCAGGTGCAGCATCCACTGGAGTAAAGATGGGCTTTTAGTGATCACAAGAAGCTACCATAGCAATGATTTATTTGGGGTCTGTGTTCTGGCAGGACCTAAGATACCAAATATTCAACCGAGACTCACTTGTGTTGTACAAGCTGTATAAACTCAGACTAAAGCTTCTGCTTCAGTTAGCTGGCAGTGTAACAGGAGGCTTCATCTGAGAACATAAAGTTGTAGAAGGAAGAATAAAATAATGCTCATCAGTGAGAATGCCTGTGCCCTCCCGCTGACACCCTGCATAGCTCCTGTAAGACAGCCCATGTATCTTTTTGCAGAGCATAAAAAAAGACAATTGCAGCATTGAGAAGCTGTTGTTCATTTATTTACTCCTCAGCTACATCTGAATGCCCACTTCTCAAACAACATTATAACGAGTAAAATGAATGTAATGTAGAAATTTGCCCTATAGTTTATTTAATGTTTGATAATTTAAACAGTTTACGCAAAATTTTAACTAAGGCATTAGTTGCACATACAAAATGGAAGAGAAAACCAACTTCAAAACTGTCACCCGTACTGTTCAGTAAGGCAAATCTCAATGGGGTTTTGTCTGGAACTGAACAATTCTTGCAGGACTTTGCAAGCTGCCATCAGTGGTGATTTGCAACTTAATTTACGTAAGTTTGGGGAAATAAATCAGTTGTTTCAAGAAGAAGAAAGCTGCTATCACCAGATTAAAGATACTGTTAATGCTAAAACAGCCTGAAGCTCACAGATCGGCCTGTTTCTTAAACTTGTCAGGACAAAGGTCTCTTGCTTAAAACTGCAAAATTGAGATGTTTTCTTATAAATTTTGTAGAAAATGAACAGATTCTGAGAAAACCTTCTTCATGAGTGCTGCAGGTTTGAACTAGGGCCCTGTTAGGAGCCATACTCCTTTCAAACACAATTGCTGAAGTGGGGTTAAAGTGACAGTCTTTGTAGTAACTAAATTCAGAATCATGGAGTGAAATTGTGGCTCCAGGAGGCACTAGGAAAATATCCTTTAGTAAGAGCTAGGCTGAGTCTCTCATTGTTATGTATCATTCACATTTTTTTCTTCATACACCATCCAAGAAAATGATTACATTTGGTGGCATTGCTATATGAAAAGGTTTTTCTTTACAATATACGCGTATTCTGCATCAGCCTTCTTCCTCCCACCAACCGTTTTCTTCTTCCTTTTTTTTAATAAGTATGGATTTCTACCTAGCTAGGTTAAAACAAACAAACAAAAAACCCAAACCAAAACAATAATAAAAAACAACCAACAACCACCAAAAAAAACGCACAAAAACCAGCTCCCCACTAGGATTGTAGTTAAGTTCATTACTAAGCAGGTCATTTTTACTTAAATTTTCTATAAAATAAAGTCTCGATTAGCCACATGTAAGGTGATCGCAACTCATAGTGTTTATGTCTATTACCTACGTATGATGTTTTGAAATAACGTATTGAGTAAATGTGCACTTTGTAAATAGCACATTTAATTCTTCACAGTTTCTCACAGCAAAGCATGGGAATGACACTGGCATGATTAATGTTTCAAATCTATTCTTATCATATTGAGCTTATATTTTTGCATATGCTGAAAGTGCCTCATAGAAAAGTAAATTTTATAGTTCTCCTGATATTACAGTAATGAGATCGTGATTCCCTTTCACAACACAGGCTGGACACAGAGGTCAACTAGGTATCCTTAATATTCATTTTGTTTATGTCATATTTCCATTGATGAAGTTTATCCATATTAATCATTTCACAGAATGAATACATGAAATAAACCCCATTCTTATGTTGGCGTGGTTAATTGTGCTCCTGTTGGCTTTGTGGCCCATTCCCTGGCAGTTCTCCCATGCAGAGGCCGTGCCCCAGGCTTTGCAGACCAGCTGTGCAGGGTCAGCAGGTGTGGCTGCAGCTGTTCCTGAACATCTGCAGTTCTTCCTGCCAGGAAGCCTAAATGACTAGTCAGCAAGTGGTTTCAATGACTGGCTCGTCAGTGTTTTGTTTGCCAGTGACAACATATAGGAAGAAGATGCACATTTAAAGAAAAAAAAAGTACGCAGTCTGCAAGTTTATCTGTCTTGACTATGTTTTTATAATCTTTTTAGCCCAGGTGTGTCATTGTCAGACACTCTGCTTAGTCAGTGTGTAGTCTCCTTTCCCCAAAATATTATTGAACAATTACTACTTTGGGTTTTTTCTTAAAAAAAAGACAACTTTTATAAAAAGGGTGTCCCACATGTCCTACAAACTGTCCTGCCACTGCTGCAATTTTTTGGTTCTCTTTACTGTCTCAAATTAAATGAGGTGAATACTTTTGCAGAGCAAACAGCCTATATATTTTATTAGTAGATTACTCCATTACTCTATCACAGAAGCAATACAAAATTTAAAAAATCCAAGGAAGATGTCTGAAAAGATCCTGTATAAACAAACTTCCAATACACAACTGAAAGCCCAGGAATTTTATTAACATAATCATAATAATGACATGATTATAATTGAATTAATAAATAAGTAACCAGAATGTCAGTGTTCTTACGTGTTTGATAAACAGGTTTTCACAGTCATCATTAATAACTTCCTACTTTCAACAATTATAGGCTGTGAAAACAACCTAACAAATCACAGGCATCATTAGAGAGTTGAAAAGCTGATATTGCGTGATATTATGTTAGTATCAAATATTTCAATCACTGTTTTATTAAGTGGTAAGCTTCAATTACTAAAAAAAAATGTTTGCTAGTTCAAGCTTGATCCATTGTGCAATTAAGTAACAGCTGACAAGGCATTTCTAAATAAAAATATTACATTAACCACATAGAAGTAGAGCTAGATCACAGAATATTTATAATTAGGATCTGGTGTCTTCAAAGGAGTAATGTTAGCACCTTTCATCAGTATCCTTGTCACTTAATATCCTGGTTTATTCTAGTGCTATTTAGCAAATGAGAGTCCTCAAAATGCTTGTTAAAACAAACTTGGTCAAATCACTCAGGTGTTTCCTCCCATACTCTGAAAGCTGACAAAAGTGACACTGGACTTAGGACATCACCAACCTTATCTTCCTGGCTATGTTCTCCAGATACTGCCATTGTGGCAAACAGAAGATGCCATGTAAAACCCCACCCTCCGTAAGACTTTAAATGATTGAAGGGGCCGATCACAGCTGCCTCTCCTTTCCACCTGGGCTGCCAAGCAAAGAATTAATCATGCAAGTCACAAGCAGAAGAGTGTGTGCAGTTGTTATTCAGGTTCTTTAATGATGAGAATGTATGCAAATCACTGCAAGTACCGACAAACCTCTCAGTTTCATCCATAGCAATGATTCAAAACTTCATTAAATGCTACTAAAGAGAACCATGGTCACTTCTGGTTCTAATGCACTTCCATCATACACAGCAACTTCTTTCTGGGATTTGGTTTGGAATAATCACNTAATAAGTCTCTTGGTGAGTATCTGCCAAAATAGCCTTTTATTGGTTTTAGAAGACACCAAGAAGATACCCAGACAAGATTCTGGGAACTCCTGTTATCTTTGATAAAACTGTGTTGCTGGAAATCAGAGGAGATTCCATGTACATATGCAATTGTACTCATCCCTGCCTTATCATCCTAGGCCTTTCCATACACAGGTTCAAAGGATCATTAGCATTTTGTACCTGTAAAAACTTCCCATCCAACAGCTTTGCACGTGTACATGATTACAGGTTGAAAAATCATCTGAACTCATAAGATTTTACAACTCACTAAATATGCTCAGGACAAAATATACAGTGTGTATTCATATACAGTTGTGGCTGTAATGCATTCTACGTTATTTTCTTTTTCTTGATTTCAGTATCCTCTCAGTTTTTGTAGATATAGTAAAAGGTTATTCTGAGGGAGGCCTCAAGGAGCTTGGCTGCTCAGGTGCACATCAGCAGTGAAGGACCAGCTGAGGGGAGGAGAAGCTTTGTGTGTGGTTGCATTAGCAGAAAGTATCTAATAAGTGAAGAAGATATTTAAAGTAAGAAAATGCAGTCTTTTTCACATTTATAACACATTGGGGGTTTTTGATTAATGGTGAAGAAATCTTTCTCTTCACTTTGATATAAGCTAGGTTTGGGAAGTATTGAGCTTTATGGATAATATAATTTAAATATAATTATAATTTACTTAAATGTTGTTCCTAGATACTATGATTCTGCTTACTCTATCTTTTAGTTACTTTTTAGTAGCATAAGCCACTCCATCTCTTGTTTGATTCTGCTGGGAACACACCCAGAAATCTCTACTGTATTTTTATAGATTTCTTGTCAGTGTTGTTAAATTACATCAAAATAGAGAAGGAAGGCTATGGATACAACTGCTGTTCTCCCTCCTAAATCTCATTACTTAGGGCTAGAATCAAAATTTACTGAAGTCATGGAGAATTTTTGTATTGACTTTGGATCAGGCTATAACCAGCTCCGCTGGTTCTTTGTCTTCCAAGTAGTGTGTGCTGTGTCATCTATGAATAATTCCAGTCGTGATTTCTTTCTCTAATATTAAGGTACCATTTCTGATGTCAGATTTGACTGGGTAATAATATCAGATGAATGAGTGATAAGAATTCAGAGCCATTGCCGCAGCCTGAGCATTAATAACTGTAATGTCTGAAGAGGAGGACTAATACATTTAAAATAAAAAGTGGAAGTCAAAGTAATTTTTCATTTCAGTAAAACAAATGTATGGGATGAATGGAGCATACAGTTCCAATGCTTTATAAGATGCAATTAAACAGTAATTTGATGATTTGCGTTCTGTTTATTTTGACCTTTCAGACATATTGGAGGGTTTTCATCAGTAAAAAAAAAAAATTGAGAACTCAATAAAAAGAGAGACTTCAAGCACAATGAATTTCAGTGAGGGAAGAGCTATTTGGCGGACCTGGATCCAGGCGGAGCATTTTCCTACAGCACATTTCTCAAGACAAATGGGGCAGACATCATCCTTGTTTCCTTGTCCAGCAAGGTAAAACTGAGGATGTAAATCAAGGTTTCTGGGTGCCGGAGGTAGCTCTGTGCTAGCTTTGTGCTTGGCCACTGGAGAGTTACTTTAAAAAAAGATAAATAAACCCAACATGTACTTATTTAATTCTCTTGATTTTTCTTATGTCAACAAATCATGTACAAACCAATTTGTTTGATGACTAATTAGAGAAGCTAATGCCTGAACATAAGTCTGCAAAAGCTCCTGCAAGTCCCTTGTTTTCCAGCAAGATTATTACAAATAAATTACCCATTCAAAGCACCTTCATGAAGATCCTTTTCTTAGGCTGTTGCATGGACTGCAGGAGTAGGGCTAATTACCTGTACTGGATGGAGTGTGGTGCTAATGGGACTATGTGGCTTTGTGTACTGTGGTGGCTTATTGAGAGTTTACTTGTGTATTTCTGTATGACACTACATATGCCACAAGAGTATATATTTAATTTCTGTATTCGTATTATTTGCCAGATGCAGTGTAGCAACAAGGAAGAAAGTATGTAACGTTGTTCTCCGTAAAGATGCATCAATGTGCTTCTAAGACAAAGCCCTTTTAACCTAGTGAAAATTTGAGCACTTTATCTAGCTTTTAATGAAGTTAGGAACAAAATTTCATTAGCTTTTATGGCATGACATCGAAGACTGAAGTAATTATAGTGCGGAAAGGATCATTAATTACAGTGTAGAAAGGATCATTATTTTTCAGAATTAAAAGTTGTAGAATCTTTTCATTATTTTCTCTAAATATAGATAAAAGCAAACTTAGCTTACGTTTTATGGTATACTATGAAGATTTCAGCTCCCACAGTGCATTCACTGACAGAAGTAATCTTTGCTTAAAAATAACATGAAAAGTTATTGTCACTTGTACAGTCAAAATGGACATGGTGTATGGGTTAGAATTAAGTTACAGTGTACACATTTATGCCACTGCATACCAACATCCACTCTATGGGTACAAGCCATATTTGTAAACCCATAATTGGACAATAACCAGAATCATCTATCCCTTTAGAGATCATGTTAAGCAAATGGTCTGGAGAGCTGCCTACATGATGAAAAGGTTTCTACCCCATCTTAGCACAGTTCAAGTCCACCAAGTCCATCCTGTTGTGGGTATCTTGATGTCCACCAGCCCATGTCCAGTGGTGGGTTGCTCCTTGGTTCACGATCCACCAGTTAGACCCCTGTTCTGGGTTGGATTATTCTGGTTTACAGCTCAAAGTCCACCAGACTGTCTTCTGTATTTTATCTCTGAGTGCTGGCCTTTGCCTGCTGGAATTCTATGCCCTGCTGTTTGACTTGTAACAAATTAAGCAGCTACCTTATCCAGCTTATTTTCCATTCCTTTTATACTTTGCTGAGGAGGCCTTGTTCAGCTTTTCCATCCTAGAAACACTGTTTTGAGACCCTGCTGCTCAGATGGCCACCAGCCCCTTGGATAATTGCTATCTTCAGTTCTACATAGTCAAGTAAAGACATGTTGGTATTTTTGAGTCCTTATACACAGGAAATCCAGTGGTTCAACTGAACCTTCTTATCCAAGTCTCTTCCCTGAGATCCCAAATGAGGTGAAAGGTTCAGGTTGATGGTTTCTACAGGGTAGCTTTCCCTAGAAGGGTGCAGGAAAGATGACAAGGACATTATACACAAGCAAACTCTACTCAGAGTGATGCTTCTGAGTTGAATCCATATGCTACATGATAATTCTAATGAATTATAATTTAGTTGGAAACTCCTAAAGTTAAGATGCAAATGTTAGTTTACTACAGGAATGCTGAGTGTCCATATACCCCAACGATGTGAGGGAAAATATAGACATTCAGCATATCTGAATTTAATATGCATGAATCTTCATTTATAAAGATACTTTTTCTTTGAATTAGATTACTAGGATAACCTTATTTATTAAAAATAAAAAAACCTATTTTTCAATAAGATTGTCTTTTAAGTGATGTATTCCATATGTATTTAAAGGCTATACTTTAGTAATTGCTAAATGAAGTGTTCTCCTAGTGCCCCACTTAGCATACTTTAGCATCCCTATTTCCAGACAGACATGATTGTGGATCTGGTTTCAAGAGTTTCTCAGATGACTTTCTGCTGAACTGTGTGGACCAACAGTAGAGCCAGCGGCATAAACTTGAAAACAAATTCCTCCTTTGTGCATCAGCATTGACCATGGTAAAGGTAGGGATGATTCTGCCCACGTGATCTGTTTTAGGAAATGCAGTTTTCTGTATCTGGACAAATGACAGCTACTGTGTTACTGACTGTATATTGCTTCAGCCTTCTTCTAGAGTTTCTAGTTCTCAAGAAATTGATAATAGAAAGAGGTCTGAAAAGGACAGCAAAACCAGTCAGAAAACAAGGTGGGTCCAAGGCACCTGGCTCTGGTGCCTGGCGTTTGCTTGGCACTTACAGCTCAACCTGTGCCAGAGCTCAGACCGGAGAGGCACTGGGGCCACTGCTGGTGTGCAGCTGATCGATGTAAGTCTGACATATCCAGCACGTGCCATGTGCACATGCTTGTGCACGTGGTGCCGGATCTACCACTCTTGGACCTCACGCATGATCTTTCTGAATCGCAGGAAATTCAAAAGATCCTGGGCCAAGTCCCAGAGAAAAATCTTGGTGACCTGCCAGGACAGCAGGTCTAGCTCTTAATTCTAGGTCTGTGCCTCCTAACATGGGCATGAGAGGAGAGATTCAGTGTAGGCTCACATGCTGCTGCCTGGAGAAAGGGCCATATTTTCTCCTATCTCTGGCAGCACATAGTGCAGGTGCTGGCTCAGAAAGTGTGGCTAGAAAGTGATATGCAGGACAGAGAGTGAGGATAATTGGATTTTAAACTTGCAAAATAAATTGTGGGATGGAGCAAAATCTTTAACATCTCAGTTCCTGTTTCCCTGCCACTAAAATGTGGATTTCTTGCCAAAGATGTTAAGAAGCTTATTTAATCTTTTTCACTGTTATGGTCTAACACCTTGAAGTGCAGCGTGCCTTAGGAAATAAAAGTATTATTCAAAGTCAGTGGAAGAAGAATGTCCACTATTTGCATTACAGTAGAATCAAATGACTTGATCTATCCTGTAGATTATATATGAAGACATGATTCCTCCTTCAGAGTCAGTGAGAGAGGAATGATAATCTTTTTGCATTACAATAGAATTGGGTGATCTTGTAAGTTATATACAAATGCAGGATACCTCTCCCAGATATCTTATAACACTTACGGCTGCTCTAGTATCCATTAAGTCATTGTGATCATGGCATTTTCTGTCACACTTTAGCAAGCAACAACCCATTTGAAGGAGCAACAAATAAAAGTACAAACTTAATAAAACTGTATGAATATGATATATAAAGTACATTAATGTATGTAAGTTTATAGAATAAAGTGGAAAAACTTTTTGTTAGAAATAATGTACCTCTTGGTAAAAGCATCTATATGTTTGATAGTGCTGCACTAGATTTTCCAGTTTTATGAAAAAAACACAGAATGTACAGACAAATCTGCGAAATCACATTCTTCCATATCACCAAAAAGTTATGTATAAAGAGCTTTCATGTGAAGCTGCTTAAGGTCATGATTTATTATGGACTAAATAGAGGTTCTTTGTATGCACTTACACTGCCAGTAATAAGAATCTGTCCTAGGAATCACGTAATTTATGGAGCAAAAGTCCATATTAAGAATTACTAAGAAATATTCAATACCTGTCACCCTTTAACAGATCTGTAATAAGAACTTTTTAAATTTAGACATAGATTGTTCAGGTTAAAAATAGGCAGATGCGCTGTATTGTATTCTACCAATTGATTCATCAAAGTTTTCTCCTGATCCTTCCCTGCATCCTCCGAACACAGTGGTTGTCAGAAAGAGAAAATTCATCTCTCCATTATGGCTTGGGGTGCCTGGACTTCCAGCGGGGAGTGAAGCAGCTGGTAACATTCAGCAGATTCCCGCACCCTGAAATACCAGCTGGTGCAGAGATTTCTGTGGGTGGAAAACTGAAGGCAGAGGAGATGCACATTTCACTGCTGTCTTGGGCTGAACTTCTCCAGCGTCATCCTGGACAATTCATGTCTGCTGCTCCTCAGGTGCCCAGGTTGAAGCACAGTGCCCAAGATGAGCACACCCACTCTGTTGGCCAAATCACAGCAGCGTTCATGTTGGTCCCAAAAGAAACCAGGAGCAGGGAGGGAAAGAAGGGGCAGAGAATGGACCCTCAGAGCTGCCTGGGGTATAGGCAGCTCCAGGCTTTACTGTGAGCAGTAAAAGCAATTAAATCTTTCTCCTCTGTTTTTCCTCTGTTGCCTAAAAAAGCTCAACAACTTGCGTAACAGCTTTTCCTCCACCAGTGTGTTATTAAGGGTTTTTTAACTAGTCAGGTATTTTCAAGATACTTGTGGGAATTTAACATCTTTAAGGCAATAAGGCTTCTCAAATTCCTTAGCAATTAGCTGGTGCTTGTGTTCAGATGGATTCAGGGGACTGAAGGCAGTCTGACTGTGAGACATATCCTCCCAATAGCCAGACAAGCCACCTCTACTGGAGAAGTGAGATAAAAAAGGGAGAGACACCTGCGTAGTCTCAAAGAAAATACATGGAGAGGTAGAAATAACTAAAGCCTTGTGTATGGTCAGTACAATTACAAAAGCAAAAAGGTTAAGCTGTGTGGGAGATGTCCTAAAAGGGAGCTGAGGTATTCAACCAATCCCTACCTGGCAGAATTCTCAAATGATGTTGATTCTTTGCTGGATGCTCACATGGTATAAGGGATGTGAATATCACAGGCACCTGAAAATGACAATATGATCTTTTGTGGGTCACTTTTGCTATCTATTGACTAAGAGGTTGATTAGATGAGTTTTTAGAGCTTAACTTTGAGGTTCTTCAGTGAACTGTATTGTATAAAACTGATTTTCCGCAATATCTCATGTGAACTTTGATAGAAATAAATTCTAGCCAAGACTTTAGTCCAACTATTCGTCTTCAGTCTTTTAAGAGCTTATTTTTCCTAAAACTCTAGAGAATATAAATTTAAAGTCAAATAAAATTGTTTACATGTACTTTGAATGAACAGCAAAACAATTTAAACTCTTCCTAGGAGACCATAACACACTGATGGATAAGATTTTATTTCATGGAATACTAATGAGGATTTTAAATGACATTTAAGAAGATAATATGAAAAGACTGTTTTCTTTCCAGAGCTGAATTATTAGTAGGTTTGTACTGAGTTGCAGGATATCATTATTATTTTTACGTCAGTAATGCCTTTCTAACCTCAATTAGCAGGAGACCAGAAGCCATGCTATGAATCTTTCACTGACATGCAGTTGTCAGCTATGTAAATGACTTTATAAATCTGTCCTGAAAATGGAAATGGTTTATGCAAATTAACCTGAACCACAGTGTGCAAGATGAGAAGTATAAGAAATAATGGAATTAACTCAGTGGTGTTGGGAAGCATCATTGGACTCCACCTGAATGGAAATGCATCACTTGGAGAATCAGCTGAGTTCCAGCAGAGAGGGGGAAGGAGACGTGCCTGACATTGCAGAAGTGCTAGGGTAGGTGGAGGACATCTGTCTCACTCAACCCTTTTGCTTGTAAGAGTATTTTTTCATTCTCAGAGTGTTTCCTCCCATGTAAAAAGAAGCATTATTTTAAATATACGCTGACCATCTGGAAAAACCCCACTAAAAATGGAAATGGATTTGAAATTAAGAGGTTAATGTTTCACACTCTTTACTGGTAGATGGCTGTTAAAAAGGCTTGGAAAGAAATATAAGGATCCTTGAAACCATTCACTTCGAATTATTTGAGAGCTGGCAGCCTGACAAAAACCAATAGAAATCTTTTTCCTTTCTTCACAAGTCTTGAATATTTGCTAATACTTGGTATTTCATCCATTATATTAGAGACTCATCATGAGTTCTTGTTCTGAATTTGCTGTAGTGATTGATCATTAATGTCTCACATACTATCATGTGAAACGTTATTATTCAATGCCTTTAGCAGGTCTTAGTCAGTAAAACCAGCAGTTGCTACTCCTTGGAGGGCCTTTATTTGGCTGTGTTCATACAACTTAGGTGGAATTTCTGACCCAAGAGGTATTAAAGAAAATGTCAGTATTGACCTTAAAGAAAGCATAAATTCAATCATGAAATCAGAATGAATAGCTGAAAGAGGTTCTGAAAGAGGATCAGAAAGCTACCTGATGTGAAACAGACTCAGGTGTTGGGTTTGGGCTTGTGTATTTCTAGTTTAGATTAAAAAATATAACATTGTCAATTCTAACAGCCATATTTTTCTTCTGTAAAAAATAGATATCCTGTCCTAGATACTTTCTTGAGGGTTTTACTGATTCTTTTAAATTCATTGATTCAAAAAGACTGATAAGCTTTTGTTAAATGAATTATGGTTTCTGTCAAGATAAATGAAAATAGCAAACCATGGTGATTTTAGAAGTTGGCAATTAAAGTGACTTCCCCCCAAAAGCATAAGGCCAGTGCAATTTAATAAGCTATTATTATTTGTACAACTATGTTTCTCTTCTAACTTTATTCTTTGCATTTTAACGAAATTGCCAGTTCACTGTTACAAATATTTGTGTGCTGGATTACCTGAATTCAGGTAATTTTCCATGCAATTAGTCAAATTTCTTCTTAGTAGTTAAAGTTTTCTTCCAGTAGCTTTCCAGTGTTTGGGATTTGGTATAAAAAGAATTTAAGAACTCATGATATCTTGGCTGTCGCCAAGAGGACAAAGGACTTTCCAGTGATCCAGCTGCAGGTGCAAGATAGCAGCTGGGAGGGAGAACGATGGGACAGCATCTTAGACTGACATGCAGATTGGTCAATGAAGTATTCCTTACCATGAACGTTACACTCTATAAATAAGTGGGAAGTTGCTGGCCATGGCCCTTCTTCTTCGATGGCCACCGTCTGTGAGGGGTCCCACCTATGGCTTCCCTACACCCGCTGAGATTTCTGCGTTTCGCTGGACTCTCTGTGCTTGCGGTGTCCACCCTCTGGGCTTCGTTGCTGGGAGCGTGTGGTCCAGCAGCTAAGTGTTGCTGTGTATCACTCTTATTGTTCTGTTAAATCTGTTTCTATTTCAACCCCCAAGGCTTTTTTCTTTTCCCTTCCTCCCCACCCGGAGAAGGAAAAGCAAGAGAGAGTGGCTGCTTACATTTTAGCTGCCGCCCATGGCCAGCCGGTAACAGTATGTCACCCTGATGCATTCTTTGTCTTCAACCTTGAAAGCTCTCAGACAAAATGAGATATTGCACCAAGTACCACAATTTATTTGCAATCTTAGAATTTCCCTAAGTATCAAAAATTTGGATCAAAAATTGATTAAAAATTCTCCAAGTGAAGGGACTTGAAAGATGATCTGTACGACTAAAATAGAGATCACTTACTGATAAGTAAAAATAAAGACTGGCAGCTTCACAGAAGAAATCAGCTTCACGGTTAATCTACAGGGCTTGTAGATTAAAGCTTCTGGGGGTGATACAGTGTGATATGCTCCACTCGGTGATGTGAACCTTGACTTCTAACAGCTCTGTAAAGCGGAGTTGCTATTTATAGTCTGTAATAGGAATACATGTACTGTGATAAGCATGGGCATTTCATTTTCTTTAATCTTCATCCTGTTGCCTTGTCTCTCAGTTAAAAGGAAAACCAAATCAAACCAAACCAAACACAAACAAACAAAACCAAACAGACAAACAAAAAATGGGGAAAAAACCCCACAAAACAAAACTATGACACCAATAAAAAATAACAAAACACAAGGATAGAAGGATAAAACAGCAGGAGGGACCAGCAAAGCATCTAAACTAGAAGACTGACAATAAAACAGTGGATAATATTTATATGTCTGGGTCTGACAGAGCATAACACAAATGTAGTAATAGCTGATTCCATATCCAGGGCTAGTCAGAATTAAAGGTACTGTTTCCGAGGATGCTCACAAAGTCCCATGTCTTCCCAGTCACCACATTCGTACCCAAGTGGCCCACGCGAGAGACTGTGCTGCTGAGGATGAGTGTGCTGCTCGGAGTGGAGCAACGGGAGGGGGGGACTTGTGGAGACAAAGTGCTGTCACATTGTATGGTGTGCAGCTATGAGGAAATACGGTATTTAGGAAACAAAGGGGAAAGGAGCAGACCTTTCTTATTTTTTTTGTCCTTTGACATCTAGCTTTATCAGATATCTCAGTTTCTGCTCAAACCTAGCCTACCTTCCCAGGATAATTTTTTATTCCCCTGGAAATCAGGCCATCTCTGAACTACTAACTTTTGGTTCTTAGAATCTGGAATTACTTCAGTCCCCACATTATATTGAAATATTTCTGATTTTTTGTTTTAATGTACAAAACCATCTGTTAAATTTCTGAAGACCATCATATTTTAATTTCTACTGACACCACAAACTCGGAGTGCCTTTCCAAGTGCTCTAAGACTCAAAGTTAATGGCATAAGGTTTAAAAAGTTCAGTTTGGTACACAAGCCACAATCCTGTGCAGAATTGAGACAACAGAAAATGTAATATTTTCATTTGTGTTTCATGCTTAGTAGCATTGGCTATCATGTTCAATATTGCTGGACACCAGAAACAACTAATTTATCAGCGCAGAGCTGTGGTGAAATCATTCTATTGTTGTAAGGGACGTGCCAGCTCTGTTTCAGACCAAGGTCTACATTCACTTTCTGGGAAAATATTTTAGGGATTGGTAGGTGTTTAGCAGATCTGGCAAATAAAAGATGAGAAACTGAAACTATACCCATGTAAACCAAACAAGGTACAACAGTTAGTGGAAAGGGCATTCAATACCACAATTTAGTTAAGTAATAAGCTGGTTGAGACTTGAAAATCAGAATTAGATGGCTTTACCTGACAGTTTAAATAGCAATTAGGGCCTTAATGAAATAGCTACAGCGTGATGACCATTTAATTCCCTTTGTGCTTGCTTCTATGAATTTGAAAAAACAAACTGTTTTGTAGAGCTGATAAAAGTGCATCAGTTCAGCCTGAACTCTTAAGTTCCTTATAGAGGTTGTTCACAGAATTACAGGAGGGTTGAGGTTGGAATAGACCTGTGGAAGTCAACTGGTCCAGCCTCCTGCTCAAGCTCACCAGCAGCAAGCTGCCCAGGACCTTGTCCAGACAGCTTTAGAATATCGCCAGGGGTGGAGATTGTGAATCAATTCCCTTTTATCCCTTCTTGTTTCTTAAAAACACTCTGAAACAGGCTTAAGCGTTCCTGAGAAAGCCCCCAAGACAATTTTGACTACTTCAGAGCTGTGAAATACACAATGATTACACCGATCACTACACAGTCGTTACCTGATTGTCTAAGTTGAGGTTAGTGTTTTCCTGAACGCACTGGAATGGTCTAGTTATATCTTAAGTTTAATATTTGCCTCCTACTGTGTTTCATTTGTGTCGTTGGGATAAATCTGCTGAGGAGTTTCATAGGCAGTTACAGGCTTTTTATGAGTTCTCAAATTATATTTCCGGTCCAGCCTCTTTATCAAACACAGAACAGTTTGCTGATAGTGCTCACTGCTTCAAACGCTCCACTTATCACCTGGTTTGTGCTGGATGCTTTCCTTGCCTTTTACAAAAAGCTTAATCGGAGATACCAAGCAGCTTTCTTAGTACTGAGTATATATGCATCAATGTGGTGACAAATAAAAAGCTTGCACGCTTCTATTACACCAGACGAATCTGCAGACGGAAATTTATATAGCAGAAATTTCTTATAGCATCAGGAAATAACACTGATTTTAGGGCAGTGGATTTTGTTGAAGTGAATAAATAAATAACCCTTAATATATGACACTATTGTATGCAGTTAATTCTGTTTTGTGCTTTTATTGGACTATGTCAGTTGAGTTTATCATTGAATAATGGCACATTAATAGGGAAAATCATACTGTTAGGCCATTCATATGTTGTAGAACACAAAATTAGAGCACTTTCCTTGCAGTTTACGTATTTGGACCTTTTATACTCTGTGTATAGTATCCTAGTAGGGATATGTCTTTTTACACCTCATGTAAACAATGGATTAATGACCATTTGCCAACTACAAAGATCCATGTGGTCAGTTGAAGTGTGAGGAGTGAAAACATGCAGAAAGCTAACGATGACATTTTTTCATGTGCCTCCTATTAAATGAACTGGCAGAACTGCTGCACAACCCCAAAGCAAAGACCAAGGGGTAAGGTGGAGTGTTCAGTGGTTGTGTTGGTGCTGTCTACCTAATGGCATTCAGTAAGGCCTGCAACCACAGTAAGTTAAAAATACGCAGGTCTTTTATTTTGCTCAAGCATAGTGCTGGATTCCCCTGTACTATCACACACAATTAGAAATTGATTTCTAAGTGCTGCAGTCTCCCTTACAGAAGGTAGAAGACAGCAATGCCAGACCCAGCATCAGCAATGGGAGCACAAGAACAACTTCACAGCTACCACAAAGAAGTCTCTAGGAGCAATTTTTGCGCACAGAATAATAGGGTTAATAACGGGGCTGCTTGTATTCCCATACCTGTGCCTTATGCATTCAATAGTGTGTAAGCCGGCATGTGCATGGCTTCCTGTCCAGCAATTTGAAAGTATTTCTGAGGCTGTTGTCAGGTCTCTCACAACAAACTAACAGATATAATGAAGTTTTGCAATTATATTTAAAGAAGGGGAAAAACCCAAATTGGTAGTTGCGTAAGTAGTAATTAGATTCTATTACTAAAATGCTGCTGTATTTTTATAGAGTATTAAGAACTAACAGGAACTATGAAAAATCTCTTTGAGAACAGTATTCCAATAGAACAAGGCAATCATAATTTTGCTTTTGAAGATGAACACTTCAAAGAAGGTATATTTGCGTGTGGACACAAATCCAAACTGGGCAGTTGAAAGGATGTGGAACTACAAAAGTACTAAAAAACTACCGTCAGTGGTAATTAGAAACCTAGATGGAAGAAATTGCCTAGACAGTAGAAAGAAGAAATTAATCTCTGAACAAAAAAATTGTAACTGATCCTTTTTCAAAAAGCAAAGATATTATTTTATATTTTAATATTCAATATCTTACTATTGCACATATCAGAGATATGAATAGATGCGTTATTAGAGTCAGCTAAATATTGGTTTTCTGTGTTCATTTCCGTTGTCTGGCTTTTAAATGTCCATTCAGTGTCTGTCCAGTAGATTCAGGAATTATAGCTGTTTACTACTTGTTTCTATGTAAGGGCTAGGCTGTAAATGTCTTCTGTAGTTAACAGAACCATTGCATTATGCTTGGTAGCATTAGTCTTCCACATGCGAGGGCCATTAATCTGTCCTGAGACAATCTAGAAGAAAATATGTATTTCAAATATATTTGAATATCTAAAGAAGGGTTTAGGAATTATTTTGTCAGACAGCCCACTGCCTTTCTCAATGGAAAATGTAAGTTGTATCTCTTTTCTCCAGGGTTTACCACTTTTGAGGCCTTTTTCAAATATTTTATAAAGTGCTAAATGTCTGTTCAGAGTGATCATCAAGTTTACTCCAGCTAGGATTGTTTTTATATTATCACACGTGAAGTGAGTGTCCAAGTCTTCAGATGCTTGGAAGGCTGGAGCTGCTCTGGGCTGAATCAGTTCGTCTTCAGTACTTGCACAGGCTCCGCTGCAGCAGTATCTGGATCATCTTGCAGTCTTTCATGTTTTCATCCATGGTATCTGAGTGATTCAAGAAACACTGATATCTCTGCTTTGCAGGTAGAAAATAAAAAACCCTCAAATTTAATTAGGGGCATTTAAAAAAAAGTATGCATTTCTCTGAAAAAGGGCTTTGGGCAATATTTAGCCTTCAAATCCCATCTCCATGGATGCTGTCTCAATGCACACACCTGAACTCATAAGCCTGTCAGTCCTCCAGACTCTGAAGTCCTCCTACACGTACCCAGAAGCATTTCTACTTGGACTGACATGCTCAGTATCTTCCTGTTTTAAGATCAGATATGTGAGGCTTTTGGTGCACAAAGGCTGTAGACCAACGCCCTAGTGCTTATTCCTTATAAATGTCACTTTTTTTTTTTTTTTTTTTTTTTTTAAATAAGATCCAACAAGTGAGAGCTCCTGTCAAATAAAAGCAGAGAAAAATATGGCTGGGATTATATGTCTGGTACAGATTTCACTGGCCTGGCTTTGCAGTTTTGGACCCTTGTTTCTATATCCACTGTGGACCAATCAGCACTGCTCTGGCCCCCATCAATAAGTTTTCTGATACTTGTTCAAGCTTCAGGAGCTTGCGAAAAGATTGCTTCCTCCCACTTGGTTCTAAACAATTCTTGTTAATGTGTACAAAGCTTTTCCTCGTGGACTATAGGCATCATTTTTGGTATTCTGATTTTCAATAAACTGGATAAAAACTCTGGAGCAATCTGCTGGAGACAGCAGATTTCAGCGATGAATTACTGCGGCAGTTGCTAGAGGGGTGAAATCTTAGCCAGACCAAAGAATTCCCCTAGGTGTAGAAGTCCCTTTGTATATACCCTCATTCCAGTTTTGGGGTATATACAAATATCTCACTGTGATTTAAAAAAAAAAAAAGAAAAAAAGGCCTCTGTCTTGAAAGTCTAAGGGCCTGAGAGCTCATTAAAAAATAAAAATAGATTATATGAAGCATATACATAATGATACCCCAAATTTTTGATGAAAAAAAAATATTCCTGATTAGAATCAAGGACAACATGTCTTTTTACAAAGTCAGAAATGTTGTACACCATAAAATTAATACATGTTTCTGTCAGACACTGGAGGAGAGTAATGTTTCACTAATTAGGCTGAATCTGCCCATTTTCCAGTTCTTTCCACTTCCTTCTAACCAAATAATTCATTTCAAATTTGACAGTTTTCTATATTGTGATCTTGAACACCCTCCAAAATTTTTTCACAGATGATAAATTTTAAATCAAGCCTGGCTCAAGGTTTTTTTCTTTGATAAATGTTGGCATCTCTGGGTAAGAGAAGCTCTGAATGTATGACATTTGTGAATAAAAAATAGGAAAAACAGCTACTAAAAATCATTCTTCATGGCTATTTACAGTAGCTATATGTTAAAAATATCTGCTATTTATGCTACCATATGGGTAGCCTTCATTTTCAGAACAGATGTGTAAGTTTCAGAAGCAGAGAACAAAAGGCATTGGAAAACCTTTTAGAGATAATGCTTTTGTTTTCTGTCAGATGACTGACTCTAAATGGATGACACCATTATAGAAACATCCTCCTGTAGATCTAAAATGTAGAAGCACCAGGTGGGAAGAGGACCTGATTTTTATCTTTAAAGGAAAAAAACCGTTTTATATGTAATTCCAATGAGAAGCCATTAAAACATAGTCTGGGAGTTTGGGATTTTTTTGTGTATGCATGTTTTATGTATCTTTAAAATTGCTTGTGCTTTTTCCCTTTGAATATTATGGTCCATGTTTATGATTACTGAGATTATTTACTTTCTAATCAATGTACTAATCACTTCCAAGGCGGGGGCTATTAGCAAGTCATTATGAGCTAGCAGCAAGTAAATTAAATAGATGTAAAGAGCCACATGGTTCCTCATTTGTTTAGAACAGCAGCTCTGCAGGGGAAAGGTGCAAGGCTTGAAAAAAAGCTCTGCCAAGAAGTAATTTTGTGTAATGCTGGAAGTACTAAGTTTGCTGTGTTGCCAAACTTATGTCTGGCTTCCTCAAGAGCTCTGAATAGCGATGTATCATAGGTACTTACGTTGTGATTCTGTGGTGACTGTGCTATGGTTGCATTTCTTTTGCAAGAGGAATATGTGCAAAGTTAAGTGCTTAGTCTCCAGACCATTTCCTAGTGTCTGGGACTGACAGCTGGTTGTAGGTGGGGGTTTTCAGGATTGAGGAGAAAGCCATACACAGCCTTTTTTTCCTTCCCCCCCCTCCTTTTTTTTTTTTCCCCCTGGGAGTACTGCTTCCCTCCATACTGGCAGAAAACAGTAAAAAAATGAGTTATTGCCAAATTTCATAACTTGCAATCTGGACTAGATTCAGCTGACTACTAGCTGTTGTCAGTTTTTGCTCTAGAGTCCATTGTAAATAAAAATTGTGCAAAATCTGGACCCACGTATTTAATGCTCATTAAGCTCTGTTGTAGCCTGAAATGAAGAGTTGCTTTATGGCTTCATAACCCAATTAATGTCTAAAGTATGTCCGAGTAGTGTGTTGGTGGAATATTAGTGGTGGTATCTGGTATGTGCTCTATGGATGCAGTAAGCTAAGGCATATAATGTTCAAATTATTTGTCCAGGCCCATTTAATATGTCAGAGGGAAAAAACAGAATAAAATCCAGAAGTACTAAGTCCCATCTTTTATCAAATACACTGAATTGTCTGTGATTAGGGAAGAAAAAGGACCCTCAAATCAGTCTTTTTTTCTGGACTGCTTAATGTGTGCTGTTTTTAATTAACTGAAAGATGCAAATTGTGTGTGCCTTCATGTCTTAAGATTTTAGTAAAACCAGTAAAGGTGAGCACTAAATATAGGGTGAGTAGTTCAACCGAAAGCTTGTTAATTAACCCTGGGTATTCTATTACTTGTCCTTTCCTATAGTCTTCCTCTATTCTTATTACCACTTGGCTGAGAATATTCCTTAGTATCCTTGACTAGATATTAATAAAAAATAAAAGGTGGCATGGAAATATATACCCATGAAATTTCAAGCGCAGAGACGTGCGTGCAGTCAGACATGCCTTCAGCAAGCAAGGAGATCTGATTTCATTTGCTCTGATCAACAGTAGCTGTGAATCCACTGTGGTTTGGGGCCTAATTAGGCGATTGTTAATTGCTCAACATGTTAAGGAAAAGTTAGTTATACATAAGAGAAGCTTCTGTTGCTAATCTCAAAAACCACGAATAATCCTCAAGATCAGCAGTAGGACCGTGGCTGACTCAGCTCTATGTAATATCTATAAACCCATTTAGAAAGTGCGAAGCTGATGAATTATTCCGGAGAGAACTCAAGGGGAAAATGATTTACTGTGTCACCAGTCAAGACAGAGCAATCAATGTGGTTTTGCTTTGATTTGGTGTCACTGGTGGATGCAGGATTTTCACTGACCTCTGTTGTCTTCTTCAACACCTGCTCTGTGCTTGTTCCATCAGCCCGCTGTGAGCTAGAGAACACACAGGCTCTGACTCTTGTTAAAACAGAGGGCAATATGATAATGTGTTGGGTAATTTGGCAAGGTGGAAGGAACCAAATCAAATGTAACATCGGGCTAGGAGAAGATCAGCAGGTGTGGTAGAAGCTTGTTTGACTGGAAGCCTGGATGGAGGAGAAGCTGAGTTGTGGGAGCAGAAATACAGCTCCGGGCAGAAAATGGTTCTTAAACTGTCCTTGAATACAGGCCAGAGCAGGGTAAATGCTCCCACAGTGACGTTCAAGGAAGCAGGACAGACTTCATCATCAAGAGGGACATTTTTTATCCCTTTTCTCATTTGGGGGGCAGAGGTGAATAAGGCTTTCCAGAACTGAGAGGCAGAAAAAAAAAGAGTTGGGAGCGAACAACTGTTACCTTACATAATGCCTGACCTTTCTACTTTGTTTCTAAGTAGCCATTAGGTTGTACTTATAGTCCGACTTGTAAAGAACGAACTGTTTGAAAGAGAAAAGAGCTGACTTTTTGGGTTTGGAAATGTCAAAAATTATATGTTTGATGACCTCAAAACCTTCTCTTCAATGTTTTTGTTATTTTACTGGAATCAAATCCTTGCTGCAAAGTGCAACAGCTTTGATTGATACATTTTCCAGTATAAAATTACTTAAAATTAGAAATAAATAGAGTTGTTTTAAAGTTCTCTAAATATGTCACAGGATGTTCCACATGTGAAGCACCGTGTGTCTTTTCTTGCTATAAAGATAATAACAAAACACAGATACGTTATTTTTAAAACAAAAGCAGGTATATAGATGTTAGCATTCAAATCACAGTACTTGAAAACAGCATGCATTTAGATCAGCTGACTTATTAATATATACTCTGCTGAAAAAATTTGTGTAGGTACAAGCTGCTTTTTGTGCCAGTATTGGACAGTATGGCCTGTTGATGGCCTTGCAGAGTTGGTAAATGGAATGTTTTTATTTGTGTGGTTTATTAGTATGTACTAGCCTACTGTGCTCGTATAAAAGAAGTAATTTTCTGCATCTCCATAGTCAGTTTTTAGCAGTATTTATCTCAATTGTAAATGCAAAGATTTGCTGTTTCTTCTGTTGTAATTTCTTCTCAGCAAGCATCAACTGAAAATTATAATTTAAGACTTCCTACTGCAAAAGGTATTAATTTTCATAATAATTGGTGTTCTGTCAAAAATGGAAAAGTCACCATGAAGTCTTTTACAATTAAGACAGTTACATCTACAATTTATCATTCAGTCCAGCCAGCATCAGATAAATAATAACATATTTATATATCAATTTCAATGCCATATTAATGCAAATACAACCTGCTCAGTATGAAGAAATGTTTTCCTTGCACTAGAATCAAGCTGAAGGGGAATGTCTTTATCTTCAAGGGTAAGATAGTGTGGTTTTCTTCTGTGAAGCTCTGTAACGTGTATGTAGTCGCAGCAGGCACTCTCTGTGCAGGGCCCTTGCATCAGGGTCCTCTGATGTCTCTTCATAAGCGAAGTTCTAACATAGCCACCCCACACGGAACTGGTTTGGTGACCTGGGCTGGTGTAGTTTGTGGAACGTACTTCAGGAATGTACACGTGTTGAGTCTATAAATTCTTTTTTTTTGAACTAGAGTCTATCTTCTAGGAAGTGAACCCATTTGTATTTAATGTCTATAAATAATGAAGAATCTTCATGTCCGTAAGTAATTTCAGTACATTTTTGGCACTGCTAGTCATGCATTTTTTCCAGTCTAATTTTGTTCAGGTTGGTGTAAGGTTTCTAGAGTTCATCTGTGCCTCTTTTAAAGATCCTTCTACTTTTCTACATTTGTCCGGGTTACCTTCACTTAAATGAAATTGCCTTCACAGCAGAGCGTCGTGACTGTTAAGCCATCATTACTTCTTCCCCCTCCTCACTGTTTCAGAGCAGTGACGCTGACTCTTGGCCTGTTATTGCTTTCTAAGTGGTAAAATATACTTTCGTGTTGCCTGTGCAATGAACCTGGCAGGCAGATGGGTCTAAGCTAAAACCATCTTCCTTTTGATTTTAGCTATTGTCTTTTAAATAATCTGCTTAAAATTACCTCACACTGAAAACTTGTGCTGGGCCAGAAATGATTGCTCGGGAGCAGGCAAGAGAGCTTCTTTCAGATGCGGTACCAGCTCAAAACAATAAGGAAATAACAGCACTGGTTTTCTGCTAGAAAGGGTGCTTTTGGGACATGGAAGATAGTGGTTTTTTCTGAACATAATTTGAACAAGGCAAAAACCAAACTACAAATCCTAGTTTGAGACCTCCCATGGGCTCAGGTGAGAGCAGAGCTTCATTGGTTTCTACTTGTCTATTCTTTACTACCTCTAGTGGCAATAACTCTCTACTTAGGCAAATAATTTCTTCTTGCTTGGTTGTCAGCATGGGATGTCACGTAATCCATTTTTTTCCCCACCCTTCCACCTTCTGTTCTGAAGCATGGATTGCTTTAAGTCATCATCTGGGTTTTCTAGTTTTCTAAAGGTGCCTTGCTCAAAACCTACATGAAGGAGAGATTTTTCATTGTGCCTACTATTCTGTAATACATATAATCCTTGACCAAAAGTGTTGGGTTGATTTTGCTCCCAGCAGCTGTTTCATCTGAATTAGACTTTCCCAGAAGTCACTCTCAGGTTGATTCTAGCAGCTATGAGATGAATAAGAGAGAAGTTCAAGCAATTAAACAGTTCAAATGTCAAAAACATATTTTTGAAAGGCAATTAAAACCTGTTATTTGCAGAGTTCATGACCACACTGTGGCCAGGAGTGTAAAAAGGCTACTGAGGTTAATAGTTTCCTTCATACCTTACTAGATAAACAACCTGAATGTCTCTGGGAAACAGTCCTTTGTGGCTGTCTGTTTTTAATGAGCTTTCAAAACAATTGCCCAAGTCTCCATTTCAGACACCAGAAAGTCTTCAACTTTACTGCCACTTGAGGAAAAAAATCCGATAATATCAGGTTAAAGTACCCTTGAGAATCTTTGCTGGCTGACAAAGCTGTTAGTGCCTATTCAGAGTACAAACACCTGGGCTGATATTTTTATTTTATTTTTTTAATGCATAGCACCAAAAGTATAACTACAAGAGCTGGGTGCTCAGCATCTTGGCAAGCCAGGCCCATCAAAAGTGTATAGAGTCATTAATGGCTTGTTTTGAGTCACCAGACACCAGTTAATAGTGAAATTACTTTTTTTCAGTAGAAGTTAACTAGATGTAAACTTGTTCTACTGTGGTTGCAAAGTATGAGGCTCAAAGAGAAGGTCTTTGTAGTCACAGAGCTTGAATCTTCAAAAGAGTTTGAAAAACTCCAAGTCTAGTAAATCGAAGGATGAAAAGGGGACGGGCAACAGGCAAGATCCGTGAAGTCACTCAGCAAGAGAAATACCCCATAAAGTTGACTTATACTGCAGACCTGTGTTTAGGAAAGCAGTGCTTAGTTTCCTCAACAAATTATTTAATTCTATGTTTTCACCACCCATGAAAGTCATATTATAGTGGCCCTGTCTCTACACATTACAGTTTTTCGTTCTGATTCTACAGCTGCTTTATGTGGATGTTAGCAAGGTAAGCAAGGCTAGCAGAGGCCATTTAGAAAGAGCAGTCTTTTTCTGTAGCTGCTATAGGTATAAATACACACCAATTGCCATCGTCATGCAACTAATAGCAGCATGAGCTGTGGACCATATACAAATGCAGTGGTTTCTCTCGTAGGGGTGTGGAAGCTTTGACCTCATCAGAAACTGGAAGAATATCCAGTGTCACTCTCCTAGCAGCTAAAAAACATGCCTAATTCCCACCTCGCTTTACTGGCTCAACTCTTTCTTGAATTTGAACAGCCGCTTTCTTCCTACCTGTACCATGTAACAACAAACTAGGTCTGATGCCAACTTTAAAGAATGAGCAAAGTAGTGATAAGTCACGTATCACCTGTCTTTACAAAAATGTGGTACAAGTGGTGCAACAAGCTTATGCTTGCAAAAATGTGCAGGCTTATGATAAGGAGAGGGGAAAGTTAAGTATTGACCAATCAGCTAACGAGAAGTATCAGGAGGGAGACTTTTATTTTGCATAAACCACAATTTGAACTTTAGTGACCTTTTACCCTAATGCACATTCTTAATTGCCTTACACATATTAACTTCTCCACCCTGCGATGCCTAGGTTACGATGTAATGAACATACAATGTATGTAAACCCATGTTGCGTGTTCTGTGTGGTAGGTGTGTCAGAAAGTTGTAACCTCTGAGTACTTCAGCCAAAGGGGAAAGGAGGAGGGATCTTGCAGCCAGGAAAATTGGATAAAAGGGGTTTGGATGCCCCTATGTGTCAAGAGACTCCACAGGGACTCGTCTTGTGGACTCACTGATGCTCCTAGTGGACTCTCCCTTTGTTTGAATAGAGAAACCTCTTTAATTCCTCTGTCTCCTTTGTGAACACTGACCTTTAGTGCTGCGACTTTTCCGTACAGCAGCTTGTTTGTACTGGAGTACTATCGTATTTGTAAGCTTGACAGAATACATTAAATAGACAGCTGTAGTCCAAGGTCCCATATACTCTGTTTCAGTCACATCCTGGAGAAGTTCTTTCTTGACTGATAAATTAATCATAAGGTCTTGCTCATTCAGCTCTTCAGTTATGAGCTACATGTGTCAGGATAGTGGATTGTTGTGATCTTGTTTGATGTTCTGTGACATGTACCAATGGAGCCATCTTAGAAATTATAAGCCAAAAAAGACAATCTAGTGTCTGGAGGGAAATCATCCACTCAAAAGAAAATCTATATTTTAATCTTCAGCTTCTTACAAAATAACTAATGTTTATTTAAAGTTTCCTCACATAAATTTAACAAAGAAATAACTGCAGTGTTCCACAAATAAGAGCGGAGATTGCATTATTTCAGTTACATGTAAGCAAATGATTTCCATGCTTGTAGCGACTGCCTAAACAAATAGGCACTTAAGCATGCAAGTGATAATTATATATGGTAATGTCTTGCTCTTATCTAGCAAATCACGTATCTTGTATGTATAACTACATTTTGTGTAGGAACATATTTGTGTAACCTCTGCCTAGGGCCTTTGTCTTCTCTCAGCTCATGGGAGAAGGTTAATTCATTTAATGTCATTGGGTGCTCAGTGCCTTCTGCAGCTTTTGCCCATTTGATTCAATTTGCCTATTCTGGAAAGACTAGGTTTTCAACAGCATTTTATGAATTAGATAATGAATTCTCGTTTTTCGTACCCTCTGTAGCAGTTTTTTTAAAGAGGCTAATTTCCAGTTTTATTAGGCACCAGAGAAAATGGAGTAGGAAGAATGAGAGGTGCAGGTTGTTCAAAGCACTGAGGAGTCAGAACTCTCTGTGATGACCTCCTGTCTCCACTCACAACAGCGCTACCCTCCCAGTTTTGCATCTACATTGTATCAGTGCCTTATCAAATAGCATTCTCCAGCTTACCTGTTGTTTCTGGGCAATGAAAACTTCAAGGTGTATTTTATTTTGCTTGAAGAGCTCTTGCTCTAGCATAACATTACACGAGGACCGCCTCGTTGCTCTGGAAAATACTAGTCCATGCAGTGTATCTCTTAAACAAAATAAAACGCAGGTCATTAGTCATGAAAAAAGATCAAAATATGTAATCTGTACTGCAGGTTTCTCGCTTCAAGACAGAACTTTAGATTGAAAGTGTTAATTGTAATGTTTCTCAACATGTAGTTTCAAATACAGTAAAATCGAGTAACAAGCCCTCAAAGATGCAGTAACACATACAGACCAGGTAAAAAGTGAGAAGTGGGGTCACTCTGCTGTTCAATAAAGCAACACTTAATGGTGAGCAGTAAGTGCTAATTTCCACCCTCTAAAACCTCTTCTTTCATAATGGGCCAATCCATAACCTTCATCGAATAAGTAGAATTAAGTGTGGTTTTATGTAGTTGTACTGTAATGGGTAGTGGACTCTTCTTTCCATCCTTAGAGGAAAGCTTGCTTTAGTTTGAAAACTGCATCCTACCTTGAACTATTACCAATTAATGAAGGCTCTAATTTTGACACAAAGAAGCCAGGAAGGTCCTGAGACTCTTCAGTGATCTATCTTGGTTTTTACCTGTACAGCATCTCTCTCTTCCTCCCTCCTCTCTCTTCTTCTTTGTGATATGATATTAGCAACTTTCTTGCTATGCTGTTTTTGGAAGTCTTTGTTAAATCCTGTGCTTGTAAGCTTTCTAAGACAGTGCGGAACCAAATGTGCCTTCTAGCTGTAATGCTACACTTCCTGGGACTCAGCATAGCTTCTAGGAAGACAGCATTATAAAGCATGTATGCAAGATCTTTTATTCAGAAATTATACTGGAGTATTAATGTTTCCACATCTGTCTTGGCTTGCAGTGTTTCTGTAGAAGTCGAACTGAAGGAAATGCATCTGCATAAAAGGGATTCTTCTGTCTTGCAGGGAAATCCTCTTTAATTTGAATGTTGACTGTAGCTTAGTGCCAGCACCTGAAGCTGTGTTGCAACACAATGAAGTATAAAACAAGACCTTGGCTGGCCTCTTCCTCCTACTGTGTTGTTCTGAGAAAACGAACGTGGAGGGAAACTAATTAATACAAGGAGATGTTGGAGGCTGGCTTCTCTGGTCTGTCTGCGTGATGAAAAGTGTGCTTCTCCAAGTGGAGGGTGGCTGCTCCCACCGCAGGCGTTTTTTCCTTCCAGCAGACGTCTGCCAAGAAAGGTAACCAAGGCCCATGCACTTGGTTCTCATGGAACATTTTAGCTTCCCAGGTTCTTTATTGTGCAACCAGCAGAGTGAACAGCCTCAGAATAAAGAATACTTTACAACGCTTATCATTTTAGCTGTCCAGAGAAACATCATGGTGGTATGATTGTTGTACACGTTTAATTGGAGCAGTTACATCTTTATGTTCTCAGGAATATTTTTAGGAATATTCATCTGAAAGAACTGCTGCACTGAGTGATTAATTATGTAATGCCTACAAATGTAATTGCCAGATACATTTTAATGATGCATCTCTTAACTTTGTGTTTCAAAATGAGTGTAGTAATCATTAAATTATCGTTTTTTTCTCTTTATTTTATATGAGATGTTATCTAGACTCTAACAGGCTTAATTGAAAAACTACTTCCTATAACAGCCAGCAGCTTGGTATTCATAGGCATGAAGGAGATCCAGGTTTAATTCTGTATCTGAAGGGCCTTGGTGACTTGAATCAATCCTAAATAAGTGAGCCAATTTCTGGGCTATATAGGAGGTACATGAAAGGTTGTTTTGGAGGCCTGAGGATGATGAATGTCTGAAGTCACACTGCATGGGGGAGAGGAGGAACACTCAGAAGGGGGCTCCTTTTTGCTCTGAAGCAGAATAACTTCCAGAGGCCTGCCTTTTATGGGACAGATTCTTCTTTTGCCTAATTTGTCTGACAAATCTAAAATGCTGGGATCTCTGAAATGCAATTTTTGTTCATTCACAATGATAAGAAAACTACTACTAGATCTTGGTAGCAGTTCTTTATGTAAAGACAGAGTATGTTACAGTTTTCTTTGCCTTTGTGATGCTATCTCTGACAGCTTACAATAAATCTCAGAGAAACTAATGCTTATGTTCCCACAGAGGTCTCATACTATTCATCTTAGGAAGCGTGGGTTTGTCATTTTGAACTGTACAGCTTCTGCTTTACCCAGCCAGACTCTGAGCAGCTCTAGGGAGTGCAAAAATGTTGGCCTTTCTACAATGCCAAGATACAAAACTGACAAACTGGGAAGATAAAATAACATGGATTTAATGGAGAAAAACATCTCAGTTTAACTTGTCCATATTTTAGATGCTGCACTTGATTCGTAACTGTGGCTTATTTTAAACATGATTCCTAAGTGATGTTTGCATTTCCCAGTGGAGTTTATTCAGCCTCAAATGAAGTTAATGGCACAAAAAATTCTAAGTATCACTTTTAACCTTTATGGAAGGAAATAAAGCGGTTTTTTTGTGTGTGGAGAAAGCCTTAAAACACTAGCCACTGCTATCACTGTTTCAGCAGGAAAAGAAAAATGACATGTCACATCAACACATTAAAAAAAAACCAACAGTTTGGTAGTTTAACAAATATTTCTAAATACTGCACTAAAAGAAGTTTGTTATAACAATAGTAAAACATATCTTGAATATTTGACTCTTACTTGATTTCCTTGGATGTTCACTGAGTTGAACCATCCCAAACAAACCAGTAACGACTTCCCCACCCCAACATAGCTTTATTCCACATTGCTACATTCCTCATTTCATGTTATTAAAGAAAGAATTAACTAGGAAATAGAAGGAGGCAGACTGAAATCCATCTTCTAATATTTTGGTCAGGGATAGATCTGCTACTGATGTAATTTGAACACAGATGAATTTGGGAATTTGTCTACACTGGAATTTAATTATTTGTTTTCCTCAGCATCCAAACTAACACTGTGTGATAAAATCAACAGTAAATAATTGTGCTGGTTTTCTGATTTCTCTTCTCTCTTTTTTCATCCAGTACTCAGTTTCATTTGAAATAGGATTTTACTACTGATAACCTTGACTGCAAGCATAACCTCCCACTTGGGCTTTCGCAAAGTGTGACTAGTGACATCAGCTTTTATTTAAAGTTTAACTGAGAAGAACAATCCCAGTACAAACTGAAAGTAGTGTCTAATTTTTCCTTGCTGTTAACAGCACCATAGCTGTGTTAGTCTAGTCTTTATATATTAAAGTTTTGACTTTTCCAGTAGCTGGCAGATGATGCTTTTGTGTTCAAGTCATCTGTTTAATCTCAGAGTTTTGTTAAAGCGGGCAAATGACGTTGCAAAAATCTTTCTGTAATAAAAAATGGAATACTAGCTGCTACAACACCAATCTATTACCTAATTGCTATTAAATACCAACATGCTGTGGTGACACCTTGTTAGATATGATGCAATGTTGTACACAGCAGTTACCAGCTCTTCACTTATTTTTTTCACAGCCTAGGGCCCAAGTAGGAACATAAGTTTTGCTACTGGTTTTCAGGCAAGAGAATCACCATCTTGCCATCAACCTGGCTTTCTCAGATCTCCTCTCAGTCCTCTGAGTGTAGAAAGAGTTGCCTGTTAGTCTGAGTGAGAGAAAGCAACTTTTTACTGTGACTGCTGACCCTGGAGATTATGACTCAAAATGAATAAATGGCTAGACCTGATTCCATCAACTTTGAATGTGGTCATACAACATCAACCAGGTTGTCCTTTATATGGCTTATAAATGCACGTTTTAAGAAAAGTTTCTGGAGTATACTTGCAGAAACTCAATCAGCAGTGATTCAGCCATATGAAGAGTAGGATGGAGGGAAAAAAACAGACCTCACCAGCTAGGCCTCACAGTGGGTTAACTGCTCCCTTCACAAACAATACCTCTCCTTCAACACTAAACAAAACACGTCTAAATCAACCACAAAGCCAAGGGTGATAACATGGACTAACTCACTTCAGTGCACACCAGATCAGCAGTATGTGCCTGTTCCAGCTATTAATAAGTGGCTAAAGAGAGAATCCCACCAAAGAAGTAGTAAGGGTGAGGAAAAATCCTAGCTTTGTCATTCTCAGGGCTGTAGGCTGAGATGGCATCAAGTCCAGAGAGGAGATAGTCCATGCTAATACATGCTGCTAATACAAGGAGAAGATTGCTCTGCTCTTTTTCTTCTTTCTCTTTCTCAGTAAAATGGCTATATGTGCTTTCTCCATGTGTTCAGGCTGCCTGCAAACACTCTCCCTTGGACCTTGGCCTGTCTTGTCAATATTACCTTGTGACAGTATTGAAAATATGGGTGTTGTTTGCGGGGTTATCAGGAATATAACGACTTAGCAGATACCACGGCTTCTCAGGTGGTAGGTTTGGAAGTAATGTAACTGGATGGTGAGTTTGCCTTGAATCTCATTGCATTCAGTACTGGTGCTATACTCCTTTCCTCTTGATGTAGTCTTCCCTTTCATGTTTAAAATGCAATAATCAGATTATGAGTATTGTTTCCAAGCCTAATTAGTTTAATTTGATTAGTTTATCATTAGCTGTGGATCAGGACCTTGCTGCAGTACTCACTTTGCTATACTTTATTCAATTATATTTAATGCAAATTTCTCTGTTTCCCCAGAGGCTAAATAAGCCTACAGCCAAAGAATTAAAATCAACATAGAGGGCTGTTCTCAGACACTGTGTTTTCAGGTAGGTCTGGAAGAATCAGGCTTAAAGCATGCATTGCTTGTGCTGTATAGTTCCCCGTCTCTCCATAGTACTGTGTGAGCCCCTAAGCTGGCAGCAGGAAACCAACCCCATTTGATAGGAGGAAATGTTTCTTTCCCTCTATACAGCTAATAACCTGGTTTGGTACCTGTTTTTGCTGGTTTACCTTCATTTATACCATTTCTTCCTGCTCAGTTTTTCCACAGCATTCAAATAATTATTTTAACTGAAGACTTATTTTTATTTGAAACATCTGCAGGAGACATTTATGGTACTGAGCACCTCTGCAGAGTATGTGGGTGTTCATTTAAGCCTCATTTCCACATTTATGTGCTGTAATTGTTAGTTTCCTAACAATACTTACTAGAAGTGTTCAATTTATCAGTTTTCTTTCCATTATCCAGCACAAGTGGAATTGTATCATTGCCAATGAGTTCCTATGATTACCACCATTGCTGCAGCTCCATTTCCCATACTTTCTGTGCCCTGGGGGCTATCAGGCTGTTTCCTAGGATACTTTTCACAGAAGCCCCAACATGCCTCTTTCAGCAAAAGAAGTCTTGCTGATTGCCTACAGGTAGGGTGAAAAGGGCAGAGAGCACCTGGTTTGAGCTGAAGACAAGGGAAAACAGTGTGAGGAGCAAAACTGATGGAATGTGATGCAGTGGAGATTTGCTCTTACCTCTCTTTCAATATTTGTTTTTTAGAACAGTGCCAACTCCTATTTTCTAATTCTTACTGACTTTTAAGAAACACTGGAGATACGGGTTGGTGCCATGCCCTGATACACTTTTATGTGCTGTATAGTTGAGATGGAGGATGCTAATTCATCAGCTTCGTTCTACCTCCTGGTTGAGAAGTAGTCCAGGGTGACTCAGCTTTCAAAGTACAAAGCAGGGAGCATGTTAATAAGATTTCTTTCTTTCACTGGAACTGTAATTAATGTTGCAAGGCCTCTTCTTTCCATGAGAGTTGGCTGATGGGTGAAGGAAGATGGCACTGACAGACAGTCACCTCATAAAGCCTCCTTATGAAGCTCCTCATTAACCTAGATAAAAAACTTTGCTCAGAGGAGCTAAGAACCTGGATGTCTATCTTCCCTCCCAGCCTTTCCACTAAATGCCTGCACAGATAATGCCTCCCCACACACCCCTTACAACAAAAGAGTTCTGAATAGCGAAGTACGTCTTCAGTTTTCACTGTTGGGCATGTTCAGGACAAGGGGATCACTGTAAATGAAGCTCCTCAGGAGCAAAGCAATTATCAAGAGTGAATAAATTAGCATTTTGCCTCTACAAGCATGACAGAGGTGTTAAGACTAACTGGGGATGTGACTGGAGGTTAAGGGAGGATATGAACCTCTGCTCTTAGTGGGCCAGATTGCTCAGTAGGCTGAACTCCCTGTGCTTTGGGGAGAACCTGGTTTCCTGATGTCTCACATGTCGCTGCCCTCTACTTTTGCAGGTGGGTTTGGTTCAGTAGTTAAAACTTCTCTTGTACAGAAGAATTACATGTTCCTCTGTATGTTTCCGTAGTGGTACCAGGACCTTTTGCTCTAGCTGCACTTAGTATATGCCTGTAATAGCGCATTTCACCCAGGTATACCAAAGGGTTTCATAAAATTAGCTCTATGATCCTGCTATGATGTGTGCTAGGGAGTTATTGTAATTAAAGCTGATTAAAAATGTTCCAATGAAATTATTTTCTATAGGATTATGTATACGCTGCAGCATTACAATATTTCCTCTTATTTCGCCCCAGGTGCCCAGTGAGGCTTGAGGGATGCAACCTTGGGCATTCAAGAAACAGCCCTTCTCCAAAGCAAAAAGCTTTCAATGGTAGACCAAAAGGACTTGAACAAGGCTGCCAAGGCTGCATGGAAGGAAACCTGAAGGCAGAATCTCCAGGAAAGAGAGATCACTGTCATTTTGAAGGCTGAAATAAATGTTTCACAATTTTCATTCTGTGATGACAGACTGCAACCGTCTTTCTGACTCTTTTTTTTTTTTCTTCTTCTGGAATTTCAGACTTGTTTATTCCAGCCTACCCTCTTTCTCTCCTCATACAGAGGGGAGCGGAGGCATTGCCGATGCCTTTAACTTTTTCAAAATTTCCTGCATAATACAGGATACAGCCAGCAATACAGACCAGCAACTGTTATCATTGCTTTATGTTATGATAAGGATAAGAATACAGTCCCACTCTCCTTTTTAAAAGGCTACCTCCCTTCCATGATGTGCTTGGAAAGTTTCTTTTAATAAATGGATTAGTCAATAATAATCCTTGAACCGAATTCCCTTTGGACTAGCAAACCACCTACTCTTTTCTATTGGGCTTTATTGTAGGAATGGGAGCTTTTAATTTTCTGATAGATGACTAAACCTACTCTTTTTTAGAACTCCAAAGTTTGAGTGTATGGAATCGTACCGTGCTCCTTCTCTAAAGAGGCATCATGTAATCCTTCCTTTCTTCAGCTTCAATAGGGCCGCTCATGACCTTACATTAGCTTTTGGAGTATGTTATGCTACTCTGCTGTAACTAACAGTGTTAGTAGTAATTATGACACATAAACCTACCCATTTCTACTAGAAGCAAGGAACATTCATACATTTGAAAGCCAGTGTGCTTGGACATTAATTATGCTCTATATTCTTATTTTTCAACATCACCTCACTGACGAGCCAGTTTAAAAATACTAATCATCACACTTTTATTTTGGACCTAGAGCAAGCCAAAGTTATAGTTGACTATTTTCAGGTGTCTGGGAGCAGTTCCAATAATTATGAAGAATGAGAGCAGCAAGCCCTATTTATAGACATGAATTCAAAATAAATACAGAATAAGAAAGAATTATGACTTTGAAAACTGCTGCTTTTAAAACTAGCTATGGAAGCAGAACCTGTGCTGAAATGATAAGGTAGACTCATGAATTAATTGCATGCTATATGGCTGAGCTGAAGTCAGTACTTGGAAATCAATGTTTTTTTTTAAAAATGCTACTTTTGGAAAAACAAGTTGCCTGAACAACCTTTCAAACAGGCAACCTATTTTCTTGAATTCTTTCATAACTTAAGAACCAAAATGTTTGTGACTGAATGCTCTTTTTCACTGTGTTTCCTTTAAAGACTTTTCTGCCACCATAGGAAAACTTTCACTGTATTGTATCTGAGAAAAGCTTTGCAAAATAAGATTTTACAAGTGTTGGAATTATGATACAGAAGTATAGAGTCAATAGTCAAAGTCATCCCAGTGTAGCAATCATTCTTAAATATATGCTGAATTTTAAGCAGTTAGATTAATTGGATCACGATGAAAAGTGCCACGTGGAGTGAGTTTGGAATGAGCAAAGGAATTTCTAACCTCTTTGTACTGTTTGTACTGTAAGAGAAATTCATAGTCCAATTCTCCAAAAATCAGGCACAGAAAAGGAAACGCTAGCAGGAGCTTCTGCTTTGAGCATTACATGGCACCAAATGTCAGAAGTCCTCCACCAGTAGACATATGGAATACACATTTTTTTCAGGTCTCCACAAGGCTCTGGAAACTGCTCAAGAAGTTGCAGTGGAAGCAAAGCATGGTGAATAAAATAAATCATAAGGGCAAAGCACGCTTAATAGTATAAATACTTTAAAAGTGGTGGAGTATTTCATCTTGCCTTTAGTGAACAGGTTTTCTTATTAAAATATACTTCGCAGTAATGAGTGCAGCACTGCTACAGGAATATATTAGCATTAGATTGATGATTTAAAGGTGAAATGAACTTTAAAAATATGATTGGCTGTTAAAGAGCAAGACATGTAAGAGGAGGGAGTAGTAAATTGCCAGAATGACATTCTCGGTCATCTAAAATGGAAGCTTATTCAAAGAGACACTTACACAATGTAACAAGATAAATTGCAGCCTATTCACTGACAAGTGTTCAGGAGGGAATTTTTTTGAATAAGAGTTTATCCAGTTTAGATGTTTGGAAGGCATCATTTTATCAGGCTGTCAGATCTTTAATACTTTATTTGTGCAATATGCAGAACAGCAAAGTCATCGGTTTGTTCTTACAACTACAAGTGCCTCATTTCTATTTTGCTTTTAATGTTTCAAGGTTGGTTGGTTTGTTGGTTGGTTTGTTTGTTTGTTTGTTTGTTTGTTTGTTTTTTCTTCTGCTTCTTGAGCCACTGCGATCAGAATTTCCACTCCGTCTTGTCTTTGGTTGTTTTGCGTTATGAAAGATATGAAAGAGTAGTTTGGATACCTCCCAGGAAATTAGTTTACAGGTTTATGAGAGCTCAGGTAGAGCTGAGAATCCCTTCTCAGTAAGGAATGTAACTGTGCATGGCTGGAGACAAGAGGAAGGCACGTGGGCTTGAATCACACCGTGTTGTCTTAAGTGCAGGATCAGTCACCAGGCTCCTTGAACTCTGAAACTAGCAGTGGCTTTTGTCTTGCTTAACTTCAGATATAGCACTTAACCATCTACAGCTAGCCATGCTAGGCTCAGTTTATAGTCAAGGAAGACAATTAGGCACAACTGGGCCATGTTTCAGCTGAGCTCTTACGGCATCTGCTCTGAGATGAGAAATGTTGAGCCTTGCACTCCAGTGAGGAGGTTGCTCTCTGTGCTCCACTTTCCGATGTCTGTTGGCTAGTTGGCTCAGATGCATATAGTCTGATGAATCACAGCCTCATTTGTGCCACAGAGTACAGTTAGGCCCATCCTCATGTCCACGTTAAAGCTCTGATTAATGAGTCATTGAGACAGCTGACCCTCCTGTCTCAGTCTGGTGCACTCCCTAATCCTGTAAGACTATGTCTGTAAAACCTGATGTCTCAAGGACAGGAATCAGAAAAGAACCTACCCGGCTGTGAGAGAGGTGATGAGGACAGGGACCGTTTGGATCTCCCTGGTGTTTGCCATGAGACTGATGAGCTACACACAAATAGCTCTCTGCCAGCTTTCTGAGACGTATGTGCAGGTCTTAAGCTGAGTACATCAACAGGATGTCAGGAGGTTCACTGGACCAAGGATGAAGGCTCTGACAACAGTCAAGTGCATACTCTAGGTGTAATTCTGTGTCCTTGACTGAAATGTTTAAGCTCTGAAACACACTTCTACCTTCCCTGAGACATCTTAGGCAGCTTTGACACATTGATTATTGTTTAATTCAGTTTTATTTTACTTTGCTGCCTATTAAAGCCTTAGTTTATTACATAGTTGTTCTTGGTATATTGTTGTGGTTCCTTTGTCATCACCTGCATCTGATAAGAACTTCTACTTCATCTGCTTTTCATTAGGAGGACAATTTTTTCTGATTTTAAATATACAAGTGTTGAACATTCAATGAAACAACGAAGAAAACTGGGTATAGAACATGATGAGGTGTATGATGGTCTTTATTTTGCCTAGCAATCTCGATATGTCACTTTAAAGTTTTGTTTTGTTATAAGATCACAGCAGAATGTTGCAACCTTCTGTGTAGCATCAGTCATAGGACTGATGGAAATAAAATAAATAGACTTTATCTTGTTTAAGATTCATTCATTGCTAGTCTTTACAATTTACCCTTTGCCAATATGTTTTCCCTTCCATTCTCCTTCTCGTTTCTTTCGTCTTCTGCTGGGAATTTTTAAATAGCTTATCACTAGTATTCTCTTGATTGCCTGAGATTTGGCTTTGTGTTGAATGACTTCAAAATAGCCTCATCTTCTAGAACTGGTACTATGTGAGAACTCTAAATAGGGATTTTCCCATCTGTAGCAGATTTATGTTTTCATGACTGCTGCTCTACCTGTTCATTTTTTATGATGGGAAAAAATAAATAAAATAAAATAAAATAAATAAAATGTCAGTGTACCTCTAGGTAATTTATTTCATTTTCTTTAATAATTAAACCTTATGTTGAAAATTATACAATTTCTCCATCAGGCTGCTAGCTTTGTGATGGAGCCTGAGAGGTGAGAAATGGTGACATAACACATTACATTTCAGACTGACTGCATCACTTGAATGTGTGAAATGCCTCTTGCAGACAGCTCAACTTTAGCAATTTTGCAGTAACACTTTTAATGCCAGACTGGATTTTCTCTTTCAGCTTTTCTAGGAAGTCTTTCCATTCTGAAGTTGCGCCTCTTGCCTTATTTTTTCTGACATCTGATTTTTATCTGAACGCCGCTCTGTGCTGTCGCTGTGACTGCAGCTCTCTGGCTGTCTTCTTCTCGTTCCCTCAATTCTCCATGAATAGCTTCAGGCACCGTAGTTAACTCTTGCAGGTCAGTAATTTTACTTCTTAATTCAGGAATCCTGAATGTCTTATTGTTCCTCAAATAATAAATAGCACCTGGTCCATAGTGCCTGCCTCAAGCCAGTTAACTTTATATTTCCCAGGACCTTTCCTGTTTGTTTCCATTTGGGCTGAGAGGTCTTTGTTTAGATCAAGCTGAAATGGCCTCTTATGTGAGATTTTCAGAATCAGTATTTACCATTTGATTTGAGAGCTGTTCTTCATTAACACAGTATTCTGCTTTTTGTTTGGTTGGTTTTTTTGTTTGCTGTGGAGTGTCATAAGGTCAGAGCTAATGGGCTTTTGCTGTCCCTTCAGAGCTCAATTGTAAATATCCATTTTAATCCACAAGTCCACAGTTCCCTGCAGTGGCAGAATCCAGGAGGGATATATACATACTTGAGGATGTTCATATATTTTATGCCTTCCATTATATTGACTTTTTAAATGGCAAAATACTGATCGAGTGAGGACGCATATCACATGGATGTTCTTTAGGGTTTTAGCCATACTTATAATACCCATGACAGATAATTTACATCTATTGTAGGCAATGAAAATATAGATAATACCTAGAGCATTATTTATTCCTGATACCTATTACTGAACCCTTTCACCATGATTGCTAAAGAAAAGCTAAAGATGAGAGAACAGTAGGAGCCAACTGAGGGAGGGCAGCACCTTTGGGAAGGTGCCTCTCCGTGCACCCTGGCTGCTGGCACGAAGAACCAGGACAGTTCTGCTGTGCCTCTGACCAGGGCACTCTGTGGGGCTGAGCACAGGGAACGGGCAGTGGGACTAGATCCCTTGCCTCTCCCTGCTCACAAGCTTCCCTGGCCCACGGTGCAATGGCACAAAGCAACCATAAGGTACATGATCACTGCACTGGGTGTCAGGGAAGTTTCTTTTCCCCAGGTTTCTTGTAGCAGAGACTCAGGTATAGATTGCAGAAATTATTCTAAAATAAATAATTTATTCACAAGGTCTGGCATAGAGCAGTTCAAGATATATGCCTCTTGAAGAGGGACCCTCAGCAAAAAAAAACCACCTTGGACAATTATACCCCCACAGTCCACTCCCCCCTGCCCTCAGTGTGTCACTCTGGGCCAATTACAAAATCCGAGTCTGGGGTATCTCTGTTCGTCATTGAATCTCTTCATTTTCACCAGGCAGGCTGTCAGTCAAAGTCCTGATCTTCAGTTGCTATTTTGCACTTGCATCTGGAGAAGAATAAGTTCTTGACAATAGACAAAACATTCTTCTGTTTCTCATCCTTTGTTAGGTGCTGTTCTGTTCCTTTACTTATCTCCAGAGTTGCAGCTCATCTTATCTTCTAGCTTGAATATTCGGAGGTCTTTTTTACTTAACAAAGGAGAAAGTTCAGTAGTTCACAGCTGGCAGATATTAAGCAAACTTACTTATGCTAAGCAGATTCTATATAAGCAATTTCTAACCAAGTTCTATAGGCAGCAGTACACAGTAATTCAGTGAGCTAATGCAGTCTATCTCCTAACACTGGATCAAGTCCAAGGTACAACTAGACATTCTCTTTTCACTCCATTTGACCAGTGTCTGTCTATCCTAAGGTAAACAACGTTCAGCAGATAGCTCCTCGCTGTCTACAGGTTATACTGCTTCCTTCTCTGCAGATGAGTCCAGATGCGGTGCTGGTCAGACTGGGGGAGAGTAATGCCCGTGATGGTACAAGCCTGGAAAGGAGAGACAGGTCTCCTTAGCAGGTGTCCTTGCCAGCAACACATCTGGGGTCACATAAACTAGAGTTATTGACAGCATCAGAGCCCTTATGAGATCTCACTAATACAAAGCATTCTAGGCCAGAGATGGTAGTCTTTACAACTTGCTGAACATAGTGGGGCTGTGATTTTACAGCTCATAGATGCTACCTTAATGTAAGGAATAAATCAGCCAGTTTCTTTTTTCTATGATGTTATCATTCATCAGCTTCTCATTACAGGATGCTTAGAGTGCTATTTGCACAGGTTATCAGTGCCTCTGTGTGATGTTTCATTGTCTAGAGGGTTTTTTTTTTTGTCTTTTGTCACTAAATAAATTTCAGGCATGGGTGAAAATTTCAGTGATTAATTAAAAAAAAAAGAAAAGGCTAATTGTACAATGTTCCCAAAAAGTAGGTAAAGAGCATGCATAGGATATCCTATAGAATTCTCAGATTATCTTGTAAAGACTTATTTTATCCTTAGGAAAGCCCTTTACATCACCTGTGTTGAACATTTTGATTCAAGAGCATGGAGGACTGTTACTTTCTGTTTCTTCTTGGGCCCAGTGGGTTTTTTTATTTTGTTCTGTAGAGCAGATTAGACAGAACAGCGAGAAATTTTATCTTAGTTGTACCCTAAATTCAGTCTGCTTCTGTAGTATTCATTAGAACACAATATTTCCAAACACAATAAGGATCCATCATGCTTTGAAGTTTATAAGCATAGCAGAAATTTGATGAACTTTGGATTTTCATCTGGTAAGTCATAAATGGACTGTAGAAAATCCTTTATATTCCCATTTCAGCAATAGCTATCCTCCACCTTATTAAAGTTTATAGTTCTATCAGAAGAACAACTATGCCAAACTCACAAAAATAATAGGTGAGTGAGGTGCAAGAGCCACCCAGTGGTTTAAATTGACTGTATATACCATTCAGAGACCTGTTACAGGTTAGGAAATATCTGAATCTATCCATCACTGGGAAAGGGACCAAAAATGAGAGTATAAAATAACCATAGCTAATAACTAATTAGACTCTGCTTTTAATTCCTCAAGGAAAAATGATACTTTCCTTCATTCTTTGTTAAAATGTAAGAACCAAGTCTATTTTTCATACAAAGACACATAATGTATTAAGATGATATTTCAAGGACCTACCTACATAGACAGTTTTGGGCTTGTTTTTGGCTGTGTTTTGTACTCTTTTTTGTCTGTAGGTGGCTCATCTTTCAAATGAGTTTTGCCATTTTTAGGTCTATCAAGCTGTCTGTGAGGCAAGCGGCAGTGCTGCAGACTCTGCCCCGAGTTCTCCTTAGGGAATTCCTGTTCGTGAGAATTCCACTTCTCAGGGATCCATTTCTCCTCAGCATCCTCTGGGGTGCTCAGGCTGCAGGAAAGAGGAAGACACAAAAAATGTTTCAGTAGGTGAGACAGAACAATTAAGCTGTAACTGTATAGAGAGACATCAAAGAAGTCCATCAGTCATGTATCCTTGTGAGATAACGCCAAACAGTATTAATTATGGTCCAAGGACAATACGGTTCATTGGTCACTCTTAAATACAAGATATTTCTAACCAAAATTGATTATGACAAATATGTTAATATGCAGAATGTTTGTGTTTCATCAAGCTCTTATTTTCTGTGGATTTTATTTTGCTCAGACATCACAATTAATAACTATACATTACAGAATCTTTTCATCCTGCTATGATATTATTGCCATTTTTTCCTATAAATGAACAGCATTTCACTATACTACCAGGCTAAATCAGTGACCCTTGAAAAACTAAATATTTTCTCCCTCATCCTAAAACTAGAATGTGAGGGAGAGGTAGGTTGTTTCCCTACTCAGTTTCTTATAATCTCTTGTGCTAGTTATGCAAAGATGAATATTCTGAATATATAAATAGTCAAAACTGATATCTATCTTTCCATGGAAAGACTTTATTCTTTGATAAATCAACTTTTTTTTTTTTTTTTTTCCTTTAAAAAAACAAGAAGAAAAAGAATGACAGGGTAATTCTAGGAACAGCTGAAACTCTTTCCAAAAAAAAAAAAAAAAGAATTCTGTTGTGGATATTGTCTGAAGAGATCACAACTATTTCCATGAATTTAGTAAACTTTGAGGAGGACACTTAAACCTCAGGTGTTCTTGAAATACTGAAGTTCTAATAACTGCAAAAAAAGTAGTTTGTTTTGCATCTATGAATGCAAGCAACTACCAGTTTGTCTTATCAAGCTGCACTGCCTTATTCACTCAATTATAGAAATATCAAAAAAATTGAGTAGTTATAAAAATGAGGAGGCAGTGGGAGGAGGGAGAACATTAAGCCAGAGAAGAGAGCAGGCAAGGATAATGATTCAAAATATGTATTTAAGTTTAAAAATAACACAATGCTTTCTCATTATAAAGTAGTCAGGGAGTTTGTCCTGCTTTGAGGAAGGGCTGTGTTTTCATAGATGCAATAATAATAAATACATTTTATTTTCATTTGAAGATGGTGAAAATTTACAAATCTCTTTTTCACTCTTCTGAATTTTTTTTTTTAATAGAAGACCTTTAGCAAGTGTATAGTGGCCTGTTATTTGCGACATTGGTTTACCAAATGCAAAGTACTAACACTTGGTTAATAAGAGAACCGTACTACCAAAGTAGGAAATTATCTATAGTGACATGGAAAGTAGTAGTTAGGAAAGGGCGCTTTGGGGATAAATAAGATAGTCATGTCAGATAAAATACATTTTGAGGTAGCCCGAAGGATCTCTGTTGGGCGCTGAGTGCAAAGCCAGCAGCTGTGGGAACCCTTTATCCCACAGCTAGACCTTTTTGTCAAAATTCACTTACAGCCCTTTCTTGCTGCTAGAGCTCTGAAGTAAGAAGAAATGTATCTGCAAACAGCTATCTCCGCAAGCACCAGAAGCCTGATGAAGCTTGGCTATGTCTTCTCCCTTAATGTAAAATCCACCAGGAACTCTGATCAGAGGCTCTCTTTTGAGCCCTGTATTCCTGGGGCATCTTCCCCTTGAGCACAGGCTGCTGCAATCACTAGAGACTGGCCAGCAGAATAAGTGTTTATAGCGAAAGGGCAGTGGAGTGAATTTGCAAATGTTCACACAATGACTTCTCCTCTGCTCCCTTTATAATCTTTGTAGGCACTTAGTTATTGTTGAGACCTCTACCCTTCCGATTAAAAGTGGCCAACAAACTCATTTAAATATTTATCTTTTTTTTAAAAGATACTGCAGAATATTAAGATTCTGACTTTTACCTAGCTACAGTAAAATAAAACGGAAATAAATCTGGTCTGTACTCTCTATTCAGCCTTTACCTGACCATGACAGTCTTATCAGCATCCTTGCTGCAAATTTACTGGTCGTGTTTCCCTGATGCCTGAAGGCAGTTTCACTTCTGCATTGTAACAGGTCACGTAACTTCAGTTTTCACCAGACATGCCCAAGCATACTTCTACTTTTTGAGAATAAATAGTTCATTTCTTCCATAACAACAGGTGAAAATGTGCTTATGAAAGTCCTGATATAGTCCTGAGAGCTACCAAGAGTAATAGCCTCCTGCGATAGGAGGAGTTTTTCACTGAATGACTAGATAAGTGCTGAGGTTTGGACAGATAGGTAGCTATATCTTAATCAATACAGGCGTATGTGTCTCCAGGAGCTAGGATTTAGTGGTCCCTTAAAATTCATTTTGCACAGCATCTTGGATGAAAAACCTCGCTTCTTTTTCTTTCTGCATCACAGAAGATAACGTATGTTCAGATCTGAGGTGAAAATAAATACTATTTGCACATATGCCTTGCCCTGTCTGTTGAGGAGAGTGGACCAGAGGCCTGTTGTCAGCACAGCAAGTGTCTTGCAGACATCAGTGGGATTGGCTGCCCATCCACAGCAAGAGACACGTTTGGATCGGGAGCTCTGATGCTGCTGATGCCTGTGGCTGCACTGCAATGTCAGAAAGGGAACACCCATCCTTCTGTACAAGGACTGGGAACAGCAAAGAATTCAGGTATGAATAACATCAACAAGCAGTATTAAAAATGCTGGGTTTTCTTTGGTGCATAATCGCATAAGAAGTACAAGAGAGAAGATGCAGTGGGAAGTAACAGCAAAGCTTTTGCCAAGAAAGGTCACTGTCATCATGATGACCAGGCTCTTTCAACACACTGATACGCCAGTAAACCCAGTTGTCTTCTGACTCCTATTATTATGCTACCACCTGGTTTTGCTTTTTTCCCCTTAATGTAAACATTTATGCATCTCAGTCTCTTTTAGTCTAAAAAGAAAAAAATCACAGCATGTCAGCATATAAAGAGAGGGTCAATATGATCACCAGCATGGATGGAAAACGTTCTGTGAGAGTCTCAAGTTCTCTTAGGAAAGATGATTTTACTTGCTTTTATTTAGATCAGGACAGACTTTTCAAATCTGTCAGGCTGTAGCAACAATTCTATTAATTTCAATGGGGCCAGATTAGCTCTTAGCTGTGCTGAATAATGAAATACTTTATCTCATTTTGTTTAGCATCCTTCTTCCTTTGTGTGCTTCACTATGTACAACCTCTTACATAGAAAAACATGCTAGTAATACTCCAGCACAATTAAATTTGTCATCTGCCATCTCTGATTACCAGAGCTTAACAATCAATCTGGGAGTTTGTGTTGTGATTTTGGAGATACACTGCACAAGGTCAGATACCAGAAGGAATCAAAGCGCAAGGGGAAAAAAAAAACCAAAACAACGCTGTTCTGAAGAAACAGCTGCTGGGAATGCTTTTGTTGAAAATAAATATAGTCTTACACAACAGTTAACATCTGGAGACATGATCTAATCTCCTGAAATGAACCTGAGATCCTAAAAGGATCTTCTGGTGATATTATACAATCATGCACAATTCTGAGCCTTTGATGGCAGGGAAACCTCAAAGAATCTTTAAAAATATTTAATATCAAATTTCATGTATGTTGTCTGAATAAGAAATTCCTTTTAATGAAAAATGTCAAGCTTTAAAACACACAAACCCAAAACCTTTTCACATTAGATTTCAAGGTGGATCTTTCAGAAATTACAAGAATTGGAGCAAGCCTACCCAAGTCAGCAGTGGTCAGTGTGCTCGTTTGGAAGAGGCCCAATTTCACATTGTTCCTTTGGGCCAGAGTGTGTGTCATGGGCAGAGGAACCCCAAGATCCTGCCTCTTTTTAGGTGTAGGTGCCTGGCTTATATCATAAACGTTAGCCTAGAACTGAGAAACCTTTGTAAGGTAAATGTCAGTGAACTAAATCTATTTTTATAACACAAGATTTTGTTACAAAGAATTGTCATCTTCTGCCAAAATTCTCACAGCTCTAATTAATTTCACTTTCAGAAGAGGTGAGTGCAGTTCCCATTTACATTATCAATTAGTATTTGTTTCAGCCTACCACCTGCAACCAGCTATCATCACAGTGCAGTAAGTGCGCAGCCAGCCTGGCTTCTATGGAGCAGCAGTGAGAAACATCTTTATTATTCGGAATGACAAAATAACTACCTTTCTATATTTATATTTAATGACACAACATTAGCTGTGGGCCCTTGTTACCTCTAAAGAGAGACAAATATAAGAGGTGCCTGTATTTCATAGATAAAATTATTTGAAACTTTCCAAAGCTTCATTAGTACTGACATATTGTCTATGTGGCATAACAGTGCAGAAGTGCCTAATCTGCTTTTTAATGAGAAACCTTAAGTACTACAAGGAGTGTGGTGCTGCACTCAGTATTTGGATGATGTACATAGCTAAGGAGATTTCAATGCCTGTAGTACTCAAGCTGACAGCTCATTTAGGGGATGACATGCAGTTCAGCACAACAGGTAGGCATACCTTTACTGCAAACTGAAAATGAACATTCAGCAACATGTGAAAGATGTTGCACTCACAGTTCTTTTTAGCAGGCACTGTATAAACAACTGGAAAACTAGGGAAACAGGTTTTAAAACTCCAAAATGATCTCCAACAGTTAAAAAGTGTCCAGAATGGCAGATGTCATGTCTGTAGTGTAAGTCTAGTTAATGAATAAGTGGCAGTTGTGGCTCTGCCTGCTAGAGAGTTTGCCAAATGCAGGCCTGGGGCCAAGAGCACATGATCCGTGCAATATGTTGTCCTGAACGACAGAGTCTCCTTCACCACCTAGCTCCTGCCAGCCCTGGAATAGGAGCAATCCTGAGAGATGGCAAAGCTGCTAACACCTCTGTTGCTGCTCAGCTGGCTCCTTGCAGCACAGGAGGCAGCCTCTTGGTGCACTGCTCTGCTTGCAGCTTGGTCCTTGCCTCTTCTGCCCAGACCCTGCACCATGGCACTTACTCGGTTTGCCCTTAAGCCCTCAACTTTTCAAGCCCAAGCACATCACAGAGCTGAGTCTCAGAATGTGTTCAGACTTCCTTTTCTATGGACGATGCTATGCAGGCAGGTTAGTTTTAATGAAATAGTGGAACACTCAGCCAATCTGGAGATACAGCATCTGACAAAAGTTTCATATTCTTCATTCATATATGCTTTGCCGGTAGTTTAGGACTGGTGCTCCTATCCACCAAGAGCATCTGAACAAGAACTGGGGTGGACAACCTCTGGTTGCATCAGAGAGACCTGAATTTTGGAGGGGTGCATTGTAACTGTGGACAGGGTGACCGGGAAGGAGAAAGTGACAAAATAATAAATATACATTTATTTTTTCTTCATTGATAACATTAGCACACTAATGTAGCTTTTAAACATTAAGTCTCAAACGCAAATGTTTTTTTAGTGTTTCATTCAGGAGGCTGTGATAACAACTGATAAACAAGATGCTTTATTCAGCAGTGGAGAATTTCTCTTCTTGTTGTATCAGATGATTTTTACTATTAAGAAACAGCTTTGCCACCATATTAATTCAATTTGGAGTACAAATGGAGACTTGAAATTTACTTGTTCATTTGTGAAATTATGAATTCTTTGTATTCCGTTTCTTTCTCCCTATTCCATTTATTCTATTTTTTTTCTAGTGCCTTTTGCTTCTAAATCTAAAGCGAAAGTGAGTGAACTTCAAACATTAATTTCTTCTCAAATTTTTGTTTTTCTCATAGCCTCCTTGCTGGGTCACAGCCCTTTAAGATCTAAGTCCAGCAAAATAGCTGCTCAGAGAAAGAAAAAGCATATTATAGTTTCTGTGAAGAAAAAAACAACTTTCCATTCCACATTTTCCTGTCACTAGGTCACCAGGTGACATTTGGTGTAGTTCAGTTTCATTTCTGTCCAGTGGCCTGGCGTAAAGCTGCTAGTATTAACCCACTTGTCACACACCGCCCCATCCCTCCCTGCACAGGAGGGAATCTCTTATTTAGCTTGTTTAAAAAAGGAAATAAATAAGGCCTTTGGGGTTCAGTACACCTTATAACAATCAAAAGACACACCTGCAGGGAGCAGCTTGACTGGAATGCCTGGCTGTAAACTGGAGGAGAGGGAAAGTAGGTGATTCCAGGAACCTCACCAGTGTCTTGGTTGTTGAAGGCCCAGCAGCCAGGAACAGGGAAACAGTTGAAAGATCCTCAACAAATGAGGCTTCAGGGAAACTGAGCTTTCCCACACCTCAGCGTGCCACCTGCACCTCAGTGACAAGAATGTGCTGTCAAGATGCTGAATATCACCATCCTTGTGGAAGTTTATCCTTTCATTACACTGTAGGATTTTGGAGAAGCTTCTGGGGAAAATGCCAAAATGCAAATATGTGTACCCTTCCTCACTGCCCTTCAGTGCATCAGCTGCAAAGTGCAGCATTTTCCAAGACCTGCATGCCTGTTTGCTAAGATATAATCCTGTTTGACTCTTTCTTCTCTTCTTCAGTCGTCAGTTCAAGTTTCAAAGTGCAACTCATTCTCATTCTTCCTCCACTCACAGTCCACTTGCAAGGGGATGAGGACAAGAAATTACACTAGCTGTCTGTCTGCAGCTGAATAATCCCAACCAGAAATCCTCCCTTTTATGCTCATCTGCCTATTCCTCACCCCCTGCTCCACTACAGCAATAGTAGAGGTCACTTTCTTCAGCTTTGCTGTGCAGTTTTGCCTTACTGGAGATACTTTTGTCCCGAGATATTCTGTGTGCTCCCCTGGCTTTATCTCTGCTTCCATCACCTTCATCAACTGCCTGAGTTCAGACCATGGCCCACCTCCCTGGGCACTGCTCTGGCCCTGCAGGGCCATGTCATGGCACACTGAGATAACTGCTGCTTGTCCAGGGGGTTTAGCTGGGCAGAAAATGGAGCGGTCAGAGAGAATTTGGATGCTGGCTAAACAGTTACATTATGATAGGTAGCTTCTCAATATTAGGAGAGAAAGAGAAGAGGTAGAAAGAGCAGCAGACATGAGCCAAAGTATCCCCAGAGCAAAGCCAGGTGTTAGTCTCTAGCCTGCAGCGTGGAGGATGCTCACGAGGTGGGCAGTACCCTCGGCAGAGTCCCAAAGCCCAGGGACCCCACAAGGTGAGCTGGAAGGGAGCATGGAATCTGGGGCCAAACCCAGCGAGCCAGTCCAGCCTGCTGCTGAAGCATTTCTCATGTGCTGTACCTGGATGCTATAGAACAGATTTGTTAGAGAACAAGAATTTATGCCTGCTTTCTGATTTCAAGCAGTTTGTCGTCCTTTACAATCTCTGCCAATCCAGTCTATCTCGTTCAGTCCTTACAGTATCACCAGTGAATGTGTTTTTATGCTGCCTGTATTTCATTCTCGTTCATCACTAAAAAACAGCCTCTCCAGTCCTCTCGCAGACATTATTGGGTTTGCTGTAGCAAAATGTTTTTGGAAGAATACAGAAGACTGAATTTATAAAGTATTTCTGTGGTATATCTGTGTTGATACAAGATGACAGAAGACTCAGTATAAGAAATTGCAGCAGTCACTTAACCTGAAAACACCTCTGCCTTCGCTCTACATTTAAAGCACTGATTTTTAGCTATATCAATATATTTTGACGAGTCCCAGAAAAAATATCATTTTAAACCAAGAAAAATAATAAAATAAATTCTCTAAGATGCCTGATATGAATGACATTAAGTTTCAGAGCAGCAGCACAAACATTTAAACGAGTACATTGCAAAGGAGATAGCATGCAATCATTTCTTGTCGCCAAAGTTGGCAAAGCACTATTTTAATAGTATCATGAAAAAGGATCTCTGCGGCAGCTTAGATGTGGCCCCGAGAGAGGGCTGTGACATGCAGCTGCCTTGTAAACACCACGCTAAGTCAGCCAGGAAATGCCCAGGCCCTTAAACAATGTCATGACAAGATACAGGGAATTAGACAGATACAGGGCAGCCGGGCTGGCTTTTTACATCTCCACTTGGGATGCTGGGGCAAGAATGGAAATCTTCCATAGAATGGCAGCAATGCTGGTTAAATTTGAAGTGTTTCATCGCAAGAACCACTGAAAAGAGAATTCAGCTCTGTTTTTTTTTCGTCTAGGTAACAAAATTGGCAGGCCGTACGTATTCATTTGGTTATTAAAAATATTTCTATTAACAAAGGAGCTGTGGACACACTGAACATCATGACAATACAGTCTTAAATATGGCTTTTTCTAGGTGCTTCTTTTCATGCACATTGAGCTTTTCCATAGCTGCCTAGATCTATAGATACAAGATGGAAAGAGCCTGTTTCAAAGCTACAAAGAATCTTGAGATCAGATATTCAGCATCTGAATGAACTTTTTCAGCTCCCTTATAAGCTGTCTCATATGAAATCAGTATCCTGTAAATTTCTAAGAGATGGTGGTTCTAGCACATGAATCCTAAGAAAAATGTCTTACTAGTACAAACAAATCAACATGTAGAAAAATCTTGAATAATACATCCACTATGAAGTGAATGCTGATTAAAAAAAAAAAAAATCCTTTCTAAATATTCAGCTTTAGTGGCAATGTACATTGACGTTTTAAAGAATAAGTTATTTTTAAGAAAAGTCATAGTTATTAATGGTTATAATTGCTTTTGGGGTTCCCTTCATCATATGTGAGCTCATAAATTTTATCACATAGAGACAAGAATCTCTGGTTTCTACGTATTACACAGATGTAGGTATGAAAAAAGTGTGCTGAAACTTTTGAAATTCTTTTGGACTTCCAGAGCTGTAAATTAGAGAATTCAGGAAAGAAAAAAAAATGAAAGCCTTAGACCTCTAAACTTTTCCACAGAGTGTGGTTTGGACATTGATCAAAGCAACAGAGGTAAAAGGGGGAGCTGTGAGAATGCCAGTGAGTGGGTTAGCGACTGCACTTTCTGTTGTGCTCTGACTAGTTTTATGCACTCCTTCCAAACATGCTTACCAATATAACCTCCTGTCTGCAATATTACTTAAGGATTTGACTGACAAGGTCTGACTGGAGCACATACAAGGAAAATGATCTTCAAATCTATAAACATTCATACTAGAAACTTGACATACATCCAGAGCAAAATAGAAGCTTGAATGGTTTGTAGCTTAGGCACAAACCAGCATTGTGACTATCTGACAGAGGCCTAGAATATATACATTCATATCAGCTACTGAATGACTATTTTTGAAAGTGAATGCTCGAGAAAATTGCAGCCTACTACCCATTTGTATAAAAGCAGATTAAATTCTAAATTCTAATAAGAAATGACTTATTGTGTATTATTCACCCAGATCTAAAGAGTAGTTTAGAACTGCTTATAAAAGGAAATTCATACGAAAATACTTACATAATCTATTGAAACCTCCTGGGTGCAGGGAAAACTGAAGCTATAGTAATACTCTATATTCATTACATGGAAGAACAGGAGTGACAGCCCTAGAGAGAGAGAAATCTGCAATGAATAATTCTTACAGAATTAAATGTGCAAATTACAGCAATAATACTATGAGCCACTCAGACACATTTCAAGGCTAAATGTTAACACCTGGTAGGAATAAGAACAGACTGGCTTGCTGAGAATGCAACAGGATTTACTTCAGAGTTTCTCCATTTGTATATCGTGTAGGCTACAGCCTAAAGCTGACTCTTCTGTGTCTGACATCCTCTCCCATGTGACAAAGTAGGGGCCTTTTCTTTATCCACCACTGTTAAATCTACAGCAGTTCTACATAAGGTTAGGTAACTTCAAGAGGCATTTCTTAAAGATGCATGTAAAGAGGTATCATTTCCTTTTGTTCTTCCTCGCCTCCTCATCCATCCTTATAGCCTATCAGATTACTCACTGTTGCTGTAGATGTTCCTCAAAGTGATGCAGTCAGCCTTTGCCCTGCTCACTTGCTTTCCTGTCTGCCCTTGACACTCACCTCCTAATTACAGTCTCCAAACTCCGGAGGCACCTCTTTTACTTTACTGCCTATATAACCAAAGTCATAAAGTGCAGTAGCATTTAAGAAGGCTCAGTTTCGCAACTGCAGTGGTCGAATTGCTCACTGCAACAAAAAAGCTCGATCTGCTGCGGAAGAAGGCGGAAATAAGAAAAGATATGTACCACCTAACTCATTTTTCAAAAGCTTAAAAATATTGGAATGCGTATTAAAATAGCAAAGGGGGAAATGAAACTTACAGTGATGTTCACTTTGATATTTCTCTTTAATGAAGCCACAGTTGCTCTTTAGCTTCACTGGCTGAAACTTACACTGAAACAGAAGTTATTCAGATAGAAGTCATGATGGCCTTAGTGGCCTAGAAATTAATTAAAAGTTTTAGTGGTACTGGTAACTATTAATTAGCATGAGTGGAATAATGAACTTTCTGACTTTCTGATTTTTCTGTTTTTTTACTTTCTGCTTTATATCTTTGTGGAGGGCAAGAAAAGCATAGCGATATGGAATAATGATTATAAATTTCTTGACACTTTTATAGATTACTCCATTGCTCTTTGCTTGAAAAGGATGTACTGTGCTCTATTCTGGCCCAGGAAAGTAAGACTGCCAATGAGTTTCTATTTCATCCTAACAACTGTTCACCTGACCAGCAATATGTAGGAAGAAAACCCCACACAACAAACAACAAACAACTTCTGTATTTACAAATGGAAAATTGACAGGTAAATTTTAAGTTGAAGAGCTAATGTAAGAGGTGACACAATTTTTGAAAGGGTTTTCCTAAAAATCAGGACTTTTCCTGCCTACTTTTATTGTGCATAATTCACTGTCAATATATATAGCAAAAGTAGGCATAAAGGTCAATCAATATACTGAAGAAGTGTCAGTGATGTTTTTCCTTCCTATACCTTCCTAAACCCTTTCCTATTGCTTGATGAATTACAGGTGCTAAAACAAAGAACAGAAGCCAGTATAAATATCATGGCGTATTCCAGGGTATCATTTTCATAAACATTTTGAGTCAGATTAATAGGAAAATTAAGCAAATAGCCTATATGTTCTATTGGAACACTACGACTTAAGTGGGCTTTGGATTAAATCAGCACAAAGAGGTGGTTTTGGTTAAAACACAGGAGATGGAGTTTTTTTCGTTCCAGACCACATCCATGAGTCTAGAGATCCACCCATCCTCCACTGAGTTCAGTAGAATGAGTCCCATCTANGTTCTACCATTTCCTATTGCTTGATGAACTACAGGTGCTAAAACAAAGAACAGAAGCCAGTATAAATATCATGGCGTATTCCAGGGTATCATTTTCATAAACATTTTGAGTCAGATTAATAGGAAAATTAAGCAAATAGCCTATATGTTCTATTGGAACACTACGACTTAAGTGGGCTTTGGATTAAATCAGCACAAAGAGGTGGTTTTGGTTAAAACACAGGAGATGGAGTTTTTTTCGTTCCAGACCACATCCATGAGTCTAGAGATCCACCCATCCTCCACTGAGTTCAGTAGAATGAGTCCCATCTACATCAGTAAGTTTTGATTCTATATTCCTTGCAGACCTGATTTCTTTATTGTGAGCTTATGATTTTCAATATTCACACTTTCACTGCCTTTTTTCTCATCTAACCTTATTCTTCCGAATTTATATGTGCCATCACTTCTCTGGCTCTATTAGAAAGCCCTCTCTTGATACATCCTAATATCATGTTTGCTTTTTTCATACCACATCATGTTTATGACTGTTGATTATCTTGTGATAAACTCATGTATCTTGATCTTTTTCTGTTTGCTGTTTTCGGTTTTCAGCTAATGAGCTTCTCCCACTTACAGCAAAAACGTTTATTCTTAAATTGATGGCATTGCATGTAGCATTGTTACATTTCATTTCATTTCTATTATATTTTGCCCTCTGGGTCATCTAGTTCTTGCAGCAGGATACTCTGACATTAATTTATATTCCCAGTATCTTCCACCTTGCGTCGTCAGCCGGTTTTATTCCCTCATGTCTAATGGGGCCAGGGTCATTAATATAAACAGAAAATGTGCTGGGATTCTGTATCACAAGGATGCTCTAGATGATCTCCTTTTTTGCCAGTCTTGATTTTTCTACTGCTATGCTGTCAGCCTTAATTCCTTGAGAAACAATGGCAGCTACTTCTTCCAGTCCACCAGCTGCGTTTTATTTTTGTGAGTGGAACTGGCCAAAGGGTACTGGAGTCTTGACTGGGGTGCTTTACCAGAGCTAGATATCACAGAGACAGAACAGAGAGTTTGATTTGGCTCTTGCAAGTTCTGCATTTTTAATTCAAGTGAAAGAAAGTGCATTGTTCCTAGCATACCCGGTTATTTGCCATCCCTGGCTTTTGATGCTAAATGATATGAGCCTTTTTTTCTTTCTGACAGTCACAAGTGCTGGCTTCATATAAAGATTGACCTTTACTTCATTACTGATGATAAGCAAGCTCTGAAAGTGTATCTGCTTAGCTCACAGATACCCACAGGGACTTAATGCAAAAATAGACTGTGGCTCTGGAAATTGCACAAGAAGAAATGAAAGTCTAACTCAAGGTGGTTTGATTTTGCTTGCTAATCTCCAGGGGGAGGAAACCCCCCTCATCTCTTCTGAATAGAGAATCAAAGACAATTTTTCACTTTGTATGTGAAAGGTCATAAAAGCTGATTAACCCAGTCTGAAAGCTCTAAAATATTCAGGACCCCCCCCCAAAAAAAAAAAGACTGGGTGGGAAAGTTAACAAAGCAATTCAAAATGGAAAATCTAATTATATTTTGAAACACGTCAGTTTTGACAAAATTAATTTCCTGTTGAAAAAAAAGAAAAAGATATTCTTGAAATGTTCTGGGTTTTACTATTCCAGAATGGAATATCTTAACCTTTCCACTTTGAAACAGCTTTTAAAACAAATTTTAAAATGTATATATTGTAAAATGTTGACTACTTATTTTGACTGGCTTTACAGCTTATTTCGATTTAGGAAGAATTTATTTATGATAGAATCATATTTCACTGATTGATCTTGTTTATCTATAGATATATACTGAATCTCTCTTTCTTGTCTATGGGAAGAACTGATAAAGTAGAGTCTTTTTTGCCTGCTCACCCCAGCAAATGCCTTTTGGTCATTATTCCACCCAAAAGCCGTTTTCTGAAGTGTTTCTGAGGCCTGGACACCAAGGCTGGCTCAGGCAGTCACCTGAGGCTGGGGCTGGAGGTAGTTCTGGCTGCTGCTGAGCTTCAGAGCCTGTGTTCACCCACTGGTTTGTCATCTTCTACCCAAGGAACCAAGTCGTCAGGTCTCCTACTGTAAGTGTACCCATAAGCACACCTAACCTGATTCCACAAAAATTGTTTGTTGAAGAGTGCCAGTAAGGACAGAAAGGTCTGAATTTATCACGAAAGTGAAGAGTGTTTAGCAAGCACCTTTTCCTCTTGTAAAGCAGTCCAGGCCCTGTTACTAAACGATTGATAAAAACATATAAACAACTGTAGCTGTGCTTTAGCATGAAGATTCAGAGCTCTCAGTGGAAAGCACAAAGTCACTGCCTGATGCCACTGTGAACAGTGGAAATTGTGTACAGTCACACTTGGAGGAATTAAATTAAAAAACTGACATGCCCCAAGCTTCTATGCAGCCAGAAAATAGACTCTTAACAGAAAGGACAGGCTGGAGATGATAAAGTCAGTCAAAAGTAAAACTGATTTAAATGGAATTGACATGTAGGGCCATGAGAGTACCAGCATCCATAAAAGGCAAATGCTTCTTTCTGAGACTGGTGCTGCCATAAGGAGACACGTAATGAGAATTCACTGTCACGCTGAATTCAGTACTGGTCTGGTTTATTACTGTGCTAGGAACATGCATCCTTTTGCTTGCTCTGAATTTAAACAGGTGTTTTATCTCAGTTATGTTCAAATGGTTCAAATTATTTAACAGAGAGATTAAGATCTGGGATACAAATTGGTTTATGTTATCAGAAAGGGAATTAGGGATTTGCAGTATTATATGTTTATTTTCATTTTCCTTGAGGTCAAAACCTATATCTAAAAATATGCTTTTGCTGAAGCACAGTTTTGGAGTGAGACATGAGCTCCTTGTTGGTTTTCTACAGCCTACAGCATGTAGGAAGTCAGATTAGATAATAAAGGTCCCTTTCGAGTGTTGGGAGAATTGCTCTGTCAGTAGGACTGTCAGAGTTGCTCTACAGTGCCACCTAATGACACAGAGAGGTTCCCATGAGATCCATTTTCAAGAATCGTAGTAGCATCCAGGTCTGCAATACACAACGATCAATACTTTACAGATTCTACACATATCTTTAAAATGTGTTTCTCCTCTACAACTTATGAAACCGTGTCCCTTTTTATGCAAACAGCATCCTGAAATACAAGCAAAATATATGGGCAAAAGGAAAGCTTAGGTTCTACTCTGTGCATGCTAACCTGCAAGCCAAGTTCTTTGGCAGCAAGGAAAACTGAAAATCCTCTTTAAGACATAGATCACATGTTAGCATGTGGAAAGGAAGTCTTGTGGTAAAATACTAGTAAGGCTGCTTTGTCTGCAGTGTAAAAAAAAAGCAACCAAAAACCAAACAGATCTTTTGTGTCCTTTCTCTGGGATTCAGAAATTAGCTGTATTCAGAGACAGATGCTTTCCATTAAAACTCTGTCATCCCTGGGTATTTCCCTTGTTAACCTTTCTGGGAAATGTGTCATGATGCCTGAGACTATTTCCAGGCCATAGCAAATAACCAAGGTAATTTTCAGATGTTTCTGTCTGGTGTGGTACGCCATCAGATGTCAATACTACCATCACCTAAGAAAGCTGAATCACAACCATGTTGGAGATCCTTGAACTAGTTCCCAGAAAATGGGAATATCTGCATGATGCAGCAGGGCATCCGTCAGAGCCATCAGCAGCTGCCCTGAGGTCAGAATTGCAGTGTTCTTGTGTGGCTCTGTATCAGGGCGGCTGCCAGAGTGGCTTGTTGGTCTAGCTCCAGCATGACCTGGGGAACCCTTGTATTTCAAGCCACGCAGACAGTGATGTACTTATGATAGCATTTTGCTGATATAAATAGATGCCACCTTGAAAACCTTTGAGAGCAAAATATTCTCTGCCAGCTAGTCATCTGATTAAATTGAATTGTTAAACAATCAAGTTACGAGCACTTAGAGGATAATAAAGGGGTAAATCAAGAGCTTAAATGTGTTTGTCAAAAACAAACACTGTCAAACCAGTTTCTTTCTTTACAGGGTGAATAGCTGAGCAGGAAAGGTGGTAGAGTAACAGACGTTTGGACCTAAGAAGAGATGCTGGTGATGCAGTACGGGGGTCTGAATTAAACACTTATAAAGTAGAATGTTACTGTTTAACCCTGGGCAGTGGCTAAAACACTAAACAGCCACGTACTGTCTCTTGCCTTTCCTTCACAGGGGGGAAGGAAAGGAAGAGGAGGAAAGATTCATGGGTTGAAATAGAAAAAGATTTAATAGAGCAGTAATAAAAGTGATACAGAGCAATATTTAGCCCCTGTAACTCACACTCTCAGCAATGAACCCCAGAGAACGGACAGTGGGAGCACGGCGCATGCAGTAAAATGCGGAGATCACAGAAGTAGGAGCAGGAGCAAGAGCAGAACCCCTCATGGATGGCAGCCATCAAAGGAAAACAGTGCTGTCCCCAGCAACTTCCCTCTTATATACGGAGTGTGATGTTCATGATATGGAGCACGTCATTGATCAATCTAGATGTCAGTCTAGGTGCTGTCCTGGATTCACTCCTCCCCGCATCATACACCTGCTTACTTGCAAAACATGGGAAACTGAAGAACATTCTTCATCTGCCTGGCAACAGCCAAGATATCAGTGAGTTTTTACATTCTTTCATAACACATCCCAAACTTCGGAAAGGTACTGGAAGAAAACATTAATTCTATTCCAGAGTGCTATCTTGTTATTCTCAAACTAAATCCAAAAGAAAAGACCGAGTTAGCTGCTAGGAATAAGAGATTCTAACTGCATGGAAAATTACCTTCGTTTCAGCTGAATCAGCACACAGATGCACAGAGAACAGACTGTGGCTGAATCTGGTGTCGAACTGGAAGGCTGTCTCAAGTGAGGCTCCACAAAGGTCCAAAATGGAGTCACAACTGGTTGATATTTTCATCAGCAACTTGGATAATGGAATGCAGAGTATGATTTATAAAGACTTTAGCTGATACTAAGCCATGAGAAGGGCTTGGAGAACAATCTCAAAATTCACATGATGAGATGTGGCTCAAAAACAGCTAGATGAAATTCAATAGAGATACATGTAAAGCACTGCACTGAGAAAGAAAATGCTAATGAAAATCAGCAAATCTTAGAACCAGACACATGAATCTATGCTGGTCCTGTGAAATCAGGTAATTTCTGCCCAAGTAACCTACTCAGCTGGCTACACAGACTAGGTAAGTGCTGGCCAGTGCTAAAAGAGTCTGATGCTTGAATTATTGGACACACGTGTGTACAGCATTTGGTATATTTCCAGATGAAGGAAGTGATGGTAACACGTTCATTCTCTATGAAGAATGACGTTATAGCCAGTGTTTAGATATCCTTCCAATATTTTGTTAGTTCAGTTTTGACAGAATCTGTGTGAGAATCTAAATCAAACATCTCATCCGGTGCTAATTTCTTTTTGCTATAGTTGTTGGAATGGCAATTCTTATTCACTTTATCAGCCTGATAATTGCTGCAAAAGGAAAAAAAAAAAAAAAGGAAGACAAAGAGTTAAAAAAAATTCCTCACAATCTTTTTTCTAGTGATTTTTTTCTGTTGCTGTTCCTTCGGTTCAACATCTCATGAATAGTGATTATGTAAATGCCAAATTTGTTACTGAACAAATGTGATGATTAGTAAGTTCAAAGTTACTTCCTTCTTAGTCACTTTTCATGATGGTGAGTGAGCAGAACTTGTTACTTCTTATATATCAACAGAAATGTTTCTTGAGTGCCAAGTATTTCCACAGGCACAGTACCTATGGGGAGCATTAGGATCACAGAAGCTCAACCATGTATAAGAAGAATTGCAGGTCTCAGAGCCTGAATCAGTTTTACCTTCTTTAGGGGATCACCATGTGGGTGCTTCTGGCTGAACTAGGAAAGTAATGAGGATTTGTTTCATCTGACTTATTCCGTATATGCACTCAAGCATGAGGGGTGCTGTACACTTGACTTCTATGAGGCCAGTTTGGTCTGTGTTGGCTTTAAAGGGATTCCAAAGTGGCTAGTTCAAATGTAGATGCTTGAAGCTAGGTGAAGGTGAATCCTACACAGGCAGACCTCAGTTACCTGTGAAAGAGTTAGAACTCAACTGCAATTTGGGGGATTAACCAGTAGAATATTTAGTTATAAACGAAGCAAGCTTTTAATGAAAATGATTTAGAATAATTAAATATGGTTCCTACACATAAAGTTACAAGCCAACAGAAACATGTCACTATAAAGGCACTGTTAAGAAGGGCACTGCATCATTTTGTTAGGCAGTATCTAAATCAATATTTTCATACATGCTGTGCTGGCTAGAACTGCTAGGAAACTCTAGTCTTTATTGCAGTACCATGCAATCTATAGCTACAGTTCAATTGCAAATTTTTAACACTTGCTACAGTTCTGTCACAAAGTATTTGAAATAGTAATGCTCTGAGGGAGTGATTAAATTTAGCATAACAAATCATTATACATGAAAGATCTGTTTGTTGTCAAGCATTCCCTTTTCAACAATGAGTGCTCTTTTCTAGGTCTCCATTAGCGTAATGGTGACTGCACTGGAAAAGGTCCCCAGTAGTCTCAGGTATTTTGTTAAATGTACTGATGACCTGTTAGAACGAAACCGAATGAAAGAAGTAAGTAGATGAGAACAGAAAGGTGAAGATATAGAAGTCAACATGGTGGAAGTGACAACAGTTCTGCACTCAGATAATTACTGTGTTCTCCATATAAGTAGCCCTCTCTTAAAATCTGTATCAAATGCCAGAAGTTGCTTCCCCATTGTAATTGTTGACCTGTTGATGTATTAATGAAAAATGAACACCTTGATTTATAAACACTGAAACTCTAAAAAGCCCTTAGTACTAGTAAACCTTAAGATTTAGGGAATGTGATAGCTCCCAAAGCTTCAATATTCACTGGACAGCAAGTGACGGGAAGGAAATACGTAATTTGATTTCACAGAAACTTTTAAATTGCAGCAGTTTTCTATGACCTCTGAGATTCAGAGACCCTGTTACGGAAACCCACCATATTTTATATTAACCTGTTCCCATTTCATATGGTAAATTGCTACCTATTGTGTTGATTTTCATTTTGACATAACCAAATGCCTTCGGTGATGTAAGCTAAATAACAGTTTTGTTGATTAACTAAAAGCTGGTGTAAGTGTTTTCCATTGTTTTGTCTCACCTTCCCCTCCTTCTGTGCTTGCTTTTGAATACATAATTCCTATAAAACGTTTTTATCCCTTCACTCCTCATTTTCCTTTGAACAGCAGCCAGTCATCATGAAGATTGACACTATTTCTTAAAAATTGTCGGTGGTGATTAGTTTGGAGATGATTTGTAAGACAAGTGGAAAGGCCAGATAAGCTTAATTTTCTTTGGCATATTGTGTTTTTTCACTGGCATGTAAATGCTGCTAATCTCCCTTCAGAATTGTTCGTGTTTTTTCTTCATCTGTAATTATCATTTTAAAAATCAGATGCTATATCAATAAGATGCAATAAAAGGTTATTGCAACATTTTTTGGTGAATTGGAGTATCTAAACTCAAGGAGAGAGAAGTCTAGTGGAGCTGTGTCATTTCATACATTAAAAGGAGCAGAGGCAATTTCTTTCAGGAACTTTTCTGGAAAAAGGTCATTCTGAAAGGAATAAAAGTCTTGTCCTCCGTATAAACAAACTGTTGTTTCAACCAAGCCGTCCAACATCATTGCTATAAATACAATGCCATAGAGTGGCATCTAATTAAACTAAGCAATCCCACTAAATTGTGTTCATTTTGGAAATTGTATTGCTGCAGCACAACTTCCTAATTCAAGTTAAATTACTTTAATTAAAGGATTTCATTTTGGAAACATTCAAAGTGAGTGCTGAATACTTTGAGATTTATGCCTGTTTGCTTAACGAACTTTGGTTATTCAAAGCTCACCGATTTCAAAATTTAGTTATTTGTAATTGCCTTTTCCATGTTTTGGAATCTATGGAAATGTTCACTGTAATTACAGTGGGCTCAAAAGAGAAGAATAGAAGGATAAGACAAAGCTACTTTTGTCTTGAAAATGAGACTGATGTCTCAGTAGACAGAAGCTGTATTCTTGCCTGTAACTGTTTGATGCAGGACCAGCTACTCTCCCACCCATTTCTGGGATCTGATCAACACCATTACGAGCACCGTGAAATAAATGTACTGAAAAAAAATGCAGAGAAATGTTTATTGGGAAGGCAAGAGGTCTAAAATAATAGTAGTAAGAACACCAGTGTCACATACTTGTGAATCAGGCTCCAGGATGCAAAAATAATTAAACTTATCTTTCTTGGAGTCCATCTGTGTTTTCTTTGGGTAAAGACAGGGTGCAATATCAAGACTTAAATGTTTCTGCAATATTTTCATCTTCACCCTGAAGGTGTAAAAAGTTCATTGTATGTTCAGAAATATAGAAAATGGATTAGGTAAAAAGAAAAAAAAGGCACATCTTCACATATAGTAAATGGATCTGGACATTGCACTCTTTGAGAAGTTAAAAAAGAGTGAAAAAAATGAAACAAAACCGAACAAAAAAACCCTATAACAGTAATAGAATTTCTCCAGCTACAAAGGGGACAAAAAATGTAGACATCATTAAATAAATTTGTCTGATTTGTCTGCACAGTTTGAGACTGGGAGAAAGCCACCAGAAAATTTATTTCTTTTACTTTTCTGACACAGACAGAAGCAGGGAAGATGTCTGAAGAGTACATTTCCTGGAGATTTTCCCTCAGCAGGTAGAAAAGAATGCAGTCTGATAAACCAATTAATTTTGGACTGTGAGCTGTCAGGCTTTTTTAGTCCAACTTCTTAAGTCTCTTCCATAGTCTCTTCCTTTCTAATTTGAGATTGGTGAACAGGTTGTTGATTTGCATGTTTAAAGTTTATTCTCCACGTAGCCATGTGCTTAGAATACACGTACATAAAATGGTACCTTACCACAGCAACACATAACTATGGCTGTCCTTGCAGAACCCTAGATCTATCATGAAAGCCACTTGCATTACATAGTTGAAATTACAGCAGACAAGCCAGATTCTTACATTTCCTATTGCTGACCAGGAGAAGTTGGCATCCATCTTGTGACATATAGTGGCCGCTATGCTTACAGGAATGTCATGATTTTCCTGCATATTCAGACACTGTCTGCCTTGTTCTCACCCTCAGAACAGGAGGATGTGGTCATCAAAATGGAGCCAACCCCTGGAGTAATGCAGGTCACCAGCAACAACCTCATAAACAACGCATAGAAGGAATAGGCAAAAGCCTCACTGAAAGAGACCTCACTCAGACACCAGATCATGAAACAAAAACAGGAGGAAAAAGACACTGGTAGAATTTGAAGCTGTTCATGTAAATTATCTAGCTTTAAAACTTATTGCCAAAAATTAAGATACTGCCAGTCTTAGGTATAAGAGCAAGTTATGTCTGCATTATCCCTGTGTACATGTAACTTGTTGGCTGTCTAGTAAAAACAAGTAGGTTGTTTTCCCAGTTTTGGACTTTGGCTGATTGAGCTCAGACACTTTTAGTAAGATAGGAATCATTGGACCAGAGACCTGGATAATGCCCAAATAAGCGCAAGTGGTTATTTACTGTGGTATTTTACTGTGAACTTGATGAGAAACACTGATTCATATGGCCATTAAAAAAAACCCAACCTGGTGTTAGTGGAAAATTCAATTATGGTCCTCTCCAGAACACCATCTGTGTTAAACCTCCCGGTGTGCAATGATTTGGGAATTTTGAGGTTTAATCTTAAAGTTATTGTGATATTTAGTCATCAAGCAAATTTCATCTAAAAAGATTGAAAAGGGGAGAAAAGGTAACACAGAGAATAAGAAACCTAGCTGGTGAAGCCTACAGCTAAAATCCAGCCTTAACTTTTCTATGTATTATAATTGTGCCTCGAATTAATCTAATAGTAACAAATTGAAAAATAAGGACAGTGGATAAGTGTAGAGCATGAGGATTTAATAAACCTATCAGAAAAAACTTTTCCCAGTAGAGTGATGGTGTAGTTACATGTTTACATAGCTGTAACCCTTGGTGTTTCCATGACATTTTTCCCATTCCAATCTGCTCCTTCCCACATTCCAGGCATGATAAAATTATCACAGAAACACATATTTAATGTCTCCGTCTAAGGCACCAACCACATTCTTTTCTTCTATATCTCAGCAGAAAAATAAGAAAGTTTTAACTACATTTCCATAAAATGCATCAAACAAAAAGGAATAATAATTTACTCCTTCTGTCTAGTCAGTATAAATTCCAGGCAAAGATCTCATACAAATGTGCAGGGCATAAAAGATCTGGAACTAATAGAAACTTGAAAGCGTAATGGAGAGTTGGATCTATCTTCATATGCTTTTTCTTTCCACAATTGAGCAAAAATTTGATATTTCCACATGAGATGAAAAATAATTCCTTCAATATCATGTTGTAATTTCTGAGTTATGCAAGACTACAAAACATGCATTTATTAACTTTTTGCATTTTTTTAATATAACATGGGAAGGATTTAAACTTCATGAGTCTTTCAACATGTCTAAAGGCATTAAGTTTGGAAACAAGAAAATAAAAGCCACTTAAGATGTGCATCCTGAGCCAAAACTCTGCTGAAGATCTTTGACACTCAGAATACCTCAAGAGCAGCTCCCAGCCCCTTCTGCAGAAGAGTCCCAAGGACAAGCCCAGACAAGACCCAATTTAATGAGGGCAATCACCAAATGCAATTCAGACAGATGGAGTTAGGACAAGCTGGAGTGGCATAGTCATGGTAATAAATACGGAGCAGCCACCATGTGCCAGCTGCCTACCAAGGTCTGGAATCATCAAGGAACTGAAGTGAGATACCCACTTTTATTGCCCTAGGCTCGTGTTGTTATTGCCTGTGGCAATGTTAAAGCAAATACCCTTCTGTGGTGATGACTATTTCTTTTCACTGACAAATAAAGACAACCTAGTGTGACTAGTCTCCTAACTCAACCTAACTCAAACAATAATTATCCAAAGGTAGGCAGGCGCTTTTTTTTTTTTGGCTTTTTTTGGGAGTTGAAGGGAGATTGAAAGATAAAAAAATGAAGAGTGCTCACAAAATTTTTTGGAAGAGACAACACAGAAAAAAACTTTTTTGTGTGTGTGTATTAAAACTTGAATACAAGAAAATTAAGTTCAAAATCTTTGGCAAAATGAAGTTGGAAGTGGTTTGGAAAGAAGATGATTTATTCAGTTTCTAAGAAATGACTGGCCAAATGCAACTACGTCTCCAAGAGCTGAATGGAAAATAGGAGACCACTGCAGGAAATCAAAGAGGTAGCCATGTGATTCAAGCAATCAGCTTGATTTTTGCTGCAACAATTTGAAAGTTTTCACATGAGAAAGTGTTTTCCGCTAAAGCCAAAAAGGGGACTGTGGGACTGCAAAATTCAAGATATAGCTGTTTGGGGGGAAAATAAAGTGCTGGCCTTATGTTTTGAATAAGGAAAATCTTTTTTTGTTAGGACTACAGTTCTGAAAGATCTCTAAATGCTTTTTATATAGAAAAAGAGTAGAGAAATGATGTGTAAGAAGCTTTCACACGGATAGACAACTAGACAGGTACTAGACAACCTGACAGGTCTTGATTATATTATTTTTTTCAAACAAGACTTTACAATATCTATCTCGGGAGGAAAGCAGCAATGGTTTCCAAGCAAGGACCAAGTATAGCAATAAAGGTTGCAGCTTCTTGAGTCTAGATAAGCCCTGGAGCTAAGCTGAGGACAACTTCCACAAAAGGTGAACAAGCAGTTTCATATAGTTGCAGAACATGCCGTTGCCTCAGAGTGATTTTTTTTCTCTGAAGTTCCACTCAGCATTTTGATTTAGGGCTCCCCTTCCAGGGAAAGGAATAAACCCTTCTAAAATATATCCAGACAAAATATTTGCAGAAACCCTCTATGAGGTGAGGCAATTGATCTTTGGACAGATTCATTTAAAATATAGGCAGATTTTATGGAGAGGTACCATCCACATTCAATACAGCAGCATTTCAAATGAAGAAGTTGGAAAAAAACTGTGTAGCTGCCATGGCAGAACTCTAAGAGCAAGTTCAGGAGCCATATTAATAAGAAATATAGGGCTACTGTTGAGTGTGTAAACATAGAAAGCAATATTGTCCTTTTGAACTTACTGGCAATGTGACAGGCTGTGTACAAAATAACAGGCACTATGTTGAAAGCATAAGTGATCGCTACACCACTCCGGTTTTGAGGAATGCTGCAAAAACTACAGAGCTACAGAGCAGATCAACAATACCATCAGGAAATAATTCTATTTCATTACCTGTGTGTATCAACACTTGTGTTTGAATACTCTGCTTTAGCATGTGTATGACTGTTTATGGCGACTGTTTAAAGCCTCATTTTGGTGATATTTGCTTTTCCTGAAACTAGAGTAATAGCATGGTAGATGAGGCTGAACATATTGCTGCAAATAGATATCTAAGGATACAACTCTGTGCTATGTCCTACTTGCCTGTTTATAACTGATCACCAGACCAGATTAATATAATGCAACTTGACCACCTATTTCTTTTTATGTCTTAGTGACAAACTGGATTTATTCCATCCAACCAAACTACATCTGTTAGCATTTACTGATGATAAAACTGCGGTATTGTAGCAAACAACAACTTGCTTAAAACAATTTTATAATACATGGTTTTGTGGCTTTATCTGTTGTTCTTTATTATAAAAATGCAGAGTTCTAAAACTTTTACAGTTAGCAAGAAAGATGTTGGGAAGGATTAAGAGCATTAGAACAGCCCATTTCTTCCCAAGTAGTACTGAAATAGAAAAAGGGTTGATCATGGCTGACAAGATTATTTTCAAAATGTCCTGAATCTAAGGAAATAATATCAGAAAGGAAACTCCCTGTAGTTGTTATATTCTTGAAAATACGGAGTCCTGAAAATAACGTTTGACAAACTTCCTATGCACCAATACTTCCTATGCATATACGTCCATTTTAATGAGTGAACAATTAGATAGTGAAGACTTTAACAATGCAAAACCCCGAGAATAATCATTGCATGAATTATTCAAAGTGAAAAAGCAGTGTGAATCATAGAAATTCTCTCTGGAGGTCTATAATCCAACCTTCCACTTGAAGAGAAACTGCTGAAAACTACATCAAGTCAGCTGTGGCTTCGTCTAGCTAAGTCTAGAAAATACCCAAGGACAAACCACTCATGAAAACCTGTTTTGAAGCTGTACTACCCTCCTAGTGAGGAATAATTCCCTTATGGGCAGCCTAGCAAGCCAAAATCTTTATCCACTCCTGCTTGTTGTGCCACCAGCTACTACTGAGAAAAGTTTGCATCCATCAGTCTTTGTAACTTCCCTTCAGGCAATGGTAAGTAGCCATTAGCTCACCCCTTCACCACCTCATTGCCAGGTTAAATGAGATAAACCTCAACTTCTTCTCATAAGTGAAGTCTCTATTCATCTTGGTAAACCTCTCCTGGACCTTCTGCAGATTCTGCACACTCTTCATGAACTGGGGCCCCAAACTCTATCATCTGTGCCACCACGTTCTTCCTATTGTAGACCAGGATGCAGTTTGCCTTATTCATGTGATGGACACACTGTTGGGTTGTATTCAATTTAACCTACATAACCATCACCCCTGCAACTCCAGATCCTTTTGGCAGAGCTAGTTCACGGCCCATCTATTTCAAGCCTGCACTGATGCATGAGGTTTTTCTGCCCCTAGTGAGCAAGCATGCTTTGCCAGACATTTAAGTATAGAGGGCTGTCAGGCCAGAAAAACCCTCTTTTCCCATAATAAACCCATGCTGACTCTTCACATGTCCTTCATATGTTTGAAAATCTATTCACAGAGGATATGCTCCATGTTCTTTCATGGATTGAGGTGAGGTGGACATAACTACAGTTATGCAGGTCTCCTTCTTGCTGTTCTTCTGCCTTCTTCAGTCACTGTGACTTTTTCAGGGTGTTACCTCCCTCAGTTTCACATCAGCCAATGCATTGCATCCGTGGGTATATTCCACCCAAGCACATGGATCTAAACAAATCTAACACTTCTAAGTAGCCCCAAACTTGCTGCACCCTACTGAAGGCTTTAGGATGTTGTTTTTAAGCCATGCTGCTATGTACAGAGGCCTTGAAGTGGACTGTCCTTGGAAAAACTGGGGTGAAAAAGGCATTGAGCCTTTTCTGTGTTGTCCACCAATATGTCATCTCCACCATTCATCCACAAATATGTATTATTGCTGAATTTTTTTTTGCTGCTGGCATATTTTTATAATTTGTAGAATTATTTTTTGTTATTCTCTATTAAGTTCCAGGGGGCTTTGGCTTTCCTGATTTCATCCTTAAGTGTATATTGGAGTGGTTTTATTTTAATTCATATAAAATTCCATACTTAGCTATGCAGGCCTTCTGCCAAAATTCCCATTCTTCCTGCACAATCATATGGTTAATTTCTGAGCTCTCAGTAAATTTTCTTTAAAGATATGATACCTTTCTGAGTAGAAATCTTTAATACTCTTTACTTGCCTATGCTTTAAATCACCTAGAACTAAATCCTGTTATCTTTAAATAACTGTCATTCACATCAATAAATTCAATTACTTCACAGATGCTACATTTATACTGCTAGTAGGATCAAGTTCTTAATATAAAATTACACTTTAATATCCCTATAACTCTTTAAACCTTCTTTCACAGTTTCTTTCAGCAGCTTAATGCTTCTTACCTTGCAAAGGATTATTATGTCAGTGGTGTATCACAGGTAAAATAAAACTACAAAAATATCCCTGCCTTTCGGTACTTGTTTTTAATAAGAAGCTTTGTTCAGACACCTTATTTTTTTTTGTAGTAACCTAGCAGAAAATATCATAATGGCAAAGATCAGATCAGCTAAATTTCTGCAGGAAACAACAGACATAAACTGGATGGGAATTGATTTGTGCATTTGGTCAAGTGCCTCAAACGTATACACAGCTCTTACTGAAGAAACAAATCTGTTCCTATTCCAGTGTAAAATATATTAATGTAGTGTTTTGATTTATAATGCACCATCATTAATTATCTTCTGTCTTTCACAGATGTCAATCAAGATTAACCACATTATAAAATCAGTATCACTAAATGTAGAATTATTCAGAGTAAATCTAATAGTATTCTTTTTTTGAAAATGACAGATCACAAGCTAGAACCTCTTCTGTCAAAATTTTTGAGGTCTGTGGTGGAGAGTACCAAAATTTCCTGAATTAGTGCTATGCAGCCTGTCATAATCCTATGACTTAGTGATGCTACAAACATTGGCTTCAATATTAAAAGCAGTTCAATCATCATGGCTGAGTTATTTTTTCCTGAAAGATGTTCCTGGTTCTACCATGAACACAGTCAAAATTAGGTCATGTACCTGTGGCCTGTTCTGCAGCATAGATATGTCTCTTCACACCCTTGTGTGAAGACAAGAGCTGTTGCCTCATCCACTTGTTTGAAAATTCACACACAAAGACATATTTCTTCCAAAATAGAACATCTGAACATTCCTCCTGCAAATGCAACCTAGGCTCTATTTAAAACAAAGATTTAATTCAATCTTACTTTAGAAGGAAGGTGTGAAATCACAATATACTGACTGAATAAATCACTGAATCTTACTTGTGCTTTGTGAGATGATGCTAATAGGGAACTACAGTCTCCCTAACCACAGTCGATTAATGCTTGGATACTCAAACAAAACCCCTGAACAAGTCACTGAGGTTTTCTTTCATTTATATCCAATACAGAGGTGTATAGTCATTATACTAGTTTTCTAAGAAAATAGATTAAACTGCTAAAATGCAGAGGAGTCAAATGAAGAATGGCACAACCATGGCATCAAAAACCTCCTAGGTATAATGTAAAGAAAAGTGTAGGCTTCACAGGGCATAGGAAATCAATTCTATAAGACTGAAGTAAACATTTTAATGTAAGTGAATTAGAGGAAGCTAATATGGTCCCCTTTGTCACTGTAAATAAAAAAAGTAATTCTCACACTAGTATAGTGTTAGCCCACTCTTGAACAGTCTGTATTTCTGCTGACTTTTATTAGGTATGATGTGACAAATGTTGTTCAAGTTCTGGCACATTTTTGAAGATCTGACATCCTCACAGTAATTTTATCCCCCTCTGCCAAATTAACGAGATTTCCAGGACAAACTAGACTTTAGAGTGGTATTTATAGCAGAAAAGTCAAAAGTTAAAATTAACTATTAGTCATGAATATGAATTCATGAATATGACTAATATGAGCGATTTTAAAACACTTTCTAATAACTGAATTTATTAAAGCGTATGGATGGAAGACATTTTACCAACTGAAGACCACAATTTAACTATTGCCTTTTTTTTTCAGATAATGAAAGCATAGTCAACTCGCATAAATCTTTCCTGTGTTCTACAGCTACCTAGAGACAGAAGAAGGTAACTCAGCATAATATCTGTGCCTGCTGCTTAACAAAGATTTGTCTTGTTTGGTTTTTTTTACCACTGCAAAGCAAAACCACCAACTAGTTAGCAATGTTATTTCTAGAGGTATCTCTGAGGTTACGGTTCTGAAGACTGATTATCCCTGAATATGCTTATGCTGGAAGAACTAATGAAGAAGTATGCATATAGTGGGCAAGAGTTAATTAAAACAGAACAAAAAGGAAAAGCAAAATTTTAGTCAGTGTTCTCATGGCAAAGTAGCAAACAAAATTGATTATGTCAACTGTGAAGCAGTTGTTAAAAAATTCTTAATATTTAAAATGCTTCCCCTTTTTTTTCCATTTACAAATTGAATGAATGTATTTTGGTCTCTTTGGATTTTTTAAATACTTTTACTCTTCTTTTTTCAGTGGTCTGAAGTGTGTAAAAGCAAACCATGGGAAAAACAAAACAAAACAAAAAAACACCACCATGAAGGAGGCAGAAATGTTTTTTACCTAATTTTTCCTAAAAATGGTGGGGGTTTTGTTGTTTTATTTTTTTGTTTCCTATGGAAATGCATTTCAACAAAAAGTTTTGGTATTGAGGTTTGGTTTGATTTTGTTGTTTGTTTGTTTCTTCGGGGTTTTTTTCTTGGGAGAGGGGAATAGTTTCAGTTAGGAAACAGCCGTGTAAAGATTTTATTAGATGAAACAATGATTCTTGCAAGTCCACGGATTTTTCTCTGTAAATAAAAGACATTATAGGTCCATTGCTGTGCAAATACTTTGTGAGTTTTGTGTTAATGAGCTGTCTCAGATATATAGTAGGCATATCTCTGCTTTGTGGGATACTTGGTAATTGTGAAAGTTTACATTTTATACCCAGGGAGACCAATGATAATTTAAAGAGTAGATTGGAGTAGTAACAGAAGATTAACTGCATGCACTGCATAAGCAAGGCTGTAGCAAGCAGGTCAAAGGAGTTGATTTTCCAGTCTGTTGAGCACAAATGAGACAACATCTGGAATGCTGTGTCCAGTTTGTGCTCCTCAACACAAGAGAGACATGGATGTATTTTCTTAAGTCCAAGGGATGGCCACCAAGATTATTAGCTGAAGTATATGGCATATGAGAAGAGGTTGAGAGAATTAGCTTCCTTCAGCCTGAAAAGGAGAAGGCTCCAGAGGATCTTGCTGATGTCCTCAACATATATCTAAACTGGGAGATAATACAGAAGCTGAAGCCAAGATCCCCCGGCAAGTGTCCAGGAAGAGGACAAGGGTTACACAGGTCACCGAGAGTGGACTTTGCACTGAATCTCGAAGAGTCTCAAAGGAGAAAGTCTAATGGTTTTTCATGGAGTTTGCTATACCAAAAGCAGAGCTGACCTTCAATGGAAAGGTAGCAAATCTGCGTTGTCCAACCTTCATTAGTCTCTTTGGGTCTCAGGAACTGCAAAGCAGTCACCTAAGCTTTTTTTTTCTTTTTTTTTTCTTTTTAAACAATGCAGGTTTCCCTTTTTCCCAGTTTCTGTCATGCCAGGGATTTCTAACCATTTTGCACTAGTGGATGGCTTTTAACCCTCCAAATTTTCTCACAAACCTCTATGACCCTTTTCAACCCTTTTGTCCAAAGTCACTGCAGTGCCATGATGATTTCACAATTCACTATTTACCTTCACGACGGTCTACCAGTAAACCATGAACCAGAATATGCAAATCTCTACCTGCACAATATTTAGGCAACAGGGCTCTACTCTGTCCCAGTTTGTCAAATTGATTGAATACTCAGAAAAAAATTCCACACCTACTTATTGAAACCAAAATGCAAATTTGCTTTCGCACTTAGAACCATTTGTTCTCATTTTCAAAAGCATTCATACCAGTGGATATCTATTTGCATAAATGTTTCCCAAAGAGGTCATGAATATTCATGTGTGTATATGCCTCTATCTTGAAAGTTCTTGGGAGATTGGGGAAGGAGGAAAAATTATTCAGCCTGAGATAAAATAAAATCATGTGGCTCTGGTAATGAGTCACAAACTTATCGACTACAAAAGCCAAAATGGTGGTGGGAGCTTGTTTGGGAAGCTTAAACTTTTCCTACACATCATTCATCAGCTTCAGAAAAAATGAAGCTTATCTGTAATTATAAAGAAAGATAACAGCTAAGTTAAAGCATAAGCTCTCACTTATGACGATTTACTTGCTCCTTTCTTTGTTAATTGAAAGAAGTGCTGAATACCCACAGTGGATTTAAAGCTGGCCTTTCTCAACTGCAACTTTCAGCAGAGTCAGTGCAGAAGCCAAAGGAACATCCCTGCTCTCAGTCACCAGTCTTGAGCCTATTCACATGCTCAGGCAATGAGCAGCCATGGGGCATGAGCAAGTCTTAGTCTGGAAACCATGTGTCCATATAAATGCCAGATTGTGCCTGTGTGAAAAAGTCTGTCTGAAAGAAACATTTCAGTAGATGACTACAATCATAGAATCATAGAATTATTTCAGTTGGAAGAGACCTTCAGGATCGCCGAGTCCAACCACAACCTAACTCTAGCACTAAATCATGTTCCTAAGAACCTCATCTAAATGCCTTTTAAACACCTCCAGGGATGGTGACTCCACCACTTCCCTGGGCAGCCTGTTCCAACGCCTGACAACTCTTTCCGTGAAGAATTTTTTCCTAATATCCGATCTAAACCTCCCCTGGTGCAACTTGAGGCCATTTCCTCTTGTCCTATCACTTGTTACTTGGGAGAAGAGACCAACAACCTCCATGCTACAACCTCCTTTCATGTAGTTGTGCAAATGTTTCCAGCTAGCTTTGAGATCTGGGTCTGGCTGATCCTTAAACATGTGAGCACACAGGCAGAGCCAGGACATGGTCATTTGCAGCAGATATTCCCTAACTCCTGTATCTGTAATACAATCTTTCTATAGAGGTTAATTTGCTCATGAGGTTACAGTATTCTGCTGCAATCGGTCAGGTTGAGCTCAACAAAGAAGTACCAAGTATGTATATACTTAAAATAAATATATGAAAAATACAGAGAGGAAATGGCTTGTTATTTTTTAGTGCTGCCACTGCTCTCTTGAGTTTTGACTTTTTCAGTTCATCAACCTGGATAAAATTATGCCTTGAACATTCAATTCTACTCCCATAAGTTGGCAATAAATCTGCTATTAATTACAGAAGTACATGAAAATCCTTCATGGAGAGAAATTTCCACGGGAAAAATGTCGATCTGATGCAATCCGTTTCCCATGTAAAAGCCCCTAGTAAGCCAGTTCCTTCCCATCTTTCATTTCTTGTATGAAGACCTATCTTCTCCAGTTTACCCAAGAAGGTGTTCCACCTGAACACCTTAGCAAAAACTTCCCTCAGACAGATAAGATGCCAATATGTATCTGTTATTTAAATTACCATATCAGTGACATCACTATCTTGGATTTTAATGCTTTTTTCGCTTTAAGTCCATGTCTTCAATTAACCTTGCTTCTGAACTGTGTTTTAAAGTAATGTAATAAAGTAAAGTAATATCTATTGGAACTAGATAAAGGTTCCTAAATCACTTTATCCTCTTCTTTAAAACAGCTACTGCATTTGTTCTTTACCAGATGTGCGCTACAGCTCTGACTTGGTAGATTTCTTTAAAACCTTTGCTGTCAAAGCTATGTTTTTACTGTAGCCTTCCAAATTCTAGGCTGGAGTTCACCCAGTCACACTGGCATAGACATCCTGTAAGTGCTCGTTCGCTTTCTTGCTCCTAACCTGCATCCTTTGCCCTTCTGCCCATTGAAACTGAGGCAAAGCATTCACTTATTTAGACCATTGTTTTTCCTATACTATCCTACATGCAGAGAATTCATATTTTCTTTCACTCCATTTTAATCTTGATTGCTTAAGGACCTCTTGCTACTTGTTCTAATTCCATTCACAAACCTGGTAAAGCTTGATGTCTGACAACTTTCCTTGTATCCATATACTTCTATAAATATTTCTTTCTTATCTTCCTCACTAAATAGAACATAGTTTGAAATAATACCACTGAACATTGATTCAGTAACTGAAAACGAAGTCTGTTGGCTATAACATTGAGGATATATCTGGAACTTAGCATTGTTATTATTACTTTTTTCTCAAATTTGTTTCTGAAATTTTAGAGCTCCCTATAGTGAAATATTTTGCAGTGGCAGTTATCTATTAGCCTTATAGCTGGATCTATCTATATTCAGAAACAGACACCTCATATGTCCCCAGGAGATCCTTTCTTAATAACCTTTCCCTAAATTGATTTTTGCACACACACACAAAAAAGTGTTTTATCTATGTAATACCTTTTTCTAAATTTGGTCTATCATAGCAGTAATATACAATGCTAATCCAACTTTACCTTTATTTTCTGAAGTTTGCTCTCTGTAATAACTATTCCTTTCATTGTTATTCTTCTTCCATGTCTCCTTTATCCTTTACAATATCCATTTTCATGTTCTTCAATCCTCCAGCTTTGATCTATGTTCTTCAAATTTATGTATGAATTTCTCAGCTGATTCTTACTGATCTCATTGACCTTCCTGAGCAGATACAGATAAGGGACTGTCCAAAATTTGGTACAGTCCATTCTCTGCAAGTATAGTTTGTCTGACTGTTTCTTCTGCTATTAGTTTCTTTCTCATCCTTTCATCTTGTAGAGTTCTTTTATCTTTTTTTCCTTTATCTCCTTTCACTGGAGATGTTTTCTGTATTGTAAAAATGGACTCAGAAGTCATCAGTCTTTCACATTCCTCTTGTCCTAGTTTAAAACTCATTAGGTCAGTTGTGTCAGCCTTGAGTTCAGAAAAATATTCTTCCTAGTTAGGTGGAGTCAACCCACTGACCTTTCCTTGTGAATGCCTTCACCTGTGTGAATATCCACAGATCTCTTAAAGCAGTAGTACATGAGCTGTGTGTCCGTAAGTATATTTGTGCCAAAATGCATAATTACCTTTGATCCACTCAAGTGGGTAGCTACTGGTTAGTATCATTTGCCTTGATGTGTGTAACATTAGTTCACAACACTTTAGTCTTTTAGACCGTGAATAATACCACACCATAGCTAGAAAAGAATAGTACAGACACTTCACACTAGGTTGTACTGTCACTACTGACAAGTTTTAAGAACAGTTACACTATTAACAATATAACTTATAAAGCCCTTATCTCCTCCACTTTGTTGGAATAACTGCAGTTCTTCCCACACCAAGGCCCTTCATGCCAGTTCCAGTGTTTCCCATATCTGTCCCTTCTGTACCTCTGTTTCTCCACAGTTCCCTCAGTTCTTTGGTCTATAGCATCTTCTGATGCTCTGGCTCCCTTTGTGTTCTCCAGCTGCCTTTTCTAGCCTGCTGCCTGGCCAAGAGCCAGTGAACTCTGCAGAGAGGCTGTACCGTTTGCATATAGTAAGTGACTGCGGCTTAGTGCCCAACAGAAGGGAAAACTGCATTCTTCTTCCTGGTCCCTCAGAGAGGGCACCAATTAATTCTTCTTTACAAAGCCACTGATTCCAGTGAAATTTTTCAGATGTCACAGAAATTTTACTTATTTGACAACTGGAGAGTCAGACAGATGGGAAGTCCACATGATTGTACAAGCCTCACTTCCTTAGGAAAACAGATTAATTTTTTTTTTTTGGGGGGTGGGCGGGGGTTCCAAATGCCAAAGAACTCATGGAGAGGCAGTTCTGGATTTAGTTCAGTTCCAGGCTCGAGCAAAGTCTCCCATGTTCTGTGGGCATCAGCAGGCAGAATTTGAGATAATGGAAAGGAGAGAGTCAGGATAGGAATCACTTGTTTATACAAAGGGAGGGGTCTAGACATGTTTGAAAGCTCCCACCTGACCATCAGCTGCTGCCCCCAAAGGCATCCTGTAAGTCGTCTGTCATATCTGCCAGCCCTGTGCTCATCTATCAGATTACTTGGTGTGTCTCAAAGTAAGAAATAGCTACCTACATTCAGGTGACAAAATAGAGCCATCACATTCAGCAGAAGTTGGATATCACATCTCTGTACTGTAACCATAATTATTTTCCCTTTCCCTACTTCTCAGAACCTCTACTCAGGCTCCCAATTGAAAGAAATATTAAGCTGTCATTGAATGTTTTGATGGGGTCACCTGAGTGCTCAAATACTACTGAATGAAGAACTATATAACTGTAATTAACTTAAATTAATTAAGCTGAATGTTGACATTCTGGTTAGCCTACTTATCAAAAATAAAATTGACATTATTTCTACATGTGACAAAGGTGCTGTCTGTTCATTTCTATAAAAAGTAGCAGTGGGGGCAGAAAAAGTCTAATTTTTGATTCATTTTCTACGTACAGAAATGCCTTTGCAAGTTGATTACTCTTTAGTACATATTTCCGCTTCCTATTATTTAAACATCTCTTGAAAAAATACTCTGAACTTGTCTCATTATATTGCTGTTCCACAGAAATAGTGATTGCACCTGAATTGCAGCCAATTACAGCCAATGGAGAATTTTACACTATTTTACACTGAAGGGTAGTAGCACGTGAAGAAAATACTGCAGTTTGTTGATTCATGTCAAACCTCTTGAACTGGTTTAGAAGACAGCAGACTTTTATCTTGAGCTTGTGATAAGCCAGAATCTTAGAATTCAGTATGTTATTGAAGTACAGATGCTATCTTCAAAATAACAGCTTTTGGAATATCTATGGGGGGTAAGGACAGAATCACTAGGTGTTAATAGTAATAAGATGATTCAAATGTTTGTCTTCCTTCTTCACACTAATTATGTTCTTCAGCAGTGGTATTTGAAGAAGTTTTTTACTTCCTCCCATGACAAATAATTTTCCTATAGTCTTCACAAAGGCCAGCATTGACTCTAATATTTTCATTTGTGTTGGTATTTGACTCAGTTAGTGTTAGAGCACAGCACGAAGAACGCAAGATGATACAACACAACAAGCTAAACTTCATTCTAAGGAAAGTCTCCTGATTTATCTTGCATTTTGCTGTTGGCACCAAAACGAATATCCAGCACCAACAACTAATTTTTTATAAAGTAACTGGTTATTTTTTTAGAAGTGTGCAGCATATATACATATATATATATGTGGCTAAATTTCAATTGTCACTGCATGTTATACTCCTAAATTTTCCACACACCACAGATGTTTCTCCTATCACAAACAAATAGGTTTCCTGTTAGATGTGTCATTAAGGGAGATTTAAACATGTTGGAAACTAAATGTGTTCGTGCTTAGGATTTTAGCATCCTGACAGAAAAAGGAGTCCTTTCAGGATTTGAGGATCTAGAGATTTTTGTCACTGCAAGTTACATAAATCCCCTGTTTACTCCTCTTTATGTACTTCTAGGGATGTTACATGACTGTTTTCATCATTATGAGATCACTCTCCACTTCTCTCTTTAAAAACAAAATCCAAATGTGAGGCAGGGCCAAAATGTCTCCAGGCACAAGGTCCATGTGACCTCTGTGGGACCAAAGGCAGGGCAGGGCAGGGAGAGCCCAGTCCCCTGTGGACAGGGCCCTCAGTGGGGCAGAGGCAAGCAGGCTCATGGCTGTCATCTGTGGAGAAAAACCTCATTGGCCTTGGAAATACATCACAACTATGAATTACAATTGACAAAAATACAAGTCAGGCACTACTTATACAGATGACTCACCCCAGGTTACGCTGAAATTGTAAGAGCGTTGTGGCCGTAAAGCTCGTATATGATTAACTCAAGAAGAGGTTCCTCACAGAAACATTTGGTTAAGCATTTGCAATGTATCATGGTCCCTCCAGTAGGGGACAGTACAAAATATGGCACCGATTTGTGTGAATTTTCACTGAACACAGTAAACAAGTAAATTACTTGTCTTTTGTGTCCCTGTTGCATCTTGCAGAGAGTGTAGGTAGTTGTACACAAATGAAGTGGGGTTCTCTGTGCTTTATGGAAGACTGGCATTCATACTTTCAGCAGCTTTAAAACATTGTGCTCGTGGGTTAGAAGTGTGCAGATATCCAACGAAATCTGTTTTCTGCATCAGTACAGATTAATAGCCAAGTCCCAGTCACTGTCTGAAAGGAGAAAGCTCACATGAGGTCCATGCAATTATTCATGTTTCCTGTACAAGCTTCATCCTGGATTTTTTCCTCGATCCTACAAAACTTCTGTTGGTGTTATCATTGCAAGGGACAGGATTTATGCACACATATACAGAGAGGAAGCAACAGTCTGTTTTCTTCATAACCTACAATCCTGCCAAGGCACCTAACAAGCCTGGTAAACAAAAAACCTAGTGGAAGAAAGACTGGTTCCTTGCTTTGGCTCTGACGTCCCCTGCTATCTCATTCTGTTTCCTGACAGCACGTCTCCAATAGAGATCTGCTGCCAGAGTTTTCTTCAGTTATGTGATTTCTGGTGTCCCTCCTCAGCTAGCTTCTGCAGTGCAGATGGGCTTTTAAAGTCAGCAGAACCTGAAGACGAGACCTTTACAGGAGATTGGCTTCATGGCTGCTAAAGAACAAATCAATGAGGCTAGAAATAAGTAAGGACCTTAACTCTAGTTAGAGCACATAGCCGAGAACAGAGAGGCTTAGATTTTTATCTGTGCTTTCAGGACAGTTTGAATTTTGTCCAAAGATTTTTAAAGCTGAAATCAGTGGGTTTATAAGTTTTACAAGCTTGTACAACTGGTAGTTCACAAGGGCCATTTTACTTTGGAAGGCAGGTCATTGATAATATCTAGGGAATATTACTGTGGTTAGTTAATTACTATAAAGACTGCAGTCCCTCGAGTAAACTGCAACAAACAAAAGGAAGCAGTCCATTATATGTGCTTGTGTTGCAACATTTGGAAAATGCTGCTTATTTTCCAAGTAAAAAATTAATTGTAAACATTCATTCATTGCCACACATGTAAACTAGCCACTTCTTGCTCTCAGAAGTATTTTGGGGCTTAGCTCGGTTAAATATTTTTGTTCTTATTTCAGCAGGCTGCTTCAGTATAAACCAGTGCTTTTAAAATATAATTAATCAGCAGTAGGAATTGGTCATGCCAACTGGTGTATGAACACAAAGGGAAAAGATTTTGAGTCTCTACCACAGATACAGTGTGTGGTCTCAGATAATGTTTTTCAATTTTCTGTGCTTAACACTGGGAAAATGCTTATCTCCTTACAGGATTGTCATTTAGCAAAAGTTAATTTATTTTGAAATGTTTATGTGATGTTAGGCTTGCTTTCAGACATTATGACTTGATAACTCTGTTCTATCAAAAGTGTCTGTAAACCGCGGCAGTGAAAATGCAGTTTATTCTGGTTTTGTGGTGGGGTAGCTTGGGAGCTAGCAGATAATGTAAGATAACAAAGTAATCCATGGGAAAAGTTTTAAAACAGATAAACATTTTTTATAGAAAATAATTAATTTTTAAATTTCAGTAATACAGGGAGGGTTTTCCATTATAAAAGTCTATGAACATGCTAGTGAACATCAGTGAATATGCTAGTGCTTTTGGTAAGAATGTTACTGAAGTCATGAACAAAAGCTGTTGTGTGTATATGGGTAAAGATCAGAGGAAAACTGAAGCACAGAAAGCCAGTCTTTCAGTTGAAAAGCAAAAGCAAAACATAACAAAAAAGAAGAAATAATACTTCAACCAAAGCCAAGCAGGCCATATGGTGCAGTAATTCAAAACAAAACTAAAAAGGACAAGAACATTGTTTCTACAGGTATTTATGAAGGCAGAAAGAATCCACTGGCAGAACAACCATGGAAATACTGCTGGAAGTTTTTGGCTGTAGGAGAGCAGAGACGAGATCAGCGAAGGGAAGAGCTTAGGGTGCAGCTACTCCTGGTCTGCTCAGGTCTCTGCTCAGTATTAAAGGTAGGCTAACTGCAACTGTCATTCCTAATTTAAATGAGCCTCTCCAAGTCTTCTGACAGAAAAGTGATAACGACATTCATGAGATAGACACAGTAAAAATCGATAGAAGAACTGGCAGTAAAAACAACAGAAAATCCTTATTTCTAGAATGTTTTGTTCAGTGCCCTGTAAAAAACATCTCTGTATACCTTTGCCCACTATTTAGGTTGAGAACGTATGGTTATTCCACAGAGAATTTATCTTACTTCTTAGAAGTAGTATGTGAAAAAGTCTGCAGATCCTGGTAACAATATTAGAAGGAGTTGCTGAAAATTTTGGATTACTGATTTAATATCCGTTTGACACCAACAGAACAACCAATTAGTCTTGGTCCTGCACTTTAGGATTCAACTGTAGTTGAATCATTCAGTAATCATTCGATCAACTGATATATTCTAAAAAATCACCACCTACTTCTTTATAAATTTCAACATTATCAATGTCAATTGCATCCTAACTTGGAAGAAAATGAAGCATCTTAGCTCTCAAGACTTAATCATTATCATTATGAGGCTTAATCATTATGAGAGGCTGGAACAGAGACATGTCCCGTTCCAAAGAGCTCCTCTGGGTAAGGTTACCATGTGAGACCAAACAGCTGCTTCTGCTGAGACACACATCTTCAGCTTAATCCTACCTATGACAAGTGTCTCTTGTGCTCCATGTGAGAACCGTCCTTTGGCCTCCAATGAAGAAATTAAGCCATGGATAGGAGTAGAAAACTCTTTTTAAATTTCTGCTTCTCAGCATTTATGAACCAGGAACTGAAGGTGAAAATCTAAGGGTTGTCAACATTCTAATATAAAATACAGAAAAAACATCTTGCTAGGTTGGAAGTAACACAAGATGTTAACACATATTTTGAGGTAAATTTATAAAAGACAAACTTTCTGCTGCCAAACCTATTTTACAACAATGTGCATAGCCTGACTTCTGTTCTTTTCTCCCACATTTTCCATGTTGCAATCTTTCCATATTGCTTTCCATGGATTTAACTGTTTTTTCTTTGTAGGACAGATTTTAGGTGCATTTAAAACCGGAGAGCACTTCCTTTAGGTGCATTTCTTAGAGCAATTTTAGAGATATCTTTATATATTCACATTACTTAGCATGTTCTAAAAATAAAACCTTGAGTAGTTTTCTGTTCAGTGCAATGGTTTTCCCTATCACATACACTTTGGGTGCAATGAGAGATTGATCAAAACTGGACTGATCCCCGTGTTGTCGTTTTTATTTCTTCCTGTTTTGATGAGAGTTAGCTTGACAAGTTCTAGAAGAGTGACTTCCCTTTGGATGGTTTGTTGAACACTTTTTACTCCTATACTCTAGATTCACATAGGGTTTGCAGGCAGTTTTATTGTGCAGCTCTTCCTTACAAAGTCTTGAGTGAAACCAAAGTCTTTCTCAATGGCATTCACCATGGTTCACGGTCGAGGGTGCAAGTATAAATTCAGGAAATCTCCATTTAAATAAAATTTTAAAATAAACAAACAAAACCCAGCAATAAAACTATCAAAAAACTTAATAAAGTTTATTGATTTTGGAAGTTTATAAATATATAAGCTTAATAAAGTTTTAAAATTCGCAATGGTTTAGGCTGTGGTGTATCAGTCTCATACATTCCATACACTCTATCTGAACACATGGGAAAGGTCTGAAAGCCTTAAGTTGGCATCGTACCTACAGCTGTGGGAAGTTCAAAATAAAACCACTATAACTATTTGGGAAAAAAAAAATAAGGGAAAAACATCAGCTACTTGGCATTTTTTACTATTAAAACTAAAGATTAGATTTATTGTCTGTTTCAGCTTCTTCCTTCTGGGAAATAAGGCAAGTATTACGACCTTTCTTCTTTGGAATTGCATCAGAGAACTCATCTTCCAAAGCCTTCAGCTTCATTAGAGCCAGAGAGCAGCCTCCTGGGAACACTTTTCCCTTGCGTATGCTGAGATGCTGCATTCAAAACTGTCAGCTGAGAGCTCAGCTGCTGGAGGCTGGTCCAAGAGTGTCCCAGGGAAGGAACACTTGGAGAGACCTGCCATATCGATGCAGAAGGCTGAGGCCACAGAGATCTGTGTAGTGGTGGAGGAGAGCTACAGCTGACAAAGGTGCTTTCCCTCAGTGCATGAAGAAAGTCAAGAGGGAAACTTGCTTCAGATGCAGGGCTTGGATATGCAACAGATGATCTGAGTGGGATTGTTTAGACAGAAAAGTTGAGAGCAAATTCAGAGTTCAGTAAAACATCCAAGAGTCAATGACAGCATCTGCTGTCTGTAGCTCGTCTCTCAGAGAGAGAAACGCTTTGCAGACCAGAAGGGGAGGGATCCATGTCTCTCGAGGCCTGACTCTGGATACTTCGATATCCATCACACCCATGTGCTCTGTTTGTGGCACACTATGCCCCCCTTCCCTAATCTTTGCTACTCATGGGAGCTGTGAGTGCACTTTTCTACCCATGAGCTCACTCTCACCCTTCAGAGAATAAGTTAATTTTATGTTGGGGTGTAAGGGACTGAAAAGATGATTTCATGAATCATGTTGAGTTAATGTGATCTAGAAGCCATCTCAAGGCCTGCAAACTGCTGCCTTCCAGATGGTTTGAATTGTTTGTGTAGCCGAACAGATGGCTGAAAGGATCTTTCAGACAGAATATAGTGGAAGGAACAATATTCAGGACTGTTTCCTGGTATTTTAACACAGTTTCAGTCAGCAAAATTGAGGATCCAAGTTTGGAAGTTTTCACTTTAAAAAGGAAAACCAGATGCAGAAACAGATGTGTATTGTAAATGTACATATAAAGTTATCAGCTTTTCAAGTCTTTACTGCTCAAAGGCATAAGTATTGTAAAGGTATTAATTCTGGTAAAGACATTTGACTTTTTTAAGCCTTTTTTTTGCCTTTTTGTCATTAAGACATGAAAATAACTATCATAAAATTCATTGGGTTTTGGCAGCTAAAGTATATAAAGTATAAAAAGTGCCACTGCACATGGATAAACAGTAGTGTAAGGAAGTGTATTTTTCAGAAAACAATCTTTGTTTTCTTATGGCAATGCCAGAGACCCTGAGTAATTCTGTTACTTTTTTTAGTTATTCCTTGAATTTCTATTCTAAAATTACAAAATAATAATAATATCAATAGTTGTTTAAACCAAAATAATAAAACAACGGAAGGATTTTTTAAATTTCAAATCTTAGACTTGGAGAATAACTTGATAGACATAATCAAATCATTTTCTACTATGAAGACAGCTTTTGGTACAACTGATTCAGGGGACCTATGAGCATTGCAGATTCGTTATGCTTTCTTCATAACCAGAATAAAGTGTTTCCAAATCCACATTTGTGAAACTATATAAGAAAGACAATTCCTACTAGAAATCACATACAAACTACTCCTACATAATAAAAAATACGCAAAAAACCTGCAAAGAAACTTTAAAACTTTTTCTCCATTGTATCTGTTACGATTGCTCATATTCAGTATTTGCTTCTTACTGTAATGTTTACGTTTAAATTCAACTGATATATTTAAAGAAGATGCTAGCATTGATATTTTTTAATTGTTTAGAAATATTTGCCAAAGGAAATATGGTTATTTTGAAGGTACTGTTGTGCTTGCCGCATAGAAGCAGCATCTCAGCATTGCTCTAACATTTCTTCAAAATTCTAATTAGAGTGATTTCCTGCAGACTCCTCAGCATGCTGTACTTTCCTTGTAGCAAATTAGGCACAGAGGTTTTTAGAGCGTATAAATAGGAAATCAATGGAAGCTCCTGACCTAATTATCTTTTTAGATATGGACCTGAGAGTTTGCTGGTGGGTCCGTGACAGTATGTTCATCTTCAGTTCTCTCTGTTGTGGATGCCAGTTTGAGAGGCAACACTTCCACAACCACTTCAGAACAGTGATCTCTTACCCTTGTTTCATTCTTATCAGTCTTTCCACCATTATTTTGTGTATCTCCCTCAATGTTTCTCTAACTTTTATGCTATGCTATTGAAGTGTTTCCAACTCAAAAAGTCTCAACTATAAGTAACTTTCTTCCTTAACACACTGGGCCAGAGGTAAGCTTTACAAAAAGATGTGTAAAGCAAAAATATTGTATTATTTTAAAAGTATAATCTGGCATTTCCACATGTTTTTACCATGAAATTTGTTATTTTTATTTAAAATATGTGTTTTGGGTAGGATACCTGATTCACTTGTTTGATGCTTGTTGTGAGCCTCTTGAAACTTCTTCCAGGCTGCATGACCTGCAGGCAAAGCTGAGCTAAGCCAACCACCACTATTGCTCCTACAGACCAGGCCAGAGCTGTTTGGGAAATCAGATAATTCCAGGTGTGAGGGGACCACTACAGGTGCACTACAGGGGTCTCCACACCAAATCTCTCTGGGATTGCGAGGGTACTTTGGTTTACTTAGAATGTTCTTACTCTATGACTATGCGTAGAACCCAACAGCTTACGATTCATGAGGCTGATGAAAAGAGCTATGTAAAAATAGAGAGACCTTTAAATATAGTAAAACCATTACATTCTACCAAATTTAGAAAGTCCTCGGGTTTATTTATCCTGGACAGTTTAACCAAATTCCTGACAACTGTCCCTCGAAGCTGGTTTGCCTTGAAAACCTGAAGAGTGGATATGTGCTTCCTGTTTATGGCTGTACACAGTACAAACTGGCATTTGGCCCCATGAAAATAAAAATGTGGCTTCTGAAATCTATTGCATTAGAAACAGATGACAGCATGCAGACTGATGACAAGTTGCTAGTGATTAGGTCACCTCCAGAATAAATTGTTTGGACACGGAAATGGTTTCTGTGCTGTTTCCTTGACAAGAGGCATATAACAGAAAATGTGACATAAAAATATTTTTGGAGGACCAATTTCAATAAAAATGATAGATATTGACAAGGCTAATTGGTAGTTTGCCTTAGGCTTTAACTTAACCACCTACTAATGAGAAATGATCTGGGTAGATGTTACAGTCTGTTGAATTATAAGAGAAGTTAAAAACTATCAGTGGGGGGTGGAATCCAATGGTTTTTCTAAAACTAACTTATTCCATCTTGGTTGCTACAGCTTTGGACATCTGTGGGGAGCAAGCAGAAGGTAAAAGCTAATCCAGTTACTCACGGTTTATAAATGCCTCCTCAGCAGGTGCACCACTAATTGTAAAAAAAAAATTAAAAAATAAAAAAATTTATACATGAGCATTTTAATTTCAAATATTAACAGCCAGTAATTATTGCCAAAAGGACACTGAAGCTCTAAAAGCATTGCTGCTCCTGGTGTTCATGCTGCTATGAGCATGTATTCAAGAACCAGTTCACATCCTGAACTAATATTGCAACACTGGGGCAAAATATTAAGCAGTAGGCTGAGGAATAAAACAAAAGGATTTTTTCTGCTGATATAATGAATGGGAAACCAAGGTCTTGGAGTTAGATGACGGAAAAAATGTAAGAGACTAAGAGAACCTCCTTTAACTTTTATTATCTATAGGAAATCCCACTTAAATATGTGTGAAATATCTAGGAGGTGTGAACACACTGGAGTGCAAACAATGTGTCTAAGACGTAGCAGTCCCTAAGTAGGAAAAAGATTAACCAGCTTTTATGGAAATACATGGGTAGACGGTGGCCTTACATGATGGGAAGATGAAGGCACACTTGAAGGTTGCTCTGTCATCAGAGCTGAAAGCAGTATGGTGGTGGGCATCGCGTTATCCCTGTCCTCAAACTTCAGGCAAGTCTGAAACAGGCTCTGGCTTTGTTGCCTCTTGAGAAGGGACAGAAGAATTAGTATGGTCTCGGGAACAGTACTTGTGCTCTGCAGTCCTAACAATGGTTGCAGAAAATAAGTTATTAAAAAATAAAGTACATCTTTATTTTGGAAAGAAAAAAAAAGTATTTTCATTTAGAGTTATGGCTATAGTGCCTTATGAATGCTGTATTTTGTGTGGTATGGGACATCCTTTTCACATTTTACACTGGGGGTGAATATCTTCCCTGCAGAATTGTCCTAAGAAGGGTGAGAAATAACTGCATCTTAACTTTCCATGTATTCACATTTTGTGAGCCTAGACTCCAAAACCAGTTGCATTTCTTTCCTGTATGGTGAGAGATCAAAATATTCAAACTTAGTTCGGGTTAAGCCAAAATTATTTTGATTTCAGCTGCTGTGAACTGGAAAAGCAATTTGCAGATTGGACCTGTTATAGATAGTTAATCTTTTAAGACCATAACATTAGAATCTTGCCATGATAAAAGGACTATATTAAAGAGTGTAGTAAAAATCCTTGACTTCAAATCTCCTGCTTTTCCAGGAAAATTCCAATATAAAATTATTTATTGAAAAATGTCTCTGTAAGTTTGCTTTTTTTGGTCCTCCTGTATCTTTTGTTTCTTCCTTGCAGGTTTTTCATGTGTTATAAGCAAAGGGTTGCAAAGTCACAAACTCGAAACGTCAATATCTCTTGCAAAGCTATCACTCCTCCTTCAAGTATGTTGTTTTCATGGTGAATGACAAATAAAGAGGCCCAAAGACAACAGCTGAGTAGAAAAATACAATTGGATGTGATTTTAAATAAAAAATATTTGTGTATAAAATATAAGTGAATGATGGCAAAAGTAGTTATGTGCTAAGCTCGGGGTGTGTTGTTACTGTGTCTGTGCGGTGCAAGACTCTCAGCACTCAGAAGGTATATCTGCAATAAAACATGGAAAGCAGAAACAAATATCTGAGCTGACAGACCTGAGCTGGTATCTGAAGTACTAGAAATAGCATGTTGATGCTTTTCTATAATGCACATATACCATGACAGAGACGCTTGTGTTAGGAAGGCAACGACCTCATTTAATCTAACCACGTGGACAGGGTGAAATTAGCACATAGGCACAAGGGAAAGTTGTCACTGAGTTCTGAAGTTCTGAAGCTGACGGTGTGGGTCACTACACCCAGAAAGGTGCAGGAGGCAGGAAATACTTTGGCAGATTGTTAAGTGGTTTCTGAGAGAGCTTTGGTGAGGATGGTTTTCATCAAGTATTGCCATTTTCTGCACTCAGGTCAGTCACACCAGTCTTCACTTAGTCTAACTATGTACAGACCATGAACACTTGTTTCTTCAGACTCTAAATATTCTTATTCCTGATAGACCACACCAGCTATGTTTTGGAGAGTCTTTATCTTCCATTCTCTTTTCCTACGGGTACCAAAGTTTTCCTGCCTGCAGGCAGCTTTCAGATGAGCTACTGCTATGAGCGCGCCGCTGCAACCTTCTTCCTGGCCAAATGCTAAACAGGTTTTCTCAGTGACCTTGAAGACATTACGGCATTGTTGCTGGAAAAGTTTGCAGATGGTACAGATGGATAAAGTGGTAAATAATGCTGTAGATCATTTGGTAAACGGGACACTGTCAAATTTGTTTTGTCATACCCAAAGTCATGCCACTACAATGAAATAATGCAGATTACAATTGCGGAGGGAGGTGGCTATGAAAAGGGCATTGGGATCATGGTGTACAAATGTATTCAGTGTAAGCAGTTTGATTAGTGCTGTGACTACAAAAGCTGAGTCACCAGGATACACAAACAATTGAAATTTTAGAAGTGGTTCTACTGACCAGAGTATGCAAAGTGCCATCACTGTGAAATATATTAACAGCATGTCCAGAGCCCTGTTATTATCAGCAACAGCCAAAAAAGTTTTGTGTGGGAAACTTCTCTCTAGCAGCTAGAGATTTGCAGAAGATTTTGCTGTTTTGATTGCAGAAGAATGAAGGTCATTGTACAGTAGCATTGACCAAATGTTCATCCTCTTTAAGACATATAGCAGCACTTCAAGAATATACACAGTGCTGAAGATACTGTCCTTTAGGTCACAGCTTAAATGGAGGTCGAGGTTAACGCAGTCAGAAGGTAATGGCCACCCATAAAATGAGCTGGTGGCTTTATTTCAGTTTAAAAAAACCTTTTTGTTACCTCACATATTGCCCGTTTGAAGAGGCTAAGGACTGTTTGGTCATGATTGACTTTGAGAAGCTGTTGAAGTATCTCATTTCACCAATTCCAAATTAAATTAATTATATAAAATTGAAAAGCGCAGCAGAGATTGAAATGAATTGAAAGCTACTCTATTCCTAGAGTTTTTGCCTCATGAGTGATATCAATTACTTACAAAGTGTCTCACTATGTACACTAATTTCCTCCAGAATTTCATTGAAAATATTGTGTACAGTGTCTACAAGCAACAATAAATTTATTGACTATTTTTTTCCTGGCAATTAATGAAATCAGATGCTTAACTGAAGTATTTTAGTTCACCATTATTAAACACAAAATACAACAAAATAATGTTCCTGTAAAGCTGGGAACAAAGGCCAGGGAAACCAGTAAAAAGTTTTCTGATCTGAGTGGGCTTTCAGTCAGGTTATGTATAGAAGAGTATGTGTGTGTATTTGTCTCTTGGTATTTTAACATGGAGATATAATCACTAACCAAGCAGAAACCATCTGTCTTACTTCAGCAATATGGTTGTCTGGCCTCTGCTCTAGGAGGAAAGAAATACAAATCCTTGATAAGTCATGATCATTCTGTATAAATCAATTTGTTACTGGTTTGAGTAATGACCTCTTTTCCTTTAGGCAAATGCAGTTTGAACTGACTGTTTCATCAGAGAACATGAGACACAAAGCTTTATCTTTTAGAAATGGAAACAGTTTTCATTGTTTTAATTGTTTTTGTCCTTAAAGCATTTAATGGCACTGCGCACAGTGTTGTTCAGATCTAAACTACCTTAAAGAGAAAATTTGCACCTGAAGCACTGAATGGGTTCTTTGAAGATCTGGCTTTGCCAGGGACTTTTTGGGACCACAGCAGACAAATGAGAGCCAAAGTTGAAGTGGGACGGTTAACAGCAGCTGATTTGTAAGCGGTCTATAGACAGCTGGACAACAGAGAGAAAGGTCAATTTCAGCGAGCTGGTAACTTTTTTCTTTTACTGGAAGAGTCTGATTGTCATGGTCCTACCTTCTAGTATTTTGACACAGTTCTTTATATTTATTATATTACTTATTAATTGCTATATTTCAGTAGAGCTTGTAGTACAGATCTTAAAACCAGCTAGCAGTGCTATCAGTAACAAACTATTTCACTCATAATGCAAGAGATTCCTGCAATAAGTGGACTGTCTTTAATAGGTAGGGTGTAGACGCATTTATCTCTGTTCTGGCTAGGCCAAATGGCTATTACATGAAGGGTGGAGTCCCTGACAGAAAAAAAAGTTCCAAAGTGCTGAGAGACTGCAGATTCAAATAGTGCTAATCACTGGTAAAATTTCTTTAATAGATGGATGGCAGATAGCTAAAACTTTAACAAGGAGATGGCAAAAGAAGAGAAACGTAGAGTGAAAATACTGTAGTGAGACTAGATAAATACATTTATTTTAGCTACTGTCAAAGGGAACTTTATTATCTATCCATTCTAAAATGCAGTTTCATTCAGTCAAAAGAATTACCTTAAAATGCATTCCAGTGCCTGGAATTGAGTTTCAGCTCATTTGGAAGAAATGGCCTGAAGCTCTCTTTCACACAGCAGAGTGGCAACCATTACCAACAGAGAAATTGAAATAGGGATAACACAAATTATAGCAACGCTATTTTGACATGTTTTCTGCAATTATTTTTATTCCCAGCTTAATCAGCTACATTTCACAGCAGTACCAGGAGGTATACAGTGACTTAACACAGCAGTCTGCTTTTATTCCTACCTCACCTGAAAACAGCAAGGCTCAAATCACAGAACATATGCCTAAAGACAGCTTATAAGTAGCATGTTTTCCACAGCTAAATGGAGCAAATCTTGAGCACAGACCTTGGTGCAGTGTGTTTGCACCACATGGCGATGTAACTGCTCTGTTTTGTGACAGTGCTTCATGGTGATTCATACCTCAGCACAGCAGCTGGGAGATGACCATACTCAAATCAAGGGAAGTTTCTGAAGTTGCTGCCACAGGCGGTTAGCATACTGATGGTGAATTCCTGGGCAGGGAAAAGTTCTCTCATTATCCTGTAATTTCAATGGAAAGAACACAGAACCATGGATTTGTTGATGTTGGAAAGAACCTGTGGAGGTCATCTGGTTCAATCCTCCTGCTCAACAGGACCAGTTGCCCAGGACCATGTCCAGATTTTTTTGAGTATCTCCAAGGATGAAGTCTCCACAACATCTCTGGGCAATCTGTGCCAGTGCTCAGTCACCCTCACAGGGAAAAAGTGTTTCCTAATGTTTCCACAGAACCTCCTATGCTTCTGTTTGTGCCTGTTGCCTCTGGTCCTGTTACTGGGCGCCAATGCAAAGAGCCTGGCTCCTTCTTTTCACTCTCCTTTGAGGTATTTATATACACTAATAAGATTCCCTTGAGCCTTCTCTAGGCTAAACAGGCCCAGCTCCCTCAGCCTTTCCTCACAGGAGAGATGCTCCAGTCCCATAATCATCTTTGTGGACCTTTGTTAGTGTTCATCAAGACCCCTACATCCTCTTCTGCAAAGCTGCCATCCAGCCAGGCAGTTCCCAGCATATACTGGTGCATGGGCTTGTTTCTCCCCAGGTGCTTTTAATTTCTCTTCGCTGAACTTCATAAGGTTCCTGTCTGTCCATTTCTCCAGCCTGTCAAGGTCCCTCTGGGTGCCACTGTTTAATTATCGTAATTGTGTGGTCTTGCTGGGGCAAAAGGAGGAACAGAAAATAGAATAGAAACTGGATTGAACAGAGTAGGAAATAGAATACAGTTGGACATGCTGAGCATTATCTAGGCTATGTAAAAAAACTGGATCCTTGTAGCTGAAAGACAGTACCTGTTGCTTGCTACTGGCCATGTTGAGAGACATGTGACCTGAGAGACAAAACTTTTCTGTGTCCTCTCAGTTCTGTGTACCTGCTATAAAAAATCACAGATGTATTCTTACTTGCTTGAGATTTTATTTTTGTCCCCAAGGTTTTCATTGTAAGTGCAGGATATGTGTGCATCTTTGAGGTGTGGTGTGAGCAGAGCTGTCTAATCGAAACAGGAAAGGTCTCCTTGTGCAGTCACCGCAGAGCTCCACCAAAAAGCTTGAGCAGGCCAAGCCTTCCCACTGGTACGAGCATTAGCCCTGCACACACCCTGCCACAAAGATATGGCCGTTTGCCTCTGACAATATCAGTCCTTGAAATAGGAACCAAGTGAAAGCCAAACTGCTGTCAAATGCAATAGAGCTGTTAGCTGATATTCTAAATGTCAGTAAGAAACAAAACCAATTTTGTAATTACAGTTTATTTTGCTTCCTTTCACTTTGTTGCTATTAAATTAACTTTATAAATTTCTTCTGACATGAAATAAAAATATATCTAATTTTCTCTCCCTAGGAATGAAATTTGCTACCAATATTTAAAACATCACCTGTTTAAGAACTTGCAGTTTTTTCTTTAGCCAGGCATAATTTCGGCAGCATCCAGACATTCTGCTTTAAATCTACTATAACATTTCCAGTTCAGATCTGAAACAGAATTTTTCATGCGTTTGTGCAAATAATAATTATCCTTCTTCTAACGGCATTCACAAAGTAGTTTTATGATATTAAATTCCAGCAGAAGCATCTGAATTGATCAAATATTTATTCAGTCTCTCAGTAACAATAATGGTGTTGTGTTTGGTTTGAATATTGTCAGTAGCATAGTTTATGTGTAAATAGCTTTTACATTTTACAATGCATTAAATACAGTAAAGAGAAAAGGTCCATAAACAGCACAAATACAAGTGCAACTGATTATACTACCATAAAATCTTGTTACAATTCTGAATAAGGTGATTTAATTGCCACCTTTTCAAAAAGCTCAGTGTTCTCTTTTATACATAATAGCTTCAAACATTTCAAACCCTTTGTAGCATTTATTACACAAATGATGTGTTGGAAAGATTGTGCCTTGGAGTCTTTACACTCTTGAAGGAACGAGCAAACTGAGATAAAGTAACTGCGGGAGGAGCAGTGTCAAGGAATCCAGCCTGGGCTGGTGAAGAGCTCACCTGGCACAGCTGGGCCAGTGCTATACACTCAAGAGGATGAGCGTGAAGAGAGAACCCCCACCAAAATTTTGAGGCCTCTCAGGAGAACTGCCTCAAGTGAATGTCCCAGCCGGCTCCACTCAGCAGTCTGGGAGGTGATGAGGAGTGAGGGGAACTCCGGAGTAAACAAGGAGCATTCTCTCTGTGCTGGTCTGCGCAGGTCTGTGCTCAAGGTCCATTCCCATGCTGGTTGTTCATCCCTCTTCTTTTTCAGTCTACTCAATGCAATGGAACACAACAAAATTGAACCGATATATTAGGAAAAAAGGTGGAAAAAAATAATGAAACCATTCACTTTATGGGCAAAATATTCATTCTGGAATGTTGCTAAGATTCGTTAACAAGTTTAGCCCCTGCCATCTTCAGAAATATCACTGGCTATTTGGTGTGGGCTTCACGGTTCCGTGCTCTGGAGCTACAGGATATTGCTGAGAAGGATGGGGCAGAGGGAGCAGCGAGGGAGACACCGTGCCCTCCTACCACTTGTGTTCTGAGAAGGCAGGAAGAAACCCAGCCAACAAAAATCCAAATTTCCCAGTTCTGGCAGGTAGCAAGAAAATGGAGGAATGACTCTGATTACAAACCCATTAATTTCTCACCCTGTTCTGTCCAGCAGAGACTTTTATTAATGATTGCTTTAAGGACTTACCTTTTCTTCATATATCCAAGTGATTTATGATGAGCTTTTCTTTAGCTGTGGAGCTGTGGGTAAGAGTTACACAGACAAATTGAGAAGCACACATGAATTTTAGTAAATGCTAGTAGCACAAAACGCTTTCTAAATCATCAAGTGTTTGATGAATGCCTCCTAGTGGAACTTTGTATATAAAGTTACAACAGAAAAACAGATAGAATGGTGTAGACAAACAAGATGAGATTTTTAAAAAAATGAAGTGCATTAAGAGGCCAACCTATAGGCAGAGACCCAGCATTCTCGACGACTTTGGCAGCACCACTGGAAAAGTGGTTTTGTTAAGCTGGCTGCTTCCCGCATTTTTCTTCCAGTTCCTTATGCCTAAGTATGTGTTAACAGTTTATTTCCCCTCATATCTTTTTTGTTTTCTTCACACACACTTTTATGGTTATCAGAAAAGCATCATCAAGTTATTTAATCCGAACACACTAAATGCAATACCTTGGGCTTCCATTGCAAAAATTCTTTTGATTCTAGTTACAGTTATTTAAACATTAGAACCTCATGAAAAAAAATTACACCCACATGACTGTACATAAATGGCACAGAGAGAATAAAGTGATGTGACTGAAGGATGTCATGTTGACGATACCTATAAAGAAGTTGTGAAGTGAGAGCAATAAAAAGAAATTTACGATAATAGACATTAACATATTTTTAATTGAATATGTACAACAATATATCCGAGTTATTGTCTGCCACTGGCATAATGATGAAGCTCTGGTAATGCAGAGCTATACAGTAATTAGCATGCCGGATCATTCTGGAGAAGACTCACACTTATCCCAGCACACCCCACAAACTCTGCTGTAAGTGTAGGAGTTCCATAAAGAGCAGTTCAGAAAAATGATGGAGCTTAATGGTGGTCTGTGGTTATAGTCTATGCATGTTTATGACATTTTTTAAGTAGGTTTAACGTACAAATTTAAAGTAAAAAGGAAAAAAATAATGGCATAGTATAAAAAAGAAAATATGACTGTAAAGCTAGATTCTTGTAAAAACACATTGATGTGATGTCTGAGCCAGATATTTAACAAACTTCTTCTGATTTACCTGGAGTTCATAAGTGAAATCAGTTGCTTTTCTGCTTGCTGAACTGCCATTCTTCCATTCCATTGCAGAGGAAAGACAGGAGGCAATAGACTATTTCACTTAATTGACTGGCCCTTCTATTATCGCTCCCTTTCATTTTTCTGAATAGAAACAATGCAAGAGTTACATTATTATTAGCAAATATCAGATTAAAGAACAAATTAGCAAATATTTCTTGACATTTCTAAAGTAGGGAACAGCTCCCAAGACATCTGAATTAGACCAACAGAGGTGACCATAGAGTAGATCAATTGAATTGAATGAACAGACTAGGACATGCTTATTAGCAAATTCTGAATGACTAACTGGATGAATGATTGTAGCTGTTAATGTACAGTGATTTCAGAATACAAAATATTTAACAAATTACATTTTAATGCACCTTGCTAAAGCAGTGATTTGCCCAGAACAATTATAAATATTAGTATGACTAGCCTGCAGTTAACTATTTGCAATCACCATGTCTACAGGCTTTTGGCAGGCTTTGGTATCAGATTAAAATTTGTACACAAATTAGCAATTTTATTTGCACTTTTGCCACCTCATAATATCAAGGTAGCCTTCACTAATATGTAAAGAATCAAATTAATATCATCCTGAGAAATAAGTAATGTCTCAAATCCATCACAGAGAAAAGTCTGGCTAACTACTCACCAAGAAAATTAGGGGGAATATGCAACAGATTAACAGGTATGTAAACTGAGAAATGACAACAGCAATTATTATGAGTAATTTGATTTGACATTTTGAACATTTGTAGTTTAGAATTTCCTTTGGAAAATGATTCCCATGTGCAATGATTAGTTGTAATGAGCAGAACATGTGCTAAAAATGTGAAATATCTTGTCATATTTTAAAACTAAAGTTAATTTTAAAAAGAATTTACTGTAGGCAGATCTGTGCAGCATATGTCTGTGCACTGGAGAACCTAATGACATTTGTGCTTTTAAATCTAATCTGATATTTGTTTACCAAAGGCAGGTCAAAACTCAGAGCACTAACATCCACACCAAGCTCGTTTTACTCTTTCATGCCCAGGGAAGGAGAAACGGCTTAACACATTCACAATTTATTTTTTAAGTATTGAATTTTGCTGCCTCACACAAAGTACCACCTCAGCATAATTCTAGGCTTTGAAATATTTAGTATCATTATAATCAGTCTCTCCCAAATTGTGAAGAAGTTTGTTTAAAAAGAGATACTTGTGTTTAAGTCTGTAAAAGAAGATTAGACTGCTTTATTCTGACTATTAATGCAGATGAAAGAATAGCGCTGGCATGTCCATATTGGCAAGGTTCATATGTTCAAGGTTCTCAGTTGTTCACTGGGACTATTTTTTTGCTTAATACCTCTGCAAAAGTGCCTCTTAGGCACCAAAAATAGATGTAGACATGAGGCTTTGGAACGTGATTTTAAAATGCAAACCAATGGCTATAATATTATCAGGTACCTAAAGAAAAGATGGTTACTTTCCACATATGTTAGTTCACTACCTTTTAGAGAAGTGGAACTGTAAAACTGGGCAATTTTTGCTGTTCTGAGGCTGTGAGACAGCACTGTGCCCTCCGCCAAGCTGGGGAAGCCTCTCTGCAGGGGTGTGGAACATTCCCATCATTGACACAGAAGGGCCAGAGCAGCTCAGCCGGCCATGCTCCAACAGCGATCACTGTCCTTGGGAAAATGTCAGAGAGAAGCACATGCTGGGAAAGGAAGCTACAGCAACTTTACCCTCCCACACGTTAACACCGCTCCGTGTGGTATGTGCTCTTGTCGACATACAAGCAGAGGCTGCACAGACACTTCCCTTCGCCCCCAGTCAATGTGGAAGGTCCATATGTGCCTCTAGGAAACCATTGCCATTACCCCATATATCCCTTGTGCAGGACTTTGTAAAACTATCCAGGAATATCTTAGAATTAGCTGGGATGCATAGGGTGTGAATGCTCTACAGATGAGTGCATAGGTAACTTACTAAAACATTTGCATTGCGTATGACTGCATATATATTAAGGAAAATACTGCTGTTCCTTAACTGAAAATAAGTAAATATAACTAGAGTATGTAATTAGTCATATCTGTAAGCTATAGAGTTGCTAAATGCATCTAGTTTTTTGTTTGTTTGTTTTCCTTTTTCTCCTTGGTAAACAACTAAAACATGACTTAGTTGTTATATATAACAAAACTGTTCAAGTATTAAAAGCATCAGACTTCCAAGCTCTGAAGCAGTAAGAGATTGTGATGGAGATGAAGACCAAAGTAAGGTTCAGGAAGAGCCTTACTTGACACTTCAGCAGATTTTCACATACTGAGGGGGTTGCTCTGTGACAGGGACTGAATCATTCTCTTCTATCTTTAGTGTTCTGTGACGTCTTTAAGGAGGTTTGTGTGAATGTAGATTTCCTTTTAATAGCATACAATTTCCAAAAATGGTGCTGAATTTAATTTAATACAGATATAATATTATCGTAAAAGTTCCTTACCACTGGCTTCTGACTAAATGACTTGACCCTATGTGTACCCCACTTTATTAACAGAATACTTGCCCTGAAGTGAAAATTAACAGGATTCTTTTTGTCTATGTATAAAGTGAGGGGGAAAAATGTGAGATTTGGAAGCATGCATGACATCACTAAACAGCTCCCACAGGCAATATTCTATTTTAATGGCCATTCAGAGAAAGTCATACATGGCTCACATAAGAACAATTAACAAAGGCAGCAGGAATGGATTCTTTACTGTTACTGTCATCGTGCCAGTGGCTTAATAAAGTTTTTATTACCTGTACTGTGAAACCTAGTGTTTTTGGAGAACACCACAGCTCATGACTTTGAAAAGCAAGCACCTTTTTAACCTGGCCTCAAATTTAAGATAGACACTGTGTTAATTACAGATACTACTATGTAATCACTCCCCTTGTTTTCTAAATGATGAGAATTTATCGTATTTCTGTACATGGCTTGTCAATTTTCTTCAGAGGACACGTATTGTAACATAGATATCTTGCTTTTTTGAGAAAAAACTACTTGCAATTAAAGCAAAATTACGCTCAGTGCATGTTTCAATAGATGTATAAAATTAAACATTTCAAAGATGATTTTTTCTTATTTTCATGCACTTCCAGTCGTCAAGCAAGATATTACAAAGAAGACTGGAAAAGTGGTCACATACTTAAGATATCTGAATAGTACACCTTAAAAATACGTATCTCAGTTTATTGGAGATACTAGTAGGACCACAGCAGTATTCCTTCAGTTTAAATCCATCTGTGTATTATAAAAACTCTCTATAAAACAGCAAACAATATGCTGTTCTTACACTGACAGAAACTGTAGCTGTTTTTTTTCTTTAGAAAATTAACACATACCAACATCTTTGAGGCCACTGGGCTTTTGTTGTTAAGTTCATGAGTAACCAAAAGTTGGAATTATGCTGGATACTCTTACAACTTATGAAAAAGAAATAGGTGTAAAAATAGGAGCTCTAAATAAAAGTGAGTGAATATTTGATAGCTAAAATATGCCCTTACTCTCTTTTCTTCTTTTATTCATCTAATTTCAAACGTATCCTTGGGGCAAGTCATCCATTCAAGGAAGTTAGATAAAATTCAGACACAATTCATAAATCTTCAAGAATGAAAAATAAGGCTATATCAAAATGTGAAACTTAGAACCTCTCATTTTTTTTTCAGCCAAGGTAGGTTTCACAATCGAAAGTATTGTTACTCTGGGTCAGACCTATCTATCTACTGCAATAACATACAAGGTAATTGGCTTCTGGCAATTTTTCAAATATACCCAGTATAGTATAGTATACCCAGCAGTATTTTGGCAAATCCTTTTCTTCTTTAGTATCTGGTTTTGGTTTGTGGGTTTTTTGTTTTTCCCAGGGTTACTCTTCTGACTTTGTAGGAATTATGTGTTTTACATAGATGTGAGAATAGAAACCAGTCCTTTACATCTAAATTTAATTTACTTCAGCTTTAAAAGTGTGCTGTTTCACCTGAGGCATGGAATAATCAGTCAAGCTTCATGTACCATCATACAGAAAGAAACAGCTGAATACAGCAGCCAAGGCTTATATTTTTTAAAATCTCTTCTCAGAGTGTTCTGAATTATTCCAGAGACGAATGGGCCACTGATATCCATCAATCACAGAAGATATAAATGTGGCTTGCAGCCTTTGTCACGCATCCTTCCCTCTGATTCATACAGAGCACAATGGGAATCTTGCCCAGTGCCTGGAGCAACAACATTTTGCTTTTATGCTCTGATATTTACCACAGCCATTCCCTCTGGCCTTTTTTCCTTCACAAGAAGTAGTAGGAAGGCAACAAATACTTTGTTTGGAAGTAGGTTTCTGTCTTTAAAACTTACAAGAAAAAGACTGACTTTTGGTCATTGGCCAGCTCGTGAGTAGTGAGCCACACCAGAAGGTCCTTGCTTTTTGTTCTTCAAGCACAATGGGCTTTGGTGATTTTTGTTTGGCTCTGAGAAACCAAGCTGTAGCTTATCACTCCATATAGTGGGTGGGGTATCACAGCACAGCTGTCTAAGCACTATATAGCATAGAGGATATATTGGTCACCGTTAACTATCTCTTCAAATATGATCAGCTCTTTGAAAAGAATGATGTCTCTAAAGTATAACAGTGATGACACTTTCAAAATTACTCTGCCACTTGGTGCTAAAGCCATAAAATTCATGCATGATTGACAAAGAGTAGACAGTGAAGATAAACAGGAATGGCTGCATAGACTAACCTCTTTTTGATTAGCTTTTTGTGTTGGGAAAATAACAGGAAGAATATTTTTATCGTTGACTACAAGATTTCCTACTCTGCCAACTACAGCTTTGCTTATCCAACACTAAAAAGCATTCCTCTCAGAACATAGACTTTGATGCTGAAAATTGGCTAATGTCTTTTCCGTGTTTCTTTTCTACATAATGATATCATTAATGCCTACATTTTTGTCTTTTCACAGTTACGCCCTGATAGAGATGTAAGAAAGCTATTTCATTGCTGTTTTGGTGCAGCTAAGGGAAAAAGAATGGCAGTTTCTGCTCTGCTTAATGCAAATGAAATGCTCATTCTGAACATAATGTCAACTATAGATCAAGCATTTGCTGGTAGAATGAAAAAAGAGCAGCCAATGTAGGAAAACCATCGGATTTAATACTTTAGATTTAAGGGACATAAATGTATATTCAGGCAGGAGGACTTGGTGAACAGACAATGCATAATCCTCCATCCAAGTATGGTCAAGACAAACAGATCCAATGTCCAGATAGTGAGAAAAAATTTACTCCTTGGTGGTGGAGGCAACACAGATCAGTAAAACAGCCATTTGTAGAGAATTTTGAGAAAAGAGTTTCTAGGAGCAAGAAGAATTGGACAGGGGTGGTGCCTAAAGCAGCAGGAGACCAAAACTAGAGACAAAGACAACTGGATGCAGCAGCTGCAGGAGGTGTTATCTCTGGGTAGAATCTAACGGAAGTGATTTCTACAGTGGAGTGATGTCTACCAGCAGGCAGAGATGCAACTGGAGACTGTGGTAGAGCTCATACAGGGCTTTTAGAGTGATGGAAGAGAGGAGAGGGTTCATGGACAACCCCAAAGTTGCTAACCCCCAAATGTGTTTTCTGAACATTAATGTGAGAGGTGATCTATAGAAATGTGTAACACCTGCAAAAGATGTTAGTATAATTAATCGGCATTCAGCAAGCAAAATACCAAATCACATTGCTCTAATGAAGAAATGGTATTTGAGGAAATACTCTTAATGAAAACCAGCTTGCATTTTTTTACTTTGTTAATGACATTACTTCTGTATGAAGACTAACCCAGTTAGAAAACATAGTGCCACTAAAACGTTATTAAGGACAGAAAGATTGAACTGCCTTCAGAGAATTCAAATCTTTCTATAAAAGATCCAGCCCTTTTATCTTTATCCGTTTTAGATGCTTCTTTTGGAGCAAGCAATTCCAGCCATTACTGGAAATGCTTACAGAGTAGATTCTTCTAAAGGATAATAAATGTACAGTTTAATTCAAATTAGTGCATAAGGATAACTTGAGAATAAAACTCCTACCCTTCAGAAGGACATTAATTCAGTCCACATTTTCTTAACATGTTAAAGGAAGGCCTTTACCTTTTGTCTTGAACTAAAGGTAACATCTGCTTTTAACATTTGCACTCTTGAATCGTTTAATCAAACAAAAGCTGGCTTTTGACCTTTGCATTGTGTTTAGTAATATGACCAAAATAATAAAATAGAGGGTAAATTCTGACTTCTGCTGCCCAGTTGTGAAACATTAATAACAGATCAGAATCAAAAGGGTGATTTTGTGTTGCAAGGTAAATGATAAGAACAGTTACAGGAAAAAGCTGCTTTGTTTGTTGTTACATCCTTCAAAGAAGCCAAGACATTATCATTAATAAAGCGATATGTGCACAGTTAGAATTTAAAAAATACTCTTTTTTAATTCAAATAAATAATAAGAATTTTTATTTGGAGTTAGTAATTTTTATATTCGTTGAACATGGTGTTACAATTTCATAGATTATTGAAAAATAACATAGCTAAAAATAAACATTGCCATTGACATGATAATTGATAATTTTTTCAATCTAAAAGATTCATTATTTCGCAAACTCTTTGTATAAATCCAATAATGAAAGAAAAGATGACTGAGGAACTTCCTTGAAGGGTGCTCTGCAACTTTTATTTTCATTAATAACTGTAATAAAGTTAAAGGCATTGATAATGACTTCTTTAAAGCGTATTCTTAGAAACATTTCCTTGTAGAAACAAAAACAGCTAAAAGTAATAAAAACTTGGTATGTGGCCAAATTTCACATACATGGAAGGCAGTGAAAACAGAGGAGCCATGTAGTGATACTTCACTTCGTATCTACAGATCCTAACGTAGAAATTATATATTTTTGACTGTAATAAACCTTGGTCGATTGTTCCTCCAGTAATATGTCTTAATTTTAATTCAGTCAATGTCTGGGATTCACAAAGTGATCCACAGCTTATATTTTCTGTGAAAACCCCTATGTTTTGAGACTGATGTCTGGTATTTTGATTCAAGGCTAATTAGTTCACATATTATGATGGAAAAAAAAAAACAACTGTTCCTAGTCGTGTCCATCACACTATATGTGGCTTTTAGACCTGCATCATGTATCCTCTCAAGTGTCTCTAAAAAGGGCTGAGGAATATCTAATCATCTTCCCTTGTGCACAGCTAATACTGTTACAGACATGACAGCTGACTGGTGACGGTCTGAGGTTGAGCCTGTACCAGTTCAGATTACTCAATGCTACTCACCATGAGCCATCCCTCATAACTGCTGAGAACAAGTAGGAAAACACAAAGCAGTTGAGGATCTGTTCCAGTGCCAGAGCCTAATTTTCAACCCCCAAATCTTCACAAGAGGTGATCAATAACAGGAAAAGCAGGAGAGAAAAGAACTGCAGTGTTAGTTACTAAACAGAGGAATGGCTGGCCAGAGGCAGCTGTGTAAGAGGCACGGAACTTCCTCTGCCTGTTTTTCTCTTAGGTACTAATAAAAACAGGGTTTTGAGGACTCATTTGCCTCTCTGACAGACTCGAAGGACAGGTTGCCTATCATAGAACACTAGTAGTCAAGCTCCATCTGTTTTATGTCACACCCCAAAATATAGCTTAGGTGTACAAGTAGTACCGAACTTGGTATCTAGCTTACTCTGTGCTGCAGTATATTCCCTGTGTGATTGCAGACACTTTTTTTCACCCATAAATGTCTTGAGACAGTTACCATCTACACACAAGTAATATCCACTTTTTTTCCCAGAGTATGCCAATAAAAATTAGAGTAGGGCACATCAAGTTAATCTTTTCTCAGCTGCTGAGAATGTGCTGCTCACTTTCAGATGGATAATTATTGTGCTGTGTAGCTCTCACAAGTACAGCTATTGTATTTTTCTCACCTGTCTTTAAGAAGGCCAAAATGCAGTGTCTCAGAATATCTTCCCTTACACGGTGAAGGCAGAGTTTTCTCAGAAGTGTGTTCATTCCTCCAAGAGAGTTCATCAAGGCCTATACATATAAGAGTGAGGAAAATAAAACCTGCGCTCCTTTAGTTAAGACTTAAGGCTCTCATCGACTGACCTCTGACATATGATTGCACTGGGCTGATGGGGGCATCCTGGGGAAAGACTCCCGGTGCACCAGCCCAATAAGTTTCCACTGTGTCTCCAAAGTTACCTTAAATATTCCTGCTCCTGCCATTTAATTTAAAGATCAGCTAATACCCAAGGTATTCCAAATGTAAAATTGCTGATTACTGTCTTCAATATAAATTTAACAGGATACAGTACAACAGACATGACAGCTGGTTGGCAGTGGACAGAAAATAAGTCTGGAAATGGTCACGTTAATTTTCGTAGGGATCCGAGCACTAGCATTTCCCATTCAATACTCACTATTTTTATTTGGAAGAATACTGTGAAATATTTGTCATGTGAAGGTCATGTCTTTCTACTGCTAATAACTTGTAGTATTTCTGATATCTTCTCATCAGGAGACTTTATAATTACAGAGTAGCTGGAATAAAGTTTCTAGGAAGAAGGCAGAAATATGTTTATTTTCCCATTTCCTTTACAATAAATTGACAAGGTCTGGCCATTAAAGAGGAAAATAAATAAATAAATACGAAAAACCAAACCCAAGGTCTCATAATTTAGTCTCAAAGATCTCTGAAAAAATAAGGAAACTCTCAGACCAAGAGAACAAAGGAAGGAATGCGTAAATTGTTATGCAAGAGCTTATGTAAACTGGATGAAGCATGTGGATTCAAGGAGACATTTAAACAGGAAGATACATGGTGCAAATGGTTGCCATTTATTGATAAGTAATTATGGTTTTGGCTACTTGACAGCCTGTTTTGGGAAGAAATCCACTAAGAACATTCAGAGCTTAAAGTGATAATTTAACACAGCCTCCATTTTTCAAATGTGCAATATATTTATTCTGGACACATTTCCGAATATTTTGCAGTGTTGGTATCCTGGTGCCAGATACCTGATTTTAGAAAAATCTAAGTTCTTGTAATCTCAGCTGACACAATTTCTTTGTTCTCCCATGTTGTGGTGGCACAACTGGCAGCTGCCACTGGGGCAAAGCTGTTGCTTCCATCTGCTAGAATAGGGAGAGATGCAGACTTAGCTGGTCCCAGCATAGGCTGCAACTGCTCTGGGTGCCAATTTCTGGAGACATTTTACCTCCTTATGCAAAATTGAGATAATAATAGTATCTATCTGTCTGTCTGTCTATCTATCTATCTATCTATCTATCAATCATCTATCTATCTTACCTATTCTGGTTGTAAACTCTTCATGTCAAGGGACTGACACTTAGTATTAGCATCCTGAGGTTGCAGAAAAAACGGGTCATCACTTCCATAATGGTCTTGAGATATAAACTGCAGGACATAAATTAACAGATAAAAGACTGCCTGGTTTATCCTTATCTCTAACATATCGGTGCAATTCCCATCCTTAGTTTTTTTAGGACTATGCCAGTTTCAAAAAGAGTAGAAAGGCTGAGGGAGGAAAGAATCCATACACATAGCCATACTATGGCACAGAGAGTGCTGGGTATGCTGTCTCCTGAAAGAATTAATACTTCTCTGGCAATTAAAGTCAACAGCAGCCTGCACAGCTTCTTGTATTTTTACTGCTTGCTGAGCAGAGATATTGTGAGGGAAAACGTTTTAGTCCTGTTTTGAATTCAAAGAAAGGGAATTGGTGGAAGGATAGGAAAAGTGATTATCTATAAAAGCCACAAGGGCGTTCATCAAAGTGAGGCACCATTCTCATTCTGTTCTCAACGCTTTAACGCTTCATTTATGGGTATAATTCATATTTCCCAGGACTGTCCCCTCTATAGCCATTAGAATTCTGTCTTTTGTCCAAAGAAATTATTTTTACCCAGAAAAAATTGTCTCTATATATCATAGCAAGCACTTTTGAGACTTTTTTTGAATTAAAAAGGTAATAAATTCTAATAATACAACTTGCCACTATTTGGAACTTCATAGCATCAGCATTTTGGAGAAAATTTGTCCATGAACACTGTATATATACCTCACAGACCAAATTTCTCAGCAGAATGCTTCCAATCCTACCTTTGCTGTAGAAGAGGAACCATCCATAATTTCCTCTCAATGCACTGCTAGCAAGCTCTGCTTTACGACATCAAGAGCTGGCATGCACAGTGCTCAGTATGTGCACATTACTGCTGTGAATTTATGGCACTGATGTCATCATCCCTATTTAGGTTTCACTGATTCTTTCCCACGAAATCCACAAGACTTCAGACTGGGATGCTGTTCTTTGGGATTCCTGTCAAAGGACTTTAGGTGAATCTGAAAGATCTTTCAGCCATCCAAACTAGAAGAGTAAAAAGGCTGGTAACATTTCACTTATCCTTTTAAAATTGCAGATTATTTTTGGTATTACCCTTTCGATATTTTCAAAGATTCAGAGTAGAATTGCAGAAATCTTGTCTCATATGAGTGCTGTATAAACAGAAGGGAGTTTTATGGGCACATGAAAAAAACAAGGAAATGGGGTGAGGTTTGAAAGGTCTTGGGCACAGCAACACTAAGCTGAGAAAAAAAGTGGCTAGTGAGGCTAAGGAAGAGGAGAACAAAACTCTTTTAGGACAGAAAAGGGAAAAAACTGATCAGAAAAATGTGGTTGACTCAACCGAGTAAGAAGGGTAAAATGGGAGGGACCGAACAGGTGGATTCATCTGAGCTCTTCCCTATGGATGGCTTACTGAAAACTTTGCACAAAAATAACACTTTGGGAGAAAGGAGATAGACTAAGTAGAACTAAATTTACATTTCTAAAAATTATTTCGTTCCCAGCTGTCCAGCTAAGCAGTTGCTCATTATCCATTGATTAACAACTTCAGCTAAATCTCACAGAGGTTTGTGGAGACAAGAACTCCTCAATACTGATAAAGCCCATGCTTGGCTTCTCAGTGGAAGCCTGCATGCTTTGCCTAATTTCACAGTCGTGGGGTCTGTCTCTATGTTGCAGTCTCACACTCACTGATGTTTTATAGTGATACCATATTAAGGCCTCTGCATTGATTTCCAAGACCTCCCATCTAGAAGCCGATCTCTTGTTCAGTTACCAGCTGTTAAATTTCCCAGTCGTTGTTGTCACACTCCATTCAAAAAAATACATTTTCTGAGGACTGTTGTACACTTAGGATTGCTATCTACACTGTTTCCTTTTTGGCTAGTGCATCCTCTCTATTTTAATGTCAACATGAGAACACTAGTTGCTGTCATTCATTCCTTTTTAAGGTCTTGCACTTCTTTTTTCTCTTCCCTTTGCAACTGTGGCTGTTTTAAATTTTTGGACTAGTTTCCTAACCTGACTACAAGAAGAAACTCTGCTACTCTAAAATTGACTTCTACGCCAGAAAATGTCTAGGAAAAATAGTATTTCATACTTTCTGAAACAGAAGTTGCAGTAATGTACAGCTCCTGACTGAACCGATTCTTCTCCCAGGACATATGATTTAGGATTTAGTAGGTGAATTGAATTCTTGCCAGTTTATGTATTTCTATTTGTTTCACTTACAGGCTGAGTATAGAAACTGATTTTGGGACATCACCTTTATTTTATTATCTTTTGATCTGAAGAGGCAAAATGGCTCATTAGTCATCTCACAGTCAGTGATGGTAGCAAACCAGATCTTATTAACATTACTGTTGTTAACAAAGGTTTGTCTTTAAATAACCTGTGTTTGACTACCAAATGGATCTAAAGAACTATGGCAAACAAAATAAAAGTAGAATTCTATAAATGAAAGCAGATCAGGGTCATCTCATATGAATTCCTTCCCTTTTCTAATCTATTCAATAGGTGTTAGCTGTATAGATTGTCATATGGACAAGCAAGATGCTAAAAGATCGCTCTCTGCAACGCTTTTTGAATCAGACCATGTTAATGGGATGCTTTCACCCTAGTCTACCAGGAAATGTGCCAAAAAGTAAGATCTGACTAATTATGGCTCTTTCCAGCTAAGCACGTAAAATCAGCGCAGTGTGACACGAATCGTGTGTACCTTATTGCTGGAAGCGAGGGCTTTTCTGTGTGATGTTAGTACTCATTTAAAAATAAAAATTAAAATTTTAAAAAAAAGAGACTAAACAAAAAAAAAAAAAAAAGAAAAGAAAAATTGCAAAACATATGATGAATACAAATACCTTCTCAGTCACCTCAGCAATGACAATATGCTTTAAGATGCATTCCCAGGTCTGAAAATTGAGTGTTTTTCAATCGGGGTTTGTTGTACCCAATACCTGGATGGAAAAATTGAACTGTGATTTAACCTGTCCCCCACCACTTGACAGGGATTATGTGCCATAGCAGCAGTTGCAACAGCCTGATGGCTTGCTTTAGTGTTTTACTACATAAATGTTATGTGACATATGTTGATGGTTTCCTCCCCAGAAGCTTAGGCACACCTTGAGGCAGCCAATATATTTGCTGAAGGAAATGAAAGTCACAGTTGCAGATAGCAAACAGGGAAATTACAGAGGGCTGATCCCACATGAGTCAGGACTTCATCATCTCCCTCACTGGAAATATGAAACACTTAGATTGACAGGACCCTAGATAACCTAATCTAAGGGCACCAGGTGCACTTAAAAGGAGTTTCTGGCGCAGTGAGCAGAGAGTGTGGGTGAATGTTTTTGGTGAGGCTCATCAGGCCATTATTGATATCTTCAGTGTTCTGACAGATTCTGTGATGTGTGAGATTTCTCATAAAAATCCATACCATCGACTGTGTGTAACACATCATTTAAAATGTTCTTCTTAAACTCGTTATTGCTTTTGGCTTTAGCCTGAAAATTGGACAAAAGTCATCCAAACATGCAGAAACAATACTTACAGTCTTGGTGGTGTTTGAGGTTGCTTATGACCATATCTCTGTAGCCAAGCCCCATGCAGTAGTGCCAGTGATTCCTTATCATACTGAGGGAGAAGACCGCGTAGATTCTGCCATTTTGTGTATGGCATCTTAGCTTTCAAACAGAGAAATTCAGGCAGTTAGCAAAACTTTTGCTGGTGTATCAATCAATATACCTGATAAATAAGTCAGGATGATGACCAGATGTGTCATCTAGGCATTCTTTCTGTTGCCCAACTGATTTCTGAATTAGAGGACCACAGACTAAGCCAGTAATGTTCTGAATATATCACTAGGAGCAGCTAAGGAATTGCAATTAGCAGGCAATCTCTTCTTGGTGTTCCTTAACATTTTTCCCTGTGCACAACCCTAAGGGAACATTTGGTTACTAATTTACATCTACCTGCTTCCATAGTCATTTAACAATTTCTAAAGTGTGCTGGTGATATTCAGGACTGTAAATTGCCCAAGAACAAATGTGTTTAGAGGAGGATCAGGGAAAGCTCACAGCAAAAGAAATCTAGAATGCTCCAGGAACAATCTTCAGAGAGAATATGGTTGACCATTCTTACATTAATGCAGTCAGTTTGTATAAAGTAGCTAAGCACAAGATGTATTGGCTCATTGCCTGTCCTAAGGTAAATTGATGGTCAGGCAAAGGGCTTCAGATTTAAGGCCTGTCAGGTTAAGTGCAAGCTGCTTTAGAAGTTAAATCCTAACTTTTGTCCCCTGCATAGCATACATTATGAATGTGATTTATGACACCTCATGATAAAAAAACTGGGGTGCCACCGTTCCTCAGTTAGATGGAATAAGTCTTGGCCCATGTAAGCAGAAGTCAAGGGTTAATGTCTGGGGCTGCTTGTCCAGTGACAGCCTTGAGCCTAAAGAGAATCATTGGTATATAGATGCTTTTGAAAAGCATCTTTGATATTTCAACTATATCTGCAGATATCATTAAGTTTAAAAATTTGTCTTGGGATGGTATTCTGAAATTTATTATTCCCAGTCAGTGTTCAGATTTTTAGGAAGAGAAAATCAGTCAATAAGCTCAGATAATATGCAATTCAAATTCTTTCTCAAGTAGTTTATCTTCCTTTTCCACGTTCTGAAAACCCTCAAGCAAGCCTCTCCTATTCAGTGTGTGGGTGAGTGCATCGTGTGGGCTGTAACTGTGCTGATTTTTATTTGGAGTCAGCTGTTGCCTAGAAGCAGTACTGGAGAAGGCATTGGTGGGTAAATGTGAAGCTGCTTAGCCAGAGAAGACAACCCACACTTTTTAACTTAGGATCAGGAAGATTCCAGTACTTAGGTAGGTAGCAACCATTGAGAGAAAACAGCTCCATAAAATCATAACGGAGTGCAGGTGCTATTCTAATTTGTTGCTGCCAGAAAATAATATGAAGCTTCCATGTACACAGGTAGACACCCCCAAATTTAGGAAACACTTGCAAATTTTGAGCTGTCCTACAGGGATCACCGTAAAGCAGAAAAAAAACTTAGCTTTCAGAGCAGGGTAGATGTTACTTCTACCCAGCTGCTGTTACAGCCTGAGGTTGTCCCTGCATTCAGTTCCGCACTGGCTAGTTGATGCATATTCTGTCTAGCTAAGGCTTTGTCACTCAGTTGGTAACAGCTTTCTAACCAGCCTCTGCCCAGGCTCCCAAATCTCGCACGTACCCAGCAAGGCTGGCTGTGCTTGGTTGCACCCTACAGCTCCCTACAGAGGTCTGCCCTGCCACAAAAAGTCGTGAGGCTACCACACAGACCTACAATGAAATTTAGTCAAAAGGTGGTTATCTGAAAGCAGAGAGTAAGTTATTTCACTTAGTATTAAGTAACTAAGTCATTAACGGTTTATATTTGAACCGCATTCATATATTATTGCATCGTGGAATAAAGAACAAACGGTATTCTTAAACAGTTCTGGAGCAAAATTTAGAATCTTCAGGACAAAATACTTCCAGGTAACAGAACACTTCCAGCTGTCACGGTGCGCATCTGCTACTCCAGGGAACAAAACTTGAGAAATACTTGGAGCGACTTCCAAATATCTAAGGCTTATTTCTTTTCCATTTATCCTGAAATTTAAATTCAGATTTAAAAGTTAGGATTATAAACTCTGCTTTTTTATCATCAGCCAGTTAGTTTGGGTGACTCATAAAAAGAGAATTTCTAAGGCCACCAGAGGTTAAAAAGTGAGGAAAAAATATGCTGTCCTAAAGACAGGGTTTAGGGTTGTTTTTTTATTTTCACTATCCTAAAATTTTCTTTCTATTGCAAATGTCCTTTCAGCCCTACTTTTCCTTGAAAAATACTGTTCCTGTGAGTCAGCACACTCTGCTGGCAGACCAAGAGAATGTGACTAACAAAGCAAAAAAAATTCAAAAAAATAAAGCATGACATGCCATTTAAAAGTAATCAGTTGTATCTTCTGAGAAGGGGAAACAAATCACAATAGTACATAAACTACAGCTTTCCTGCACACTGGAGTCAATTTGTTGATACAGCTTGATACACCTAACTGTATCAAAAAGGAGTTGTTTCGTACCCTTAACTCTATTTTTAAGACAACAATTGTTTCAGAAAGAACTAATTAGATGCCATACAGTCAGACCATGGAATGAGCAGTGCTCCAATGGGCCCAGATTCAGCTGTCATCATTTCAAGCTTGAAAAAACAAGAAAGGAGCCTTGAATTTAGAGGTTTTGGACAAGGGGAAAATCTCTGATTCGAACTGTAATCTTGGGGCTCTAGTTCTACTTCTGATCTCTAATTAGCTGTGCAAGGCAAAGGTCTTTGAGAGCTGATGGCTATCCGTATATTCTGTGCTCTTTGTTCAGCCGCTGAGGAGGTTTTAGCACCAACCATCATACAACCTCATCAGAAAGACTTGAGCTCCCTAAATCTACCACATCATGAAATTCTGGTCAAATACTTACTATTCTCATTATATCACATGCTTTATAAACAGATAATAGTCACACAACTCATTATCTGGAAATTGCAGATTTCTGTGAAGTCTCCTTGTGTGTTTCTGACTAGCTTCGTTGTTTCAGCAAGAAGTCCCTAAATCCAACTTCTTTCAGTCTTATTTTCTTCTAGCTGCTATACTCCTACCACATATCACTCTTCTTTTTGCTAACCTAATTCAGTGACAGTAATCTATACTGAAAAGGGTTTTGGAATAGGCAATAAGAGAAGACAAGAACAACGACTGAGTTATGCATCTGTTTTTGCAGATATTCAGACATACTTTCTTATATATGCTATTTTGCATTTTGAAATTCATTTGCAATACTGTGTCCAGAGCAAACCAGATTATTCCGTTCGCTGTGCATCTAATAGATCAAAGTCTCTTATCTGTATGTATCTGTCCTGTGTCACACTCTTACCACCGCGACCTTTATAACACCGCAACCTTTGTTTTCCCCCTTCCCACTTTCTCTATGCCCTTCGCAGCACCTCAGATTCTTCTTTTTGCTTCACTACTGAACTCAGCAAGTGGTGGTGCCTACTAGTGCCCGTCCCAAGTGATGCACTGCTGCCTGACCTAGCAGTGCATGGCATGGTGACAGGCCTGTCCCAGGGTATGAGTAGCATAAGCCTGATGAGCTCACAGGGCTCTTGCAATGTAGACACTACCAATTGTCACAAAAATTTTAGGAACCTGATTATCCGTAATCCTGCTGTCACAACTAGTTGAAATTGGCCATCAGGTTCAAAAGATTCTGCAAAAAATGTGCAGGAACTAATGGACATACAAGAACAGGACATAAAGAATAGTCAAATTAACCAAGGGGAAATAATGATGCAAATTCAAGACAGTCAGTAGACAATCCTTCATTCCCATAATCAGAAGAATCATAGACTCATAGAGTGGTTTGAATTGGAAAAGATTTTTAAAATCTTCTAGTTCCAATCCCGCTGTCATGAGTAGGTTGCTCAAAGCCCCATCCAACCTGGCCTTGAACACTTCCAGGAATGGGTCATCCACAGCTTCCCTGAGTAACCTGTTCCAGTGCCTCACCACCCTCATGGTGAAGAATTTCTTCCTTACATCTAAACTAAATCTACCCTGTTTCAGTTTAAAGCCATTACTCCTTGTCCTGTCACTAAATGCCCCCATAAAAAGTCCCTCTACAGCTTTCTTTTTGGTCCCCCTTAGGTACTGTCAGGCTGCTATAAGGTCTCCCTGGAGCGTCCTCTTCCTCAGGCTGAACAACCTCAACTCTCTCAACCTGTCCTTGAGGGACATGTGCTCCAGTCCTCTGATCATCTTTGTGGCCTCCTCTGGACTCACTCCAACAGGTCCATGTCCTCCTTACGTTGGGTGCCCCAAAGCTGGATGGAGGACTCCAGGTGGGGTCTCAGAAGAGCAGAGTTAGAGTGAGAGAATCACCTCCCTTGACCTGCTGGTCATGCTTCTTTTGATGCAACCCAGGATACAGTTGGCTTTCTAGGTTGCAAGAAAGCAAAAGAAAATTATACACTTTCGATTAGAATTATTCAGTTAAGATGCAAAAGAATTTAGGAGTATCAGAAGAGATTATCTCACCCAATTTAAAAGTGCTAGATCTTTAGTCTTGATTTTGGGAGCATGAACCAGTTCCATAAGCAGCTTCAATTTTCAATTATGTTTAGTGCAAAGTCAGCCATTGTTACCATTAACGTCTTCCTGTTCAATCATACCGTCTGTAACCAGCCACTAATAAGAATTAATGAGACAAATCTGCCTTGATTTAGTTTCAACAAACCTGCAGGAGTTCTGTCTCTTGGGAGAGTTTCATTTATTCACCATCTGTATCCTAAATGTGTTCTCTTGATTTTGGAAGACCCAGAAAATCTGCCAGTCTCTTTACTCCGTTGTTGCTGTTCCTTGCATCAAACTTTGCATTCCTCACGGGCTTTCCTGTTAAAACCTCCTTCTGTATGCAGCATATTTCTGAGAGGCAAACACAGCCTCTTAAATCCCATAGACTCCGGAGGTCACACATGCTGTATGCATCCTCTGGAGTGAATAATCTGCACTTGCTGGAACTTGCCAAATGGGTTCAACTGCTTCCAGCACCTGGTCCAGCCAGCTATGTGGCAATGGTGAGGAGATGCAGAGCCAGAGGCTGCTGCAGAAGAACATCAGTAAAAAAGACAAGCATTTTTTGAAGAGTAGAGAGAATGAGGAATTCCCAACAACAACAAAAAAATGAAGGCTACCTCAGCAGATCATTTTACTTAGTAACCCTTCAAATAATTCAGTGGGTCACTTCCTCAGGTTTGTTCATTACTATCACCATTTTAGATTTTTTTTTAATGTTTTTTTTTTTCCTTAAACATATCACTTTAGGGGCCAAAGATGTAATGACATGACAACCATAGAGTTCTGTCCTGGTGAGACCATCCCTTACTTGACTGTGGCGGTGATTTCTGCTGTAATTCAGCTATGTAGACTCCATTGTCCTAATTGGGGCCTGAAAACAGTACAAACACATTTGGTTTGAAGTGTCAAATCAACTGCAAATATGTGTGTATCATTAATATTAAACAATTTCTCAACTAGATGATGAAATACTGAAATCTGAAATAGCAAAGCATTGGTTGGAAGATGAGCTACTCACCCCTACTAAGAAAAACTTCTCTCAGTGTTACAACCTCCTGTGTCTTGAACACAACAGAATACATGGCACTAAAGCTGAGAGGAGGACAATGCAGGAAAGAATGTCTTTTTCCCTGATGTACATGACAGTTCCTGCAAGTGCTAATGGTATTTATGTGCACATTCAGAGACAGCTGTATTCCATGAACTGGAAAACAGATGGTCAAGGTGGTATTTAATAAAAATATCATTCACCTTAAATGCACTGTTTACAAAATGTCAATTATGTTTTCATTTCCTTAGGCCGGAACAGGTTAAATGACAAAGGCAGAATGAAGGCAGAAAATTAAGTGAATAAATTAACAATCCATGCATTGGAAAAGTCATAAGACAGTACTACCAATTAACAAAGTGATGTTACTAAACTAACTTTGTGCTCTGGTAGGGACCTTTCAGTTAAAACCAATAAGAGCAGGAAGGCATTTTCCAAGAACCCTTGGAGAGAATTTTATTTTGGATCCAATGATTTTACTGGCAATAAAGAAAAAAACAAACAAACAAATGAAAAACAATAAATGAAACATTAAATTCTCTGGAATTGTGGAGGGAAAGATCTACTTCTGCCCTTCACCTCACTTTCTTCTTTTTCAGTGAGGAGAAGGAAGATAAAAAAGAGAAACAAAGTGGAATGGACTGTTGCTGCTCACACCAGGCTGCATTGCAAACAAAAGCTGTAAAGCAAACACACTGATTTTCCAGATAGCTTTGTGTCAAATTTGTGTTAATAAATTGAATCCTTATTTTTAGTTTTTAGTTGTCAGGTACTGAAATGCTACAGCAACTGAATTGAATTGCTGTAGCAAAATGAATTAAATTGCAGATTTGATCCTTCCAGAAAAAAGTTAAAGGCAATTGCTATAGGAGGAATAAGCTTGAATTTTAAGAATTCATTTTAGTTTGTAAGTGAAGGACTTCTCTTTCCATTTCAATAAGTTTTAAGGCTTTCATTTCAACTATATGTTTATTTTGAAATAATTTAAATCTTATCAAAAACATGTACATCTTTGAAGTCAGTATTCTTTTCAAGTACATACATCTTCCAATACGTAAATGTAAATATAGTAAAATGTACGATGTATATAGTAAGGTGAACTAACAGTGTGTTATCAACTGGATACAATTTGCTCCTGAGCAATGCTCCTGGAAAAAAAAAAAAAAAAGAAAAGGAAAACATAGTTACAGATTACACAGTATCCAGATGATCATTTTATTGACAGCTTTGCATCCTTGATGTCTATTTTCAAAATTGCAAATCTGATCCCATCAGTCAGGGTTGGTAAGAAGCTGTGACATTTAACTTCATACGTCCTCTTCTTCCAGTTCACCAGTCCTCCTCACCTGCTAACCCTCTGCACTGCAGCTTAAATTTAATTAGCCATGAAGTCTTTTCTATAACAAAAGTGAATCTTGCATCTGACAGGTTATGCAGCCTTGAACATAAGTCCACATTCTCTCTCTATGGATCTAGTATTTGATTAGCATATGCTGATCTTCATCAATATGCTGAAAAGGGTCCCACGCTGCCTTCTAATGCTAATATTCCTGCATTACAATCTGCTACTGTCTGTTTGCCTCTGGCTTTTAATTTCTTACATAAAATGATAATCTGTCATGTTTTAATATGGTGGTTGTATAATTTTCTCTGGATGTGACCAGCAATTTCTCAACTATGATTTTTTTCATAGCAAAATGTATGTTTATTGAAACCTATAAAATTCAAGAGAATTCTGCAACCTGACAAAATTGAACAAATATCAAAATTCAATGTATTAACCCTTTTTCAAAGGAAAATATTAGTTTTCCACTTAAGAATGACTTGCTTACATAGCACAGTTGATTTATACTAAAAAGCTACCATTTAAAACCTGTTAACATTGGAAGCAGGAGGTTTGATATGTTCAGACCAACCATTTGGCTTAAATCCAGTTTTATTCAACTGAAAAACATTCCTATCAAGAATATATTTGAGATTTTTATTTTCTTGTGTCAGCTAATGATGGATGATAAAGCTCAAACACTGCTGAATGAGGAACCATCTTTCTTAACAGCCACTATGCATCCTTATACTTCAAGTACCCTTTGGTGTGCTTAATGTTACCATTTACCAAAATTTCATTGTTGCACCAAGGCTGGTGTTGTCCTTCGTGTGACTGCCATGTTTGGCTATTGCCACCCTGCACTTGGATTACTGAACACTCCTGAATTTGTATCGGCTTGAGTTGATGCCCCATAAACACCACCCCACTTCATTTGACCTCAGCAGGGACCACAGTGACTTAGGGTCTTCCAGACACTTCTATGTATTTCTAACTTTAGCTGTAGCATCACTGGAATACGGAAATGCGACTTATTTTCTAAGTAACACTTATGTGCATGTGAACCAGCTGTTTTTTCACCTCTGGGTTGCAAAATGGAGCTGTAATTTGTGCTTTTCACTGGTGGGAATTATGGAGCTGGACCACAGGCACCTGTAGCCCAGACATTGTTGGGAAGTTTCAGAATGAGAAGAAGATTAAAGTAGATACAAGAGGACTGGTGGTAGTAGCTGCAACACTGAGCAATAGGCTCATAGGTCTGTCAGGGTAAAGTGTCCTGATTTCAGTCCACTGCAGCAAACACACCTAAAGATCACTGACTGACCTAAACCTTCTCACCTTCTCCCAAAATCCACTGTGCTCACTAGACTATTTTGCCCTCCAGAGTCTGACTCTGTCTCTCCATAGCCAGACTCTCATTGTGACCATTCTTGTTGAACATGCACGATTAACCCCCAGAAATATAGAGGTAGGAATTTTGCCATTTTGTTAACATTTTAAGTTGGATTGCTTCAAAATAAACTAATCTGCTAGAGAATCAGGGCCATTCGCAAGACCCACATTCTCCAGTGTGAGTTACCTGAGCCTTCCCAAAACTAATAATTCTACTATTAGCTGCTGCATGTGGATTGAATGTAACATTTCCAGTATTAACTGCTTAAAACATGACTCCTCTTTTCTTGCAATAAAAAACTGTGTGCAAAATCTGCAGAAGTTTAGAAGTCTGCAATTACTTTCTGTCTCCTCAGGGCACAAGTGTGAATGCTAGTTGATTTGAAGAATAGAGGAGAAAATGCCATTAGGATACAGTTGACTCTGATTCCATAGTCAAAATCCATTGGTTTACAATGTTCTTGTATTTCTAAATCAGTATCACTGTCAGTAAGGAATTGGCATTTCAGCACTTAGTATCGTTTAAAGATTTAAAGCTGTGAAAGGACTTATCTCTGATGCTGTGGCTTCATTAGACTATTTTTTAGGAACCAGTTGCATTTCGGATTGTTCTTTTTTTTTGTTCTTTTTTTTTTTTTTTTTTTCCCCCTTGATTGGGCAGGACTATTTCTGCTGCAGCTAGAAACCCTGATATTTTTGCTGATGTTTGGATCCCAAAGCAAATTCCACCTGCAAACTCACCATCTGAAAGTGCAAGTTATTGAGCACATTTGTCTCTTTCTAAACTCATTAAAAACCTCTCAGCTTTCTATGGGGCTGGTGTGAGAGAAACCCGCCTGGTTACAAGAAGGAGAACAGTATGGAGGACTGGGCTGCATATGGAAAACCAAGAGTCATAGAATAGAATCTTCTTTGAACAAGGAGTCTCACCAGGAGACAAGTCACCGTGGGGATGTGTCATGCTATAGGCTGTTGTCTTCTCGAGTGTGACTGGATGATATTAATTATTTCTGCAATTAAGCATCACCACCGCCCTGATTGTCAAGGTAATGCCTTCATCAGCCAGGAGAGATGTATTCACATGACCCCAGTGTTAGGCACAAAAAGATTGTTGCTTTAGTGTCACTGCTTGTCCTAGATAGTCAATAGCTAAAAACTCCTTGGCATATTCAACACTCACACAAAATCCCAAAACCTCAGTTGCTGCAGTTCCAGAGACTTCGAACCAAGTCCCAGGGCAGAGTCACAGCCCTGCCAGGCCATGCAGATGTGGCCTCAGCATCTCCCTCCCTTTATAAATAATTGAAAGTCCTACCACTACTTACAGAGGCTTTTCTGATTCTCTGAAACTTTCTTTTTTCCCTTGGAGCTAAAATATTTTGCAAAGCCGTCTCCTCTTCCATAAAACATATCCTAGCATCTTCAAGGGAGAGTGCTAAAGACAAAAAGCCTCAAGAAATGTGAGTGTACAAAGTGCACCTACTTTGTCAAAATACAACAAAATGTGACAGGAAAAAAACATGGCTTCAATGTGACTGTAAGGAACTCATGTATTTATAGTGGGATCACTATGAAACTCAAAACACCAGGCTTGAGGGTGATGAGTAGTGTTGGATGGAGATTAACAAAATTAAATATGACTGCTCTAAGGCTTAGAATGTGAATAATACATTGGTAAATCCAATATAAAAGTAATCTCACACATGAAACAAGGAAAAGCAGGAGCCGCTGCATAATTTGGAAAGTTAATCACAAAGTCCTCCAAAGTAGTTACATGAGGTGGTAAGAAAACGTGATAAATAGCCATGGGAACTCTCTTCCCATTTGGCAGGAGTCCATCAAATCTGTTTTTCCTAAAGCACTGTCTGTCAGTGATGTTGGTGAATTGAACTAAAAACTAAATATTAACAAAAAGGGCTGTGGTGTGGGTGGGCTGACCATGCAGAAAGCTGCCCAGGCAGCAGCCAGCCTCAGGAGCTGCAGAGCAAGGCCTGGTGGACACAGCCACAGGGACCACAAGGGACAGATGGGAAGAGCAAAGCACCCTCACAGGAATCTATAGGATGTTCCTGCATCTTGCTCCTGACAGTTCGGCTCCTGCTCTGCTGCATTTTTCAGTAGCACCACCAACGGTGTAAGACCATCCCCACTTGATTTGAAACCACTTGTTCCTGGACCTTTGCTGCCTCCACAGCCACATCTGCTTGCCCCTATGTGGTCACCTTCCTGAACCAGACTTTCACATAATGCTGTTTACACAGAAGGAAAACATACACATGGAATTTCAGAGAGCCAGGTAGGTGTACAAGCGTGTACCTACACACAGCAGAGGGGAAGGCAACCCGCATCAGGGGAAAAATGCCTGGAGGAGGCAGGAGGTGACTAGGAGGACCTCTTAGAATCTGTACTTCCAAGGCAACAGGGCAACTCAGTGACTAAAATGCACTAAATGACTAAAAAGCCTAGTCCTGGGGGCTCCTGCTGGATTGGTGCTATACAAACTAAAACCAATAGATAGTCCTGTTCCCAAAGTACTGCCAACTGAAAAAAAAATCTCCAAAGCTCCAAAGCAAAGCTGATCTTATTAATACTTGAGTGAGAACAACAGGGTACTAATTGTGGTCATGATTTAATGGTAATTTTTTGGCACGGCATTTGACTAGACTTTAAAGAGATACTCATAGCACCTGTTTGTCCTTCAAGCCCCATTAACAATACGGATGTCTCTCTTCATAGCAAACACATTAACAAAGGACCAAGCAGCTGTTACCCCTCCCTATTCCTTATTTCCCCTATTTTCTTCTACAAAAATTACAAAACATTGACTAGAGAGGTCAACAATGCAATAACAGAATTCTGTGGGTCATAGCTTTTTGTATTCCTGACTTCACTTTACAAAGTAGTCCTGCAGGCACCATTCTGTCTTAGAACAAGTGTCTGTTACATAAAGAGCGCTCTTTTGTGTGTAGCTCATCATTTCAGATACTGGCAGTATACGGCCTGACTTGCTGCTTGCTGCACTACCTGTTTTGTTGCTAGGAAACTTTTGAGCAGGAGCCAATTTGCAGTTCGGCTGTTTGCTTCAAGTGCAGTTATATGGAAGAAGACCTAAGCTGATCATTATTTTAACAATGAACCAGAGTTTTTTACATGGTATTGCTAGAAGAAGGGGATAGGTGCTGTGCGATAACATTGGTTATGTATATGATGAAGACCTCCCAAAGTTCAAGAAGAAAGGCAGGATTCACATCCAGTTTGGATTCTTGCACAGAGAGCTCATTCATCTGGAAAGTGAAAATGCATCTGTATTGTGCTTAGCCTCTCCATTTGGGCAGCATTGTACATTTTATATCTTCGTTATTTGTACTATGGTAAGAGCCATGGCCCCAGCTAGAACTATGTGACCCACTACTCCATTGTGTGACCAAGCTCTTGCTTTGAAGAGCTTATAGTCTAATACTATTCTTCTTGACTTCTATAAAGAAATTATAGCCTTTCACACTTTTTACAGACCTGCTCAACAGAACTGGTCTAGTGAACAGGGAAGGCAATAAACCATTGCTAACAGGAAGACTGCCGCGCTCTGGGGACTGAGGCTCTCTGGCTACTAACCCCCAGCTGCAGCACAGTTGCCCAGGGGCGTTGCTCCAGTGCTTTCCAGTCTGAATCACCTCAGCTAGCAATGAAATGGGCAGGCTGAAGATCCAGGTATTCGAGACTCATGAGGGGGTTAAAATCACAAAGACCACCGTTCCTGACCGTGGTCACTGAGAAAGCCAATAGTTTCGTGTTTTGGACAATCCAATCCACACAGATTTGTGATTGTAGTTAAAAGTATCTATACCTTTTTGCACCTAAAATACTATCCACGATTTTGTTTTACTGCTTGGGAAAGGAACAGCTCCTGTGAAGTTAGTTTTAAGACCACTTGAATACATCTCATGCTGCGAAACTACTAGCTTTCAAAAATACAGGAATCTTCCTCTAAGTTCACATATATAGCAGTTGCTCAAAAGCCATAATAGTGACATAGTAACACATAGTTTTATTCTGAGTGCTTCACTCCAGGAAAATGAAGGAGGAGTAGTAAACAAAACGAGGCTCGTCTGCTCCACAAATGTGTGCAGCTTCTGAAGTTTTTACTCGTCTGACATTTGGGTGAGCCTGGCAAATGCAGAGAGGAGGGCTGGTGTGACCTGTTGGTGCAGTGACTTGGGCAAGGCTTCCTAACAACTCCACCATGCTCTCCTTTCTAGAATATGTCTTCAAACAGGTCGTTAGACATGGTGGCTGTTGAAGGTAAATGAATTTTAGAAAAATAGATGAGAACATAGAGAAACCATGGACAAGCTCAGCTGTGAGGAACTGCTTGTCTCAAAGCAGATTTAGATCAAAGGAAGACGTTTTCTGTCCCCATCTACCATTTGCTATATCAGTTTCAGGTCTTTGATTTCATACAGCTGTCTGCCATTTAATTGGTTGTCCTTAACCACGCAGCTCAGAAAATCCGAGATTTTCAATATCTATCCTGAGTTGACCACCTAACCACAGAGACTCTTTAAAATTTTGAGGTTCACTGCAGGTGCTGGTTATTGATAAATTTATTGAACTGTTTTCTTTTTTCTCTCTTACTTTTTTCTTTCATACCATCATGACCATAGCATCGATGTGCATCATACATGTATTTTGAAATAACATCTACAAGAATATGGATTTTTATGTTGACTGTCTCACTGTATGTATCTAAAATTCTTCTGAAGCAGATGTTGCTGGATGTTTTGCCTTTTTTTCACCTGTGTTTAAATATTCATGTTACACTGCACTTCACATTTGTCAAGATTTGTACGTGTCTTTCTCTCAGGCAGTATAATATTCTATTATCTTAATACATAATAAGGTATTACCATTATAGCAAACATCTCTATAGCAACATAACTTTGCTTCATGCTTTGTAAACCAGCAGTGTTTACCACAAAAGCCTTGCAGACTAAGATAATGCAAAGAAGAAGAGAAACAAAACGCCAGCACTAATACCACAAGAAAATGCTGAAATCCAGTATTCCAGAGCCACTAATAAGGCAAGAGGATGAACAGTAACCAAAGGGTGTTTGTTCCATTCCATATCAGCTTTTCAAAACCACTTTTTATCCTGTATTGAATTTAGAACAAAATAGAAAGAGATTTTTGTTGGAAAATATATTCTGCAATTAAAAAATACTAATTTACAGATGTGAAAGCCTGATATTAAAAACCAGCTTGTGAAAGCATGCACATATTCCAAGTGGTTTGCATTCACAAACCATTCTAGCTAGGTCCAGTCAAGGCAGGACAACACAAGCTGGGATGTCCATATAGAATCACAGAAGTATTGACTGGAGAGGGTCTTATCTAGTTTCAACTTCTGCTTGAAGCAGGACTATTGCCAATGCAGGATAAGATCAGATGTACCATCCTCCTATGTAGCCCATACCAGTACATAAGTACTCCCTAAAGTGTCTTATATATCCATTATCTCTACAGCAAATTACAAACATCAAGGAAAACATTCAACACTGTGGACAGTTTCAAAGAGCTTGATTTTAATGTCCCAGAAAGTCCATCACAGCTTTGTGTTCCTCTGGGTTTGGTTTCCTTTCTCTTCTGTTTTCTCCTGAGTGGCAAATTGCATTTGCAATGTTGCATATTAATAAGGTTTTTTTTTACAAATTAATAACCTTATGATCCTCTGTGTTAGAGAAAAAGTCAAAACCACAGAGGAGAAAATCACAGACATTTGAGGTGATTCATTTGCTCTGAAGAGATTGTTCCACCAGCTTCAATTGTTCACCTTTTAGCTTTATTACCAGTTGATTAGTGTAATGTGGATGTCAATAACAGCAATAAAGACCATTTGAAGGTTCCTTTTCTGAAAGAAATAAAATTCAACCTGAATCTACAGGAAGAGTTTTAATTCTTGCTTTACAAATCTAAAAATAAAATCCTCAAAGGCAAATAGTGGATGGGATAGTTGAAGGACCCAAAGGGCTGGGGCACTGCTTCCTGCTCAGTTCCATGCATTCAACTCATCTGAGACATGAATGGAAACTCCACAGCCCCATAGTTTGTCATCTGCGTGACATATGCTTCCAGTCCTGACCTCTGAGAGCACTTTGTCAGGATGCTTTGTCAGATTGCCCAGGATCCAAGTTCAGTGAAACATTTGGACCCACAACTCCGGAAAGTCCCACTCAGACTCTAAATGGAAGGGATGGGGAGGAGCTTGACGTGACACTGTTGAATGCTTCCTTCAAAGCAATACTTAATTTTGCCAAAAACATCAAACCCAAAATGTTCAGTGTAGCAACACAGATTCATTGGGATGTAAGGTCATAGGAGACCTTAGATGACAGTTCGAAGTGGAGCATCAGTGTTCTTTGAGCAGCAGAACTGAAAAGACATGAAAAGGCAGCAAGGCTCCGACCTATTTTTTAGCTGTAGTTAAGGAAATTTCATTACATAAATCATTGCCTTAAATCACTGTCATCATAGTGATTAGTTTATTCTTTCACATATAAAACATGTTATTAAATATATCACCCTTATTTACTAATTGCTTATCAGAAGGTAAAATTGATGATTCCTGCATTGAATCCTTCAGTTTAATGAGCTCTATAATTTTCTCAGTAACAGGCATAATTAGTGTAGCTTGGTTTCATCTTGTCCTACAAGACCAAATGAATCACCCTGGGCAACAAAACTTCTCAAGAATGGTCTGTATATACTTTGCTGGAAATAAAAGCAACATAGGGCTTTTGTGATTTTTGGGTTACCTTGGTGTGTGAGAAACCTCAGGTCAGTATGGTCTGAAATATTAAATACACTATGCACAAGAGACTTCACCAGACATGTTAACTGAATAAAGCGTGTTCAACTTCCATTACATTTCTAATAAAAAATGAGAAACAGTAACTTCCTGTGCAGAAAGACTTATCACATCAACTTTACCTAAATATGTCACGAAAGTGACAACTGAGAGTGTGCAGGAAAAGTTGATCCTTTACAAGGCTACCTTCCAGGGTTAGATGAGCGCACAGGTGAGACACATTCACTGCGTGGTGTCTCTTCTAGATGGGATGGCTGTCTCTTGGAAAGAAAGACAGCACATCCCTCCTTCTGCTCTGATTCTTGTTAAGTATGCCTAAAGCCTTATTAAATATTCATATTTGAAGATCATTGTGAAAACTATTGTCACCTCAGGCACGTCAGTGGTTCTCATATTTAGTGGGGAGATCTGCAGTTGAAAATGGGGTGAGCTCCAGCCACTCATACGAAAGGCTTCAAATTATTTAAGCAGTCAACTGTGAGTACTGCGTGAGAGCAGCCCCCACAACATAACCTCCAAAAAGAAGGTTGTTTGCTTAATTAGGACCTACATGGATACTACAAGCTGAAGGATGCAATTAAATTGTCTAGCTTCTCTCAACCTGAATAATTTGTTTCTTTCATATTAAAATGTCTTATGCATCTTAGCTAGTGGCAGATAAAACTATTCTGATTTTTTTCACCCTCTTCCAGAATGCTAGGGGTTTGCAATTTTCATTGAAATCAAGTGCTCAACACCTCACAAAATCAAGCCAGTGATGCCTCTTTGCTTCTCTACAGAACTTGTCTGGGACTTGTTCTGAGAGAGAAACAATTTCTGTGGGAACAGTAGAAAAAACTCACATTGATACAAGTGCCAATTATCTAATAAAAACCAATACATGTTATTGGCATTTAACATATGAATAATATTGGGGGGGGGAGGGGCAGAAGGAACAACCGACAAATATTTCGAAGAACAACTATGCATCACTAAACAAAATGAATATGTTTGTATTGCTATTATGCAACATCAAGGGTTCATTTAACTACATAGTGTATGTATACTGTGAAATTTCTTGGGACATAGGTCCAAATTTGGAGATGGCTTGAGAAAAAGTTAACATTTTAATTACGAATAGAAATTGTTCTGTAACACTTTTAGGGCAAGGGCAAGTCATCAACTTTCAATGATAGGTTAGGGCAAAAGACCAAAACTTCAGAAGAACTTAAAGGCAGCAGCGCAACCTAGAGTCTGACAAGCTCCTCACGCTGCTGCTCTGAGAAGGCTGAAAAAAAAAAAAAAAAAAAAATTTGGGAAAGGTTAAAAATTCAAGAGCAGAATATCAATCTTAATTTCAAAACATGGAGCTTTCTATTGAATATTTACTTCATAGCAGAGCAGTATTTTGTCATTTAATATCACATACAGCAATTAACAATTATATCTATGGTTTGGGGTTTTTTATATCTCGCATTCATGGCAGCTTCTGGAAACTGGGCTCAATAGTTTCCTCTACAAACACAAGAAGTTTGAAGGAAAGGAATAATTTGGGAGTTATGAGTGTTTAAAGAGGTATGACACAGCAGCTAGTCTGTAATGGTTTTCCAAGTGATACATCCTAGAGATAGAAAAAACTCACTGGTAAACCAGAATGGAGTTTGAAATTCACTGTGAGGATGGGATTTTGCAGTTCACTGCACCAGATCTCAGATGGGTAGTTAAGGTTTCTGTTGGGAAGTGACAAAAACACACAGGCACATGGAGAAGGCAGCTCTTCATCTGGAGGGGCAAATCACCATCTCATGGCCAAAAATGCTGAACTGGATGAGCTCAGGAGGTGCAAAGATGCGCCACAGAGCAGTTCAACACGTTCAACAGTTCAACACAGTTCATTCACATGAAAGATGTCTAGGGAAAACGAGTATCTTCTGGAAAGAAAGAACTGAGATGGAGAGTTGGCAAAAAACGCTGCAGCGGGAACTTCCTCCATCCCCCATTATCGTGTTTATGAGCCCTTTTGCAAAGAAAACACCCTTTTGAGGCCCATGATGATTGGTGATAGGAAAACACATCCAATGGTGGTAAAAGATTGACTTTTCAGGAACCCATAGCTAGATTTGTGATGTCTGTGGATTTGACTGCACAGTACAAAACTGGTGGACTACTTGTGATGTCTCCCAAAGCACCCTGGCTAAAGCTGGTTGTCAGGGGCCATATGGTTTGCAAGGACAGAAACAGGGAGGGATGTGAGGTTCTTGAGGCCAAATGTGAGCTTTTAGGTAGGGGCTGGGGTCACAACTTCCATGACAGCATTGCTGAAATGCTCCCACATGCAAGTGCAAGCTCAGACAAAAGAAAGATGAAACACAGACCAGTGCACAGTTGAGAAAGCAGTCTCTGGGGAAAGAGTTTAGATTTACTAGGAACTGGAAAAGATTCTGAATATATGGAATGTATGCAGCTAAAACAAATTACATTGTTTACAAGTTACACCAAGACTGAATGATCCCAACCTGCTAACTGGATTACCTTGAATTCTACCTAGTGCAGTCAGTTTTAGCTTGGTTCACAAAGTTTAAATTACTGGGCTCTTGGCTGCTTTTCAGTTGAGCCAATCTTTTCTCTGAGGCATTTTTAAGTGTTGGTGGATCTTAGTTTATCATGACTCAGAACACCTCCTGTATAGGCAGGTTAGAGTTCTGATAAAAATTTATCTTTTCAGCTTCAGGAAGGCAATTATATGTTAAAAGTCTCATAAAACTAGATGTGAGTTACACTCCAGTCACTTTAGAGTTAAATTTCTTGAGTGAACCGGATTTGAGCATTGTATCAGGAACAGGAGTCTTTCTACTGACTGCTTTGTATTTCCCAAAAATCGTGAGAGATGTTGTTTATAAGCAAAATACGCACTTCAGCCATGCATTTTAAATATCTGAAGTGTTTGAAATATGTTTTGTACCTGTAAGTTAGTTCATTATAAAATTAAAAAAAAATAGCAATAAACAAGTTTTGAATCACTATGATGGTGCCAGTGAGCAATTAATTTTGAGAAACCTTGTAGTCAGTAATTTTGAAAGTACTTTGTTCCTCACAGCATTACTTTAAAATCCCAGGGAAGGTTTCTGCCAGCAGAGTGTGCCCTCTTTCCACTCAAGCTGTGTGAAGATGGTCCCAACCAAAGCTCCAGCAGTGTATATTTGCCTTTAGAAAATAAAGTGACACCATCCAAGCAGAAATATCAGTGAAACATTAATAAAATATGAAAATTAAAAGTCTCCCGCTATTGTTTTGCAGCTGTGTTGTTTTATATGAAACCTTCATTTAATTCAACAACGTGGAAGCATATGAGTTTATGGAAAATATGTATTCTTAGTGTAGAGTAGGATATACCAAACTGCAAATTCTACAGCAGGTTAACGCAGCTTTAAAAATTTAGTGAGAGATACTGTTGGCATAAACTAAAAACAGGCTACACATAACACACTGAAAAATCAAGAGAGGCAAGCTAGCTGCTTTTGCTTTTTATGAGCACTGTGGTGGGGTTTTTTTAAATGTATTGCTATCATTCGCATCAGAATAGAAATAGACTTATATTTTGTACGTTATGCTTCTGGAAACTGAGCGGAAACTGAGTGCAAACAAAAAATTTCCAAGCTCAATGACTGATTTGGAATGGATACTTAAATATCTTGATGATCTTGATGCTGCTGCACTCAAGGTCTTTCACTTCTCTTATTTGGGACTTCAAGCTCTTCATCAAAACATGGGTTTGGGCAGCCCAGTCTGAAAAGGTTGACTTCCTTCTTTTTTTTTTTAATTTAAAATACTTGTGCTGCTGCTTTGAAGTACTTTGATTCAGGGGACCTGAGCCACTGTGCAGTAATACTTATTGTTGGTTGATGGTTTGATTTCATAAACGTGCCCTAACAACCTTTGACAATGGCCCTGCTACACTACAGGGTATACAAAGGCATAAAATAATAGTGCCTGCTCAACGGAGCCTTCAGTCTTCCAGGGCCTCAGTTCAGATGTAAACAAGCATCTGAAAGTAATTTTGAAGTAGTCGGACCCCATTCATTTCATGTCATAAGCGTTGCAGGAATTTCCTTCTTGCCCCCTGCTGCTGCCAGCACAATCTATTCCCAGCAGCTGGTACAGGTTACATGTCTGGTGTGTTCATGGCCCGTAGGAACTTGTCAAGGGGCAGAGAAGACAGATTTTTATCACTGAGCAATTTTAATGTGGTTTTTGCTTCCTAGATGTCATCACTGGAACTAGGACAACTGTTTTCCCTGTGGCAGTTCACTGCAGGAAAAAGGCAGACACTGTACCTCTATGTTTCACCTCTTATTTGTTAACGACTGGCTTATAGTGGAGATGGTGAGGACATCAGCAGGCAGAGCTGCAGCTGGACCTTTGTTAGGCTCCGTCTGAGGAGTGAGGGAGGGATCCACAGCCACCGTGGCTAGCAGAGGAAGCGATTCTCTGGCCTCAGTGGCCCTTGATGAGGGTGCGTCCCAACCCGTGATTATTCTGGATTTAGGAAGTCAAAACTGGCAGGACTTGCTGGATAATTTTTTGTGAGGTGCAGGGAAGGAATGTCTTTAAATCTGTTTAGCTCAAACCCTGCTGTGCTGTGATGTGGGATTTGTTACTCTTGCCTACGGGTAAAAGTGTAATAAACGCTGCACACTTTGATCTAATCGAAAGCTATGGGATGTGCAAACATCTTCCAAAGATAGTAACAACATTTCCACACACCTCCAGGGGATTGCAACGCTTCTTCAAAACCTGCAGAGCTTGGGAGTCATTACTACACATAGCTTCTGTCCCCACCAGCCTCTGCAGTCAGCCTGTGGCTTGGCACTCGTGTCTGTCATGGTAAAGGATGTGGAAAAGGCTTTCCATTTTCTTTCAACTCTTAAAAATACTTTAAAGACTAAAAGTCTCCCTGTAAACGTAATGGGGTATGACAGGAAGAACTTAGTAGCTTGAGTTCTGTGGATTTTTTTAGTTGAGCTTTATCTTCAGTAATTTCTTTTCTTCTTATAATTCTTCTCATTAATATCTTCATGCCACTCCAAAAGCAAGCTTTCAGCTGTGAATGTGATGAGGGTGGCTGATTAAATAATCTATTTTCACTAAGATTTTGATAATAAATCTTGAAACTTTATGTTCCAGATATCAGAGAGGAACCCCCAAAAGACAGAAGAGCATTTAGAAGAAAATGTTTATCTTAAAAGCATCAGCAAGAAAATTATTCAACCACCAGCTCACTAAGAAAAGTAATAATTTTATTATTATTCAAGGAGGACCAAAAAGTCCTGCTGTAAATCTGCAGACCTTGCTCTGCAACTCTTAGTATGGATCAGAAAGGATATGCATGCTATTTACAGGAATTAAGGATGACAGGATCAGGTTCCACTTCCCTTTTATCCTTTACTTATTTTTTAAATGATTGCACATTTCAAATAGACTTGCACAGGTCTTAAATAATGCGGAAGCTATCCACGCAAATAATTTGTTTATTAAGCAAAAGTGTATTTTCAAACAAGGAATAAATTTCTTCCTGCAGATCAGTTATACTAAGAGTGTTGTTAAATGGTGGAAATGTGTAAACATGGTTAAAGTGCCAACAGAAGCCACCGATGTAGAGGAGATTTTGGATGCCAAACCAGGACTTGGAATAGAGACTGAGTCAAAGTGTAGCCTGGGATTCGGATATACATTTTGTAACAGGCCTTCAGGCAGTTTTGGCCATTCCTACTATCATGTGAGTTTAGTAATTTGTGCCTTTACTTGCACATGGTGATGGCTTGACATTGCTGTTACAGCAGAGATTTGGTGGGACTACTTATGTAAGCAATCATTCTAGAACGGTATAGCTTGTTCGGAAAGTAGAGGCAAGGCAAAAAGGAAGGAGACTTTGCCCTCTAAGTCAAGAATACATACCAATACTTTGATTTAGATGGTAGGGCACTCTGTTGAAAGCTTCTCAGTGATGATTAAAGAAGAAAATAGACACAATTCATAATGGTGATGAACACATGAGAAAGAACACATGCATTAAGATTTTTGTAAGCTCTTACAGAGACATCCCTAATATAGCTGTTACGATTAGTGGAGACTTTAATTACCCAGACAACAACTATACATGGAGTACAGATTGTCCATCAAACCTCTGAAATGTGCCAGCAATAATTTGTGATACAGTAGATGGAGAGAGCATCTAGAAGGGATGATATTCCACATAAAATTCTGATAGAGAGCAGAAAATGTCTCATGCAAGGTAGAAGATAACTGAGATAAAAATGGCCATTAAATGGCAAAGTTTGTGATCATTAGGATAAGAGAAACGAAAGAAAAGCTAGAATTACGTATTTCAGAAAGGCAGATGCCATTACGCTCAAGGGATTTGTTGATAACATCTTCTGTCAGCACTAAAGGAAAAATTTAAAGGGAGCAAGAATATTAATTAATTAATATTAAGGACATAAGCTAATTATCCAATTGTGGAAGGGGCATAGGAAGCATAACATAAGATTGTTTTGACAAAATAATTAACAATCATGGAGTTCACCTGTAAGACAAACAAAAAGAAAGGTTGAGTTACCAAGGATTAATAAAGAGGTATAGCATAACCACTTGGAAAGGTAAGGAAAAGAATGAGCTGCAATTAACACAAGACATCAAAAATAAATGCACATCCATAGTTAAAGGGACAACTCACACAACAATTTTCACTAAGATAATCTTCACTAAAAAGAACACTATCAGGTGAAGTAGCGTAATTAATATGTGGCAGAAAAGAAAGACTTAATCTTTGAGTATTTAATGTGTTCGAATCATCTGGGTGTGATGATTTCATCCCACGATATTTAAAAAGGTTGGATAATAATTCCTGGCACTGCTAACAATTATTTTTAGTTATTCAGGAAGAAAAGAGATATTGAGCAGCATACAAGGGGCTTGTCTTTAAAAAAAAAGAAAGGAAGAACTGAGGAATCATAAACCCAGTACCTTAAATTCAGTTAATCTAAAAAAAAATGACGGTCATAATCCAACAAGGTGTTTGTAACATTCTGGGGAAAAAAAAAAAAAAAAGAAAAAATATACAACTACCAGGAGACAAATTACAATCATCATTAATTAATCTACCAGCATACTACGTAGTATAGCCTAGATTAAACTATTGGAGGGTGAACGGAAAGCCAGTTCTCAGCAAGTAGCTGTAAGTGATTAAGTGTAAGAATGGAAGACCGCATTGAGTGAGGTCCTGCAGAAATCTCAGCTGCATCCAGATATCCTCAATATCATCACCAGCGAGCTGGATCTAAACACATGACCATTTTGAGAACAGCTCCAGTCATGTTGAAGTTCAGTCATATCCTTAAAAGCTGGACATAAAGCTCTGAAGAATTGTGGTGCAGGAACAAGAACAAGGTACTTTATTTGGTCCAGAAAAAAATAACTGGACAAGAATCACCATGGAAGCAAGATTTTTTTATAAAATGGAAAGCTGAATAAAAATTTAAAATATTAAGGACATACAAATACCACCCTAAGATTAAAAATAAAAGCATTGGCACACAAGCCAATGTCTCTGACCCCATCAAAGGGCTGAGTTCAGTCTGTGGTACTGTACTTCGAGTTAGATGTTGACCAACTGGACAAAATTCAGAGAAGCACGGTGAAATAGTAACGGAAAAAATGGGTCTCTAAGTCCATGGTGACAGGACACTGAACAAGAAAAACTGCTAAGTCTAGTGAAGCCCTGGAAGAGATTCCTTGAAGAGGTAGGGAAATATCTTTTCTATGTCTTCTTGTCTCATCACTCATGTGTTTTTCTCAAACACTTGTCAAGAATGACACAGAGACAGCTGCAGAACCTGGTGACCCTTTGAGATCCCTCCCAGCTCCATCTTTCGTGCTTCTAAGCTCTCCACCCCAATTCTTCCTTTAATGTATCTGTTAGAAAGAAGCATCTTATTACTTTCATTACTTGTAATCACTACGCTTCCTCCCTCTTTCCCACTGTGCAAGTGCGATCAGGTTTCCAAGAAAATCTTCTTTTAAAAAAATTGAAGTTATATGACTTCCTTTGCACTGTAGACACCGTGTGGTGCTTCTGATAACTACACAGTCTCTGATGACAGCAACTTGCTGTTAGGAAAACCATACAGCAGGATTAAAACTAGTGAAGCTGTGCAGGTATGTTTTCAGTACACCTCTGTATGTCAGGAAGAGGAATCCTTCCAGCAACGGTGTAAGACTGGAAAAACAGTCAAAGGCAGGAACCATTGTATTTGCCAGGAGGGTTAAATTCATACAATTCGAGGTTACTCTGAGTTTTACAAGTTACTTGGTCTGTGAAAGGGCTGCAATGATGGCTGCATCTTCGGAGATGCTCGGTCAGTCCTTCCTTTCACAAAGTGCATTTTCCTCTCACATTTAAGCTCTAAAACTGGCGGACTATAGTCCGTATTATTTCTTTAAATCTTTTTCTTCCTTAGCCAAAGCAGATGACTTCACAGTTCCTAAAGAATGAAGAAACTGTAACAGCTACAGGCATCTGGTCTCTTACACACAGACTCATGTAGGATTTCTTAATTTTTGATGAATGCTGCTGCATTCATTAGCTAGTTCACTAATGACTTCGTTTTTCCTAATATACTAAATATGAATTGTGTGGTTACTGCAAAAATACTATTTTGTGTATCACACATTTCCATACCTTTTCCATCCATTTATGTGACGTTTATATGGTGTAAACACTGGACAAGATTTGGAGCTGTATTATTTTAATAGATTAGTTTTCATCTATTTATTAAACAAACAATCATCACTACTGATTTATCCATAAAAAGCTTAAAGTGCAGCACTATCCTTGTTTTGCAAAGAACTCTCACCAGACACAGAGGAAAGCTACATACTTTCACAATGAAATTGTAACCTATACTTTTCATTACTGCTAATTTCTATAACTACATGTTTCTACCTTGATGCTTGATGACATCTAGATTTTTGATTACATGAGTTAAAATCTGGAATAGCTCCAGTGATTTGTACTAAATTATTCATGCCTGGACACAAACAGGAAAACATTCTAGACTGTGATTTCTGCCATAATAAGTTCTTTATTTAACTCCCTATCATTTTCACTAGTCCATTATCTGTGAGATTGATGCTTTGTACTTTTTTTTAAATATTCCTCATATACAAAGGAAAACAATACGCTTCGTTCTAAATTATCATAATTTTACATGATGAAAAGGAAGAAAATTACTAAATTTATGAGAAAAAGCAGAAAACCAAACATTAATAGACACAATGCCTTTATGTGCGTGTGAGTTTTTTCTTCTCGAAGAAAGACAAACAGGTTGGTTGCCTTTGAAGGTACATTAAGCCATAAGCAGTTGCAGCTACAAAACTTTGCGTTTGTTTTTAAGAAGCAGTCTTAGAGTACATACACCCCAAAAGCAGCTAAGCTAGTAGGAAAGTTGTGGTTTTTTTAAAATACAGTAGTTTGGCTCAGTTCCATTAAAATCTGATGACACTCAGAGGAAAGATCTCTGCTAGTAAGTACCTACTAGCCTAGTTGCTTCAAATCCAGTCTTCGTGAGTTTTCTGCTTTGCAAAGTAGAGGGCCATCAGTTCTGGAGGGCAAATCTCCGTGTATTTACCATCCTGTTAATCAAAAAGCCTCATCTCATCTGTAGTAACCATCATGAGAGGCTAAAGAGGGTTGCTGTAATAGCCTTCAGGGGCACAACACAAGCATGCGTAAGGCAAGATTGCAGCAATACTACACATAGGCAGACGGAGCTGTAGCCAACCTTCTCTGAGCAGAGCTTCCCTCCTCTTCAGCACACACACCAACCACCCTTTCTTCCTCCTGCAACACAGGCTTCAGAGATTTTTCTAAAAAAAGTGTTATAATGGCCTGACATGAACAGGGGACTCTAACTTCATGGTCAGCCAGTGCCCAGAGCTGCCTCTTGTGCCACGTTACCAAAGAACTAGAGACATTTGGTCTAGCAAAGCAAGGCTCTTCAGGGGCAAACAGCTCTTTTGTGATAAACTCAGGCTAGTTAGAGACACTTGGGCAGCTAATCCAGCACACCCATTGCTAGTTTTCAGCTTTCACATCTCTGTGGTCTTGTTCAGATGAGCCACATGAGCACTGGTGCCAGCCGAGGGGAGGAGGAGATGAGAGTTGATCTCCCTTTTAGGCAAAGAGCAGATTGACACTAAACAAAAGTGATCGTGGGATCTAAATGTCAGCATGCGGTGGCAGGGTACCCAAATGTCTGCAGTGTGCTTATCCTCACCCATAAGTAACACTGTATGATAGACCTGTTTTTGTTAAACTATGACCTTCTGCAATTGCTTTTTCCTCTACCCCAAATAAATTCTGAACTGGTAACTAATCATCTCAGCCAGATCTGATGGAGCAGCAGCTACCTCAGAGAGGCAGTTGCTGAAAACACCAGGAAAAGCATCTGGAGGGATAATACTTTAAAAACCTAAAACAATAAATTAAGAAATAAAGTGACATTAAGAAGAAAGTATCTTGAATTAGAATACTCCATTAGATAAATCATTTTGAAGAACTGAGCAGTAATTGAACAATAAATTCATTGTTCATTCTAAGGCAAAATATTTTACTGAAGTTCTTCTAGTTTTTCCTTTTTTTTTTTTTCTTTGTCTTGGAATTTTCACAACGCGTTTTACGAAAGAACTCTCAGGTTTACCTGCTAACACACGCCACTAACAGGGTCTTGCTCAATTTTGTGTGTCAAAGAACATCATTTGTAGCTTGTTAAATGCATATAGTGGAGACTTTGACATTATCTACAGTAAGACTATATCGTATCTTAATGTGTTTACTGTTAAGTTTAACACAATATATTATCCTGCTATGAAGATGATTACAGAACACAAAGATTTTGCAATGAAAGCTATCTCTTGATCTCAGTCAAATAGAGTAAGTTTCCCAGTTCAAGAGTATGTACTGCCGTGGTGAGGGTTCAGAAAAGTTCAATTTCACAAAGCTCAAAAAAAAAAAAAAAAAAAAAATCACCTGGTTTTGAATACCCTTGCAAGTTTTCAACCCTTCAGAAAAATATTGCTTGAAGCTATTCCTTGTACTGTTTATTCCATTCCATCCCATACAGGATAAAGGATATGGCTTGCTGTCTTGGTCTATGAATTAGAGATTCTTTCAGAGGAAATCACAGATTTCTTCCTGCCTTAGTGCTTCCCATCAGCTGTGGGTCAGTAGTACATGTCCAGGCTTTCCTTCTGTCGATGAATCAACACATAAGAAGGGTTTACATCTAGTCTTGGAAGCTGAGGTACAAGGGTAGATGTATAAGATGAAAAATACTACATATAATACCTCTTAATTTGGACAAATGTTTGGATTTATATGAAATAAATGTTTTACTCTGGTTTTTGATATTTTAAAAATTCATTTAAGATGAGGAAATTTTGATGTACAGTTTGAAATACATTTTTTTTGAAGTATTGAATTATTTTTTTCCCTTTTTTTTTCAGAGATTTTGCCAGTTCTTTCTTTCTTTTTTGGCAAGCTGAACCGTTTGATGAATTCAAACAATTTAACAAACTGTTGTGATCACACAAAGGCTTCTTATTTCAGAGAAAAAAAAATCACCTGGACAAAATGCTGTGTGGCAGAATCTCCATTATTCAGACTTGTGGAGAGTATGTTCCTCCCTCCCTCCCTCCACCCCTCTGTCCCTCTCTCCCTCCCTCCATTGCCTCTAGATATTCTTTTGATGAACCTTTTATCTGCAAACTGAGATACACTCAACCCCTAGATTTCCTTAAGGCACTCTGCCTCTTTTATTTTTCTTTTCAAGTGGGATGAAATAGTCCTGGGATTCTGGCAAGTTAGCACAATTTACTAAAACTGTCTGTCCCATTTACCTTTTGAATTCTAGATATAATAAAAATGTCCAAACTTGGAAAGAGATGCTACTGCACTTCTACCTGGGATCAAACCATAAGTGCTGACTATATTCTTAGAAAACCAGTTCTCCCCAAACCTGCAGTCCCTTGCAGAAGCCTGACCCTCTGAGGGGACAAATTTCTGACCACAAAAAACGAGCGGGAGGAGAAAGGCTGTGTCCTGTGGCAGAGAGGAATGGCAGCAGAGTATGCTCATCCCCCGGCCAAGGGTTCCTGTCACAGGTGTGTGGGTGGGGATGAGATATGTGGAACAAACACAGCCTTGACATCCTCAACCCTGCCTCGCAGCTCTTGTTTCCACCCTCATTTTCCGTTTCGTGAGCCTGGCTTGCAGCCATGCTATGCTCCCCTCCATCTCCTTTCCAGCACATCGGAAATCCTCTCTCTCCTCCACCCCTAGCTGACCCGGGAGCACCCTAATTCTCCGCTTTGTTGCTCATCAATCACTCAGCGACCCCATCTCTGACCCGCTGGCCTCCTGCTGAGCTCTCTGGCACATCATGTCCCAATCCTCCTCCTGCCCAAATGTCACAGAGAGGAGCACAGGCTGCTGCCAGGGAACAGCAGCCACTAGATGGTCTCAGAGAGGCCTGGAGATGGTACATTCATCAAAGATGGAAACTTTGGACCTTCTGAAGTCAAATTCTTTTGTTCTTGCCACACTCAACATCTTTTCCACTTTACTTAAAAAAGTATTTACTGAAGAGTGCTGATGTGAATAAGCTGAAAAACACAGCTTTCATTTTCTTTAGAGAAGAACACTCAAAAATACCTCTCCCATTTTGCCAATCAGAACAGTTGAAAAGTGGTCATGGCAACCCACAGTATTCAAGCAGTGTTTGATTTCTTCCTCTGAAATGTTTTTTAAGCCACAAAGGGGAAAAAAAAATAGGCAAGAAACAGAAGTAGAGATATTATAGGTGTTTAACCCAGGAGACTGCAGAACACTGACAGATTTGCTAGACAGACAAAAGGCATTGCTGCATGGCAAGTGCAGGCTGGGAACACTAGATGGTCCCTGTGATCCAGTTTTACACTTTAGAGCACTCTATAGTTGACGCAACAAGTACGATTCTGGCACGTCCCTGCCACCAAGGGGAAAAAAAACAATGTTGGCCATAGGAAGTTACCACCCAGAACCACATCTAGAACTGCAAAAGTAACCATGATGGTTTTCTCAGCCTTTAAAACGAGGGAGCAACGTGGCACTCTCAGTCTCCCAAACGGAGCAGCACAGTCCTTTGGAAAGTTCCTCAAAACAAGTGGCCAGAAGTTTTTCTCTGAATTTGGATACACCCTGTAATACAGAGTGGTTGTTATACTGAAAAAGACTAGATGAAAAAGAGAGGTAAAAATAAAGTAGAGAGGTTTTGAAAATAATGGTATGATGCTTTTTTTTTCCACACTCAGATGATAAGTTTGAGGTTGTGCTGCAGAGTAAGGGTTTATTAAAGAAAGCAGCAGTTCCTCGTCTTATTTTTAGAATTAAATCTCTGGAATTTGTGAAACAATCGTTTGAGCTTAATTTATTAAGCAAATACCCTTTGGTTCATGTTTTCAAGTAAGATTTATTCGTGGAGGTCTCACTTAAGGTTTAGAACATATTTTTTTCTGCTATTGTCAGGTTTTTTACCACGTGAGAAGTAAGAAAATATGGTTATTTTTCAAAGCTATAGTCCTTACAATAATCAGACACATTTTCCATTCAAATCCATGCTCTCAGTTGCATTAAATTACTTTAAAGGGTCAATGAGGGTGTCCTAAGTCAACCTTTACTGAAATTTTCTGGGTATGTTAAAGTGAGTCCTGTAAAAGCTAAATGGGTCATCATCAAAATTAAAGGAAAAATGTCAGGCAGGAGGAGCCTGGAGAGAGGTGGAAAGGTTGCTGCCTTGCTACTGGGGAAGCAAAGGAGCCAGAAGCTGTAATTTTTACATGGATCCAGCTGACATTATCAGTAAAAAAAAAAAAATGGCTATGAAAGCACATCCACCCTCAGTTTGTTTGAGAGTGAGGGGAGTCAGGGAGTGAAGACAAATACTTTTCTTCCCGTGTGTCATGAGTGCCAAGACCTCGGAGCAGGGTGAAAGCTGCTGCCAGTCCCTGCAGCCTGTCCCTCCCCTGCTCTCCTGCCTCCCTGTCTGCCCGTGTCCCCCCTGCACCAAACCAGCCCCCCCTCCACCGTGGACATGCTGGTGCTCCTCCGCCTGAAAAGGAGGAGGGCTGGGCACCAGCCATGTGAGCTGCCTCCAAAATTTTGCATTTCCCCGGATGCAGACTGTGGCCAACGTGGATGAGCTTGGCGCAAGTGTCACAGACAGCCTCGCCTGGAAAGAGCTGCGCTGCTTTGCCACGGCATCCATGGCCTTACAGACAGTCAGCACAATGGCCTCATGGACAGTCAGCACAGTGATCCCAGCTTGGACATCTGCACTGCAAACCTCACCCAAAGGTGCTGGGCACCTTGAGCAGGATAGGTATCAACGACAGCTGAGGTTTCCTAACAAATAACAGGAAGTTCTCTTCGAATGTGGGAAAGGAAAAATTGCTCTGGTCTGTGTTATGGTTCCACATACTGGAGAACTGGAGAATACATGCCACCCCTTAAAGGACCTATCCTCGCAAAAAGCAGTCACAAAGAAGAACCTACATCTTCAGATTACAATTTTGGTCATATTACATAAAGAGTTTTTATGTTGCAAACCTGAAACTGTGACCTGTTCTTTTGCTGCCATCGCTGTTCTCATAACTGTTTTCTCTCACACTACCAGCAATTCTCTTCAGCAGAAGACTTCTCTGCACACTGCTCATGTCTTCCATCAGCTCATTGCCCTTCTTTGCTATAGAGGTGTGTTTCACACCTTCTTTCTCTGTATCATGCCTCGATCATCGTACCCTGCTAAGGGTAATTCTTGACCCTCCAGTTTTGTTGGTTTTCCATCCCCATGTTGATTTCTTATGTCTGCCTTGCCCTAGTGCTGGTTGCCCTGGTATTAAACATCTCTGATTTCTCATCATCATACAGAAAATAGCTAGAAGGCACAGCACCCTGCACATCCTGGTCGAAGGTGGTTTGGTTACTCTGTAAGTTGTCCCCACTGCCTGTTGGGTAGGACCCTGGGAAGGCTGGGGAGAAAACACTTTTAAACTACATAGGTCTGATCCAGAACAGGAAGGAAGGTGATGAACTACTACCGAAGCTCAGGTGGTGCATGGCATTTCAGAAAAAGCATGCAAGCCAGACAAAGTCAAACAACAACGATTAGTATTTATTATGGTTGGCAGGTGCTCACATACCCATATCAAGTCTTTATCCAGGAAATCTACGTTTGGTGTGTAAGTGCGCTGCTATCTGCAGCTATTTAGGACATACAAATGCTACGGTGCAAATACACTTTCTTACACATGATGCCTAGGAAAACACAGATGGTTTTATGTCTATCTATAGGTATTTTTTCTCTGACAGGGAAATTGCTGCAGGATTTGGTTGTACGAAGAGAGGTAGAGATGGAGTGGCAGCATGAAAGTCGGAGCAGGAGGCCTGGGCTCCATCCTGGGAAGTGCTTGCCACAAGAGGAGAGGGTGATCGACAGTCTAAGCACAGGGACAGCACCCTTCAACCCACCTTGCAACAGGAGCAGTAGCCTGCAGACAGAGGACCAGAAGGGCCAGAAAAGAAGGGTGTCACAGACCAGCAGTTGCCACAGGTTTCACAACCTGAGCTTAGATGTTGCCTCCAGCTGTGCACTCCCAGGACATTACAGCTGCTAGTCCCCAGGAGACACATACCTGCATCTCTGTATTGCAATGCCCTGGATTTAATGGCATTTTCTTTCTATCAGCTGTCAGGATTTTATCTGGAAACTCATGTGTGGATGTTCAATAGAAGTTTGTTGAATGCTGAAAGGCCTAGGGGTTGTAATATTTGCAGAGTGCTATCCAGCATCTGAGAGGACCCAGTGCACTATACCATTCCGCTGGTCCTACCAGATGAACAGCCTCATGATGGCACGGTATTAAAATAACTGAGTGGCATTTCCATTAATGAATTTTGGCCAAATTAGAAATGAGTCAAAAAATTACTTAAAGAATCAGCTCATCAGTCCATGTTGAAAATCAGCAAAAGTTTCACTGCAGTTAAAAATAAAGGCAAAATATTGTTTTCTGATCTGTGGCAAAGGCTCAACTAAAAACTTATCTGAATAACAATATTTATATTTTGTAGCAGTGTACTAGAGACATCAAAATGCTTGATAAATATGTCCCTAGATTTATAGGTGAAGAAACATTAGGCACAGAAAATTTTGGTGACTGTTTTCTAGAATCTAGACTTGACAGACTGATTTTGCATCCTCACTTGCCCCAGGGCTCATACCAGTAATAAAGTACAGGTCTTCAGGTTATTAGCTGTATTTGCAGTGCTTAACTTAGATGTGTAACTTAGTGCATAACTTAGATGCTTGCAAACTCTGGATCATTTCACTAGTGCTGCCCTTCTGTGGCTTCTTTGGCCTAGTTGGTCATTCCCACCCTTCAGCTCTTGCAGGTAAAACTCCAGTGGAGGTCAGCGGGGTTGTCTTCTAATGAAGAACAGCAGCTACAGTCCTGAACAACAAGTTAACTCAGATGATCTCTCAGATTTCCCAAAACTCACAAAAATTATAAAAATAAATGTAAAAATTTGAAGCAGGGATATTATTAGAAAAGTAAAAAGAAGAGTTGTAGAAAGTAGATGTTCTTTTAGGGTGTTCTCGAAGCACAAAGAGAAATGAAAAATGCTAGGGATTATTTGGGATTCATGAAAGACATCAGGCTTTACAGGGAAGGAGATGGAGGCCTCTGAATCTCCATTTGGTAACTTTCCTTCTGGCACATTCTGGGCGAACTGATTTGATGATATTTGATGGTATCTGAGTCAGTGTTCCCATTACCACTGGTTAAGATCATTAACTGGATGCTGTGTGAGGCCTTAGCACTGTTTTAAAGTCAGAGAGATGAAGACTCCTATAGAGATACTCTGGCTGACTTCCCAGGAGCAGCTCTGTAATGTAGCTGCTTTCCCCCAATACTGGCCTCCACATTTTTCCAGGATCATCTCTTCCCTTCCACCGCCTACTCTCCACAGTTTGGGTTCTGCTATCTCTATTAAGTGCTCTCTCACTTTCTTGCTTTCCTCAAGCATTTATTTAGTTATAGACTGTATTCATCAGCTGCCCAGGGAATTTCATCCAGCTCTCCTTCTCTTTTCTTCATAGGAGCCTGAAGCGTGTAGGACCTCTTCTAGGATTGGATCCATTTGGTACGGGTGCCCCACTTCTCCAGTGGAAAAGGCATCAGCTTCTTCATATGAGTGCTTCCTGAGGTAGTTTACCCCAGCTGCAAAGAAATGTGACCTGGGGTAAGGATGGAGGAACAGCTGCAGGAGGATTTTGGGGCAGGGAGGTCACATAATTCCACCAACCATGGCAGGAATCTTTTAAGAAAACTAAGTGGCTCTAAATCTCAAGTTCATTTAAGCCTGAGAAGCAAATTCTGCTTATGTTAGACCAACACGGGTCCCTGATGAAGATATCCTGTTGGCTTTATCTTCCCAGAACAAAACAAAGCAGATGTAGCTAGAGGGCTGAGTGCTTCTGATTTTCACTGCTGCAGGGATATCCTACAGAGAAAATCTGATGCTTTGAAACATCTCTCCTTCCCTCTACCTGATTTTGCCCTTTCTCACAGTTTTTGAGAAAATTCTGCCATTATTCACTTTTATGGTTTCCTGTTTTATTGGTTTGGAGTTTTTTGTTTGTGGTCGGTTTGGTTTTTGTTTTGTTTGGGTTTTTTTCGGTTTTTTGGGATTTTTTTTGTTGATGGTGGTTGTTTGTTTTTTGTGTTTTTTTTGGTGGAGGTTTTTTGGTTTGTTTGTTTGTTTGTGGGGTTTTGTGGGGTTTTTTGTTTGTTTGTTTGTTTTGGGGGTTTTTTTGTTTGTTTTTTTCCCACAGCCTGATGATACTTCCAGAGTTGCATTGAAAGGCAGCTGCATCTGATAGCACATTATCAATTCTCCTCATGTACTTGTCAAACCATTACACAGTTCTTCCTTCTTGGCATGTTCTTAAATAGTCACCAAACATCCTGAAGACTTTAACCCCATTCTGATGAATCTTCAGCAGGCTGGAGGGCTCTGTTACGCTTCCACACCACACTAACAAACTCTTGGCATAATATTCTCGGCACAGACTCATGCCCCACAGCCATCCACAGTCCACTCCCACTCTGCTTTTCCAAATAAAATTTCCAAGCACTCTGAGATTCCTATGCACATTACATGCGTTGCTCACTTCAGCATGCAGCACATACATTTTTTTGTGATGAGACTAAGCCAAAAGAACAGACAGTAACAATTTTAAATGCTTTTAGTGCAACAGAACCTCCACACAAAAACTTTTACAAAGATTAGTGTGTGCTTATAATTATGGGCCAGGCTGATTCCCAAGGCATCCAAGGCTTCTCTCACCTTGGGTAAACCGAACTTTATCAAGCTATGTATCAATTAATCAGCAGGGTTTATCAGCACTGGGATACAATCTAAGTTTCCCAAATATACTGGCTATGAGATTAGGGGCAAAGAAAATGTTCCTGCCACACAGTCAAGCTGAAATTTTTTGAGGCTGAAGATGTGGGACATCACTACAGCTTCAGCATGATAAATGCTGATTTAAAGCTTTATTCCTTAAAGTTTCTCTCTTTGCCTGGTAAAAGCAGAGCTGTGAGAAGAATCGCTTAAGCCGAGATAGCTTTGTGAAAAGAGAGAAAACCTCTGACACAGGACGTGCCTCTCCATGTCCCTTGCCCTGGCTCGCCTCCACGTAGTGTCCACGTAGTCAGTGGGCTGTGCACGAGAAAATAAAGGGAGGGAGAAGGGAGGATGGACAGAGGGAGGAGCCCAGCTAAGCACTTACTGGGCTGCATGATTTTTCTTCACTCTGTTCGAAGGAGAGTTCTATAACACTCGCAGAAAATGCGGTGTGAAGCAGGACTAACTCCTCTCAGTGACCCCCACTTCCCTCCAGCACAGTCGCGTGGCCACGGGCTCTCCTGAGCAGTCCCAGCTCCTGAGATAAGATAGCTGGGAAGGAGGGGAGAAATACACATTTCTGTCTGGGATGAGGACCATTAAAATAATAGTGATTTTTCTGTTAAGAAAAGGGGAAAAAAGAGTGACTGCATGTTGCCGTTGTGGCAAAGGGTTTCCACAGACACACGGCCAGCCCGCTGCTGCTGCATGAAACAAAAACGTTTGAAGAACTAAGCACACGCATGCTTAGTTTAATGAAAAGCTGCAAAAGGAAAAATCTGGAGGAACTGCTTTCTCCCACTGCTTCCTTAGCCATGTACTCCCTTGCAACTGATTACAGGCTTGCAGCAGAGGTGTTTTCATTGGGAAAGGTCCCAGCAGACTGATTGGGTGGGCCCTTACCCTTTGAATAAATGCCAAATCCAGCAGTCTAGTAAGGAGGAAATTTTTTTAAAATCTGTCCTGCTACAAGCCTAAAACAACAAAAACTCGAGTAGACATCATGAAGGTAGAACTGGCCAGGAGGGAACGTAGTTATAATCAAGATTTCTCTCTACTGCCCTCCTTATCCGAAAGCTCTTCTTTCTTACAAAAGTCGAATCTGTTTTGCAGGAGTCTGTTTCTTTTGCATTCAGCAAAGTTTTTCCCAGCGCCAACCGTGCAACGTAGGGTCTGTGGGAGCTCAGAGGGAGAGAATGTGGCAGCCACTCCCTCTGCAGTCTGCTGCTGTATCTTTCCTCAAAGCCACCGTCAGCTTTCTCTGCTGTGTGCCTCTTGCTAGGGAATGGTGAAAAGAAAATATGAGTGGCTAAGTAAGCAGCAGCTGGGGAGTCTGGGAAAGAAAAGGCTGGCTACATATACAAAATGTGGTAAACTGCAATAATTAGCAGCAAGATTATTTGTAATTTAATATTCTACTCTGATTCTAGACACTCTCACAGCACAGGAAATGTTCTGGGCTGTCAGTTGACCTGTTTCTGGTACAGTCATTATTTCAGCACAATTTATTTAGACAGCATGGCCTTCCTGCTTCTTGCCCAGATAATCAATTTTGGATGGAGAAGAAACCAGTTCACCAATCTTCCTGTGAAGGTTCTGTGTTTACTGTCAAAGATGCATTTCTTTTCCTAACATCTTTAAATACAGTCACCTCTGGAAATTAGACTGTTCCGTAGTCTTTTCAGTAGGGACCAGTACAAAGCAGACATATACCCACATGATTATAGGTATGGGCACATGTATTTATAGGACTTCGCAAATACCTAGGACATGCTCTCATAAAAATTGTATTTCTCAGTTGTTTTTTCTTAGCACCTCAGACAAAGGTCATTCTGGCTGTCAGTACATACTTGTTGGAATACGTGCCAAAATAACGAGAGAAATAATTGTCATACAGAATCTGCAAGTAAAATTCAAGGATGTCATGTAAGTCACGCATCCTTATAACCAGAATCAAGGGACACAGTGCTTGATTCTTGTGCACCTGGAAGGAAAAATCAGAGCACATTTGCTCAGTTCTTACTTTAGTTTCAGACTATTAGACTAAGAATTAGCCACTCCTTAGAAGAAGACAGAAGTAGGAACATGAAATAGAGCTATTATTCTCTTTTTCACGTTTCCTGCATTGCCACTAGTTTTCATTTCTCTCTGCCAGAGAAGCTGGAGGAGAATACTGTGCTCTTAACATCCGCTTCAGTTAGATTCACTTGCTTTTTTTTCCATCTCTTTTGCTTTCCATCTATAATTATTGTTCTTAAAGCTCACACAAAACCTGAATATTCAAATTATATTTTAAATATTTGGATGTATATTCTCCACATATGGATAGAGAAAATCAAAAGACAGCCTTCCTGACCACTCTTTTAAAAAGACGTTGATAAAAGAAGTGAGTCTGCCCTCCTTCCTGTTATTTGTGACTAATTATTTGCTTTTTTAAATCAGGAAAGGAAACCCTGGTCTCGCTGCAGAAGTTATGTAACACAGGAATAAAATCTTCAGCTTGGACTTAGCGGGTTCACCTGAGGTACATGCTCAGCATTGCCTGCTGAGGAATTAAAAAGTAGGGACTCCTTAAAGCTTCTGCTAGGCTGCCTATGAGACACTGTTACGATACAGGCACTGCACATGCATGCATCGTCCCACCTTGCTGCATGAGTGAAGCAACATGTACACGAAGATGGGTTAAATGATGGAAACAGGCCCCTTACTCACACATGGAAGAAGAAAGATTTAAACCAGAGGGAGTTTCCCACTGCTGCCATTTTTTTGGTGAGCCTAATTGCTGTGCCTTGCGCTGCGGTCCAGTGAGAGCTGAGCAGGCTGGCCAGAGTCTATTTGAAATCCCACTCTGTCATTTAGAAGAGCTTTATTTGGCATGCCGAGGCTGAGGCTTGAACTCCTCTCGTTGATCCTAAATAGCTGTTGTTACTGACAGCCACGTCACTTCTACCTCGGCTTGCATTTTTTAATTTCAGATAATTCCCTGTCATCTTCATCCCACAGACCATTGTTTTGCTTCAGCAAAGCACTGAGGACAGATTTTCCATGTAGGTCTGCTTGCATTAGACAAAAGTCACTTCTCTAAATTAGACGTTAGTTTGATTTTGCATTTTATATTGCTTTACAGTCATTGCAGTAACTTCTGTACTAAACAGTCTATAGCCTATGCTAGGCTGGCACTGAAGACAGCCAGTTCTGGAATTGCTACAGGGAGCACTGATATGCACAATGAATGCACATAAACCAGGAGACAAACTATCTTCCCAGGCTATAGTTAAAGTTCTTTTAAAGCTGTGAAATATGAAGATATTGCACAGACTTTCAAACTCTGTTCCTTCGTGAAAGGCCAAACTTACAGTATAGCAAAGTCAGGTATTCTGGCAGTATTTCGCTTTCTATATTTCTGCCAATAGCTGAATGTAATTACTGTTACATTTATGGAAATATCTAACTGGAGGAGCTACATATGAATTTCATCAGTTTCATATAAAATGGAGTAAATGCAGAGATGTTGGGCTGTAGAAAAAATGCAGGGAAGTTTAAAACATAGAGATTTGCATGATTGCCTGTGGGTTTCATTTCTTTTCCTCTCCAGTTCAAATAAATTGTAGCATGCCTGAAAAATGGAAGATTGTAGCTGGGGAAAATAAACTCCTCTGTCTATCTACAGTGAAGTCAGAGGTCCTTCCCATACTGCAACAGATGAAGTCACTCTGGGAGAAAAAGTGCTGAAGTTTTCAAAAGTGACGAGGGCGAACTGCATCCCCACTCGCACAGTGTCTCTGGCAGTAGACTTGTGCGAGGAGCACTAGGAGAAGGCATCTTGCTCATTCAGCTTTAATCCAAATACCAGCTGCATCATCTCATTTCCCCTCCCTTCAGAAAGTGGAATAGCTTGTGCAGAGCTCCACAGCCGCAGTCCTGCTGCCTACGAGAGAGGTTCTTTGCAACTTCTTTCTGTTAAGGTCATATTTTTGTAGACTCCTTGTTGTTCCCTGTTCATCTGGTATATCTTCACTGTGTGGAAGTATACGCCTCAGTAGTACCATATTTTGTGGGGAGAGCAGTCCTTACCATTTTATTATTCAGTGAATTATAGTTACTAATGGAAGATCACTGCACAATGACATGTACTGTAGCACAGAATCCTCTGGTCTGAGATCTACAGGAAAATTTACATACAGGATATGTTCCTGTGATGGCCTGAAAAACCTCTAATTGCATAATGCCTATAGGCCTTTCTGTATCTGTGTTGACAGTCTGTCCTATAGCTGAGTCTCTGCCTTTTTATTAGTCTCCACATTTCTCTTCTGCTTGATTCACCGTGATGCCATTACCTCCAGGGAAGGGAACAAGGCAAATAGAAGCAGTTTAATTCAATTCCATTTGCAGTATTAGTGCTCTAAAGGACAGCTACTTGATGAAGAAAATCCTAATGAAGGTGCATTTCCCTGTGGATTTAGGGTAGGACAGATAGTACTTGCTTGTCATTTAAAATTTCAGTAGAACTAAAGCAGACTGTGAACACAATTGTATGATTTTCCTTGGTGGCTTGAGTTATATTTAGCAAGAGCCAACTATTTAAGGTAGTGAGTCAATACAAACAGCGAAGTGCTAATGTCTTAACACTGATTTTAGCAGGATTTAAATCAGCCCTCTAAGCTGAGACTGCAGTTCATACTAGAACTCAACCCGGTCATTCTGCAGGAAGCCTGGCAAATTTCTGCTCCTTGAAGCAGAAGAAATATCAGGTTAGGTATAATCTTACTATCTCTTGTTTCTGTGAGAACTTACTTAAAACGTGACTGAAGTAGTAGAAGTTACTGAGTGCTAAGATCAACAGATGTCAAAGTGCTTTAAATCAGCAAAAGGCTAACAAAAGATTCAAGACAGGCTTTTGGCACCTTTAGGAAGTAGTGGCTGGATGTGAATCTTGGGATCCATTACACAAAAAAAGCATAGAAGTAGTACAAAAAAGAAAAGTTTAATCATTCTGTAGGGAGATAGAACAGCAAAATGTACAAGATTGGACTGTAAATGACAATAATGGAAACATAACATTGAAACACTTCATACGTGTGCAAAGCGTGATTCATCCAGAAGAACTATCAGTGGGCCTCATCAACCCCAATTTCTAAAAGCTAGATAAATATTCCACAGGCATCAGGGCTTTTTCAGGTGTGAAGTTCATGTGTACATATCTGACTTTGAAAAATCTCAAGTTAGGTGAGTTGAACTCTGTCCTATATGTTATGATGGCTTAATCTTGGGCTGAAAAAAGCATTGAAAAAATAAATATGTAGCCCAAATTTTGAATTTTGTGTCAGTGGCATGCTTACGGATGGAACATTCTTTTCCAACAGCTTTCAAATGTTTCATTAAATCCCACACTGAAGGTAGGCTACTGCTTATCCTGGCTTGCTATTGTGTCTTCTTCATCTTCTCTCCTCTTAAGGAGACACGAGCTGAGAAGACCTTTATTCAGCGATGCATGTTCAGCATCAGAAAACTGGATCACATTCCCTTCAACTTTGTGCAACCAGGGAAAAAATCCCCAGGTTTAAATATGGACGCTGCAGTGACACGTCAGCTCTCTCTGGAGACTTTACTAAAAACAACGCTCAAAATGGATTTTCAACATTGCTTTTAAAAGAGAGAGAAAGAGTGTGAGTTTAGGGCGGAAAGGACTGAGACAGCTGCTGGACTCATTTCAGGCTGGCAGTACAGAAGCATAACTGAAAACAGAAGTCACAGAATCTGGGGAAGGAAAAATGTACAAGAGAAAAGAAAAGAAGCTGCTTACCAAACACACCGAGAGCAAAAAAGGCCTTACATTTATTACCAAGGTGTGTTTTATTATATATCTCTCGATAACATTGGAATTCACAGTGCAAGTGTAGGAAAATATTTTTACCTTAGAGTTTTACTTTCTCGGGAATGGCAAGGGTTTTAACAGACATCACAGTTATTACCATTCTGGTTCCCAAAATAAGAGATGCGTAAGGTATTGAACTGTAAAAGGTACTGAAAGTAAAGAATAAAGGGAGCTACTGATTGTGTCATTGTTTTGACAGAAATTTCCCTATGCAGAAGAGATGTAATGCCCTTTCACCAAGATGGAATTAGGCTGCTGTCCGCCTCCCTGAACAAGGTAGTAGAGCATGCCGAAGTCCTGCAAGAGAAAGGTAAAGCCTACCTTTTTGAGAGTCACAAAAAACCACTTGTATTTCACAGCAAAATTTAATGAAGTCAACAAGGTTGCCTGGTGCTGTCTGGACCCATCTAGTGACTGCAGAAGATAACAGCATTGCAGGAAAGGGCTTTGTCTCACCTGACTGCAGTGTACCATTATTCAGTTACTCTTTATCCCCCCAAAAAATGTGATAGGATAGATGAGTTCACTCCCTTCTTCTTGGGCACTCTTCTTCATTTTTAGTATTTCAACTGGTAAATGAAAAACTATGTACTTTATTGGTGTGAAAAGTTCAGAAAATTTTTTCTACTTGGAAACAGTGACCATTAATGGGGCATAAGGGAAAAAGAATGAGCCTAAATAATATTGAGGAAGCTGCAGGATAAAACTTTAAGCTTTGCAAAGTGTTCACAGGATTCATAGTTAGACAACAAATGTCAGTCTCCTGAGGGATTACAGGTGGTCTTGCCTGAGTTGTGAATGTTCCTAAAAAATCTCATGACAATCAAGCAGGATGGAGGGAATTCAGGATATTCTTGATATTTCTTTCTCTTTGTTTGTCTCAGTGTTTCTACTCTTCCAAATTTTGAATTTGAATTTGAATTTGAATTGAATTTCCAAATTACAAATCTGAAATTGACAGCTTTATTGTGATTTCTTGGTATTGAAAGTATTGTTATTCAACCACCCATGAAGCAAGGTTTAGAGAGGAGGTAATATCTTTTATTAGATCAGGCAACAGAGCTAGAAAATTATGGGATCTTTTGCAGTATTACACCTGTTTCAGACTTGAATTAAGCCAGTGAATGCCAGGATAAACACAGGCTAAGAAATGCAACTTAATTAGACAATTTGGAGAAAGTATGATAGCTGCTACCTATGAAGAAAGAGGGATGTTAGCAGGGGAAGAACTAACACAGTCTTTTACTTATAACATATGGAGCACTGGGAGAGGAAAGGAACAGATAATTGTGGATCAGTGAGGAGTTAAATACATGTGAAGGATAACAAGAATTATAATGTGCTACAAAGTCAGTATCCCTACTGAATCCTTGACTGTGACAGACTGTGACGTCAGGTAGTATAGTTCCACGGACATTTTTGTTAACCTTCCCATCATCCCCTCTCATGGACCAGAACTGACAGGTCAAAGATAGAGCACCTGTTTTTTGAAAAACATTCTCCCACTGGCTGTTGGATGTTCCTGTCCTTAGTTTTCTGTCTGTTCTGTTAGGACATTTTGGGCACTGGACAAAATACATAACTCTCTAAGGAACTGCATGCATTTCAGCCATGGGTTTGCCATCAAAGACATTTCATGTGTGCCGTATTTCCACTTGTCAATGGCACAGAGCACTCAGGTGTGGCAGAGGCACAGCCGTGTCTCCACAACTCTTCACTGCAGTCTCACTAAGGAAGGAAGCGAATCCACACAGCGGGATGCTCACCAGCAAATTCAAAACACACGGATGCTTGTCAGCAAAATCTAACAGCATCTGTGTTTCTCTCTAAGGTGGATTAGTGAGGAAGTTTTACCAGCCAGCAGCAGAGAGCTCCCAGCTATGTGCCAAACCTAACAACCTTTAAATGTACTCCACTACGTCAGCACACCCATCTGCCCATGGTGATGAGGGATGGTGTGATCTACACGGACTCATAGCCTGAGTCTAAATGTCTTGGAGTGCAAAAGAGCTACAGAGCAAAGAGCACTTCTGTCGTCACAGCCCTACAGCAGTAGATCTGTTGCAGTAAGTACCTTCAGGAAATAATCCCTAAACGAAATCCCTTTCTTCATGTTTCTGTAGATTTAGAAACCTAGTCTTCTGTATGTAGTTTGTCTTATTTTGGCCAATATTGAAAATCAAATGGAGTTTGGAAATTTGGAGTTTGGAAATGTATTTATATTTACATTTACACAAAAAAAGAAACCATTTTGCTAAAAAGTCAAGAAAAAAAAAAAGCTACAACCATCTTAGCTAATATGGAGACCTGTATCTCTCTTTCTCTCTCTGTTTCTACAGATTTTACTTTAAAAGCTCTCTTGTCTATATTTCTTTTCTGATGTTCTTGAATGAAGGACTGTAAACATTATTTTTTTATTTTTCTGTGGTCAGCTAGCACATTCACTTTACAGTCTTGCCAATGTGCAAATCATTTCAAAGCCACTGCAGATATAGTCCTGTCGTAGTTCATGCTTTGATTCTAAGTGATAACATACTGATATCATACTGCAGTGCTGTGTCAAAATACCACCCCCGGATGACTGACTGGATGTCCTTACACTATTACAGCAGGACGCCTAGTTCAGATACAAATACCTTTGTTGTTGGCTTCTACCTTTAGAGAAACTCTGCCCTGGGATTTCCAAATCAACAAATGTGCTGAATATATATAGGAAAAACAGGATAGGAAGAGATCACCAGGTTCAATGAGCCCACTTGCCAAAACATAAATTACAGTGTAATAGATGTCTATTTGAGGAATATTGGTGGAAACTCACTCTACACGACCCTGCTAAGGAAAGCATGTCCTGTTGAATTTCTAGATTTTTGTTTGTTTGTTTTTAGTATCTTTGTTGAAAAAAATCTTTCAGTATGTCAAAAGCCATATTGCTGACAAGTATACACGTGAGAATCTTAAAAATAAATACATTTAATTACTCCGTCTTTTCACTGATGAAAAGCACTCCTTATTCACCTCGTGAAGTTTTCAAATGGCAGCTCCATCTCCATTGTAATTCTGCAAAACCAACTATGGTACTGAAAGAAGACTCTACAGTATTTTGTCACTTCTTCATCACAATCTAGTTGGGTCCATCTTCAGCAGTTTCTTCTTCTGTTATGTTGCATGGAGTTTCACAAACGCTGAAGATCTCTGTAAGTCTCGCTGTAATAACATGTTGCAGGTAATTGTTGGTTTCTTGGAATGCACTTGCCTCTACTTCAAGCCATAATTAGAGGAATCATTTAAACTTTGGAACAGTCTTTGGAAATCTGAAAATAGGAGTTGAATTCACAAATGTTAGGGTGGAATAGGGAATGAATGAGCCAAAATCAGCACACTACTATGCTCATTTGCAATACTCTGAATAAGGCATCCCTTTTTTTTGGCCACCAAGAGTTATCCAAGGCGCCTTGTATATATATTGTTGTAGTGAGAACAACAGCAGGCCCTCTCAAAAAGAGCAGAGTACATTTATTATCGAGACAGGAAGATACGAAGATGTTACTTGAAACTAAATGAAAGGCTATCTTCAAAGGGAGAATATTACCATAGGGAAAACTAATTATCAGAGACAAAGCCTCTTCTTCTACCTGTTTAGCAGTGTTGATCACAGACTAGATGCTGAAGTCCACATTTAAAACCAGGGTCTGGAGGGTGTTTTGCTTTAAACAAATGGACACTTTCAGGACTGCAAAAGGATTATGTGAAAGGTTTTCTGTAGACAGAACAAAAAGAAATATTTTTCTCTCTTTCCAAAGTTCTTGAGATATGCTTTATGAATATTTCCCCCTCACTAAGTGCTGGTTTATATTCAGTTCAGATAAAATGCTGGCAACAATCAGTTTTGCAGGATGGTCTCTACAGATGTGAGAAGCTTCAGTACGAGAATAGGTGTTATGACAAGGTAGGTGCAGAAAGACAAAAGATGCAAACAGCCTGGATTGCATGATTGAGATTTTTTTTTGTTTGTTTTAGAGTCAACATGATTTTTTTCTGACTTCTCAGCAAATAAAAGCATAACCTTACTAAAGAAGAATGAAGCAAAGTACTGACCTAAATTTTTATTTACAAATAACTCATCTTTTCTCTTTCTTTCATCTTCCACTCAACTCTTTCTCAGTGCTTCCCAGCCCATTTCCTCTTTCCTGCTGCTCTCATTTATATAGTTGGAGGACATTTTACCTTTTTTTTTAGGGTCTAACTAATTTTCTCTTTCTCCTGTCACTCCACTGCTCTCAGGTCTTTGAGGTCATCTTTGAGGTTCAAATTAGAAACCCTGTGATATCATGATTCCTCAAGATCTCTCCCTTGCAGTTCTAAAAAAAGTCCCCTTACTTAAAGATTCTTTGGAAATCTCTCAGGGTTTGGGTTGGGTTGGGTTGGTTTTGGTTTTGGTTTGTTTGTTTGTTTGTTTTTCTCCAGTTCGTTAAGTGTATGGAAGCCCAGGTATTCACTTTTGCCCTTTCTACTTCCCTTCACCCCCTTCTTTATAGGATAAATGTTGCTTTTTGCATAACTTCTATATAATTAATTTTTGTTTTAATTATCCACAGTCTCTTACCAGTATCTAGAATGAAATACTCTTCCTTGTGCATCAAGCATCCTCTCTCTACACTATCAGGATCTCTCCCAACATCTTTCTGTAAAAAAGCTTGCTTAGAAATTTAGAGGGTTCTGTCTAATAGAAATATTCACAGAAAAAGAAAATTTCTATCACTTTGCCTCAACATCTTGATTTTCTTCTCTCATCTTTTCTGTACTCTGTGACAGGTTGGAAGATTAATGACTGATCACTGGCTTGTTCCAGATCTACAACTTCCTTCTGAAAAAGGATGATTTAACAGAGAAAAACAAGAATTTGAGGTGCTGAATTCCGATGTCTAAGTCTTTGTTTTGACTCTGAGAAAGAACTTGGGACTGTGTATCCCACATCACAGGGAAACGTCCAGTTACACAGAATTCTTTTGGAATGTACATCTATCATTGTAGCATCTTCTTCCCTTTCTTTTTCCCTTTTGCCCTGAACATTTAGCAGGGTAGTTTCCAGGTTTCTTCAGTGACATTGAAAGAGGACAATAATGACTCAACTTGTCAAACATCCTTGTTTGACAGGCCTGGAGACGGAAACCCTCTGATTCTTCAGAACTAGAAAAGCAATGCCCACACCCAGCGTGCCTCATTCCCAACATTAAAATCTCACCTCTGGAAAAGAGTGGGTAATCTACTGCTGGTTCTGTCGGCAAATGGACATTATTACTTGTGGTTTACCTGTCTGTTCCAGAGGAAACGGATAACTCCACTCAAACGCAGGAATCTGTGTAATCACGCAATTATGTGATTACAATGCCTGATTACAAAGGTTGGGATGATACCAGCAAGGCAATTCACATGAAGCAATTTGCAAGATCATTTTTATTTACTCAGAGCATACTCTGTTTCCTTTGGGAAAGGTCAATGCAGGAAGAACGATGGAATAAATGAGCATTCTGTTAATAAAATTCCTGGGGCTATCGTTTACATTAATTATGTGTTTGCCTCCTTTGGGTGTGCTGACAGAAATATATTAATTTCACAGAGACTTTTACCTGTATATGTAACAAGAGAGATGTCATGTGAGAAGAAGGACTGGAAAAGAAAGTTGGAAATTGAAAAACCTCTACAGCATACTGAGTGCATCAGCAGCAAAATGGGAAAGGTTTATGGGTTTCTCCTAGTATCCAGAAGCTCTGACATCTCCACACCCACCTCAGGCTGCAGTTCTCTTATTTCAGTGTCTGGAAAACCTAGCATTTTCATCCACCGTCTTCAAGTGCTGATGATAGCCACTGCTTTTGGTGATTTTACCGAAGAACTGAGAACAAGTATTCCTAATCATTCTTTGGAAAACTCCTGTGATCAGAACAAAGATCATTAATGTCTGTTTACCTGTGATTCTCTTTGTCTTTGGAGGGTTACCTTGTTCACCAGTTTCTAACTGTAGTCCTGAGCTTGGTATTTTGTCTCCTGTGGGTAAACAATAGTGTACAGCAGTGAAAACAGAAATCCAGCACTCCAGAGCACGCATACAACGAGCCGACAGCAAGTCTCATTTCTCTCCTGCCTGCTCTGGGGTCACTGTATTGTGATACTTTAGGAGTCTGTACAGAATTAATTATTTCTACTTCTAATTTCTCAATTGGCTATTGTATCAGGGCATGCAGAAATTCATCTTGCTTTGCCCTTTCATGAAGCCTCTGGGCTCCATCATTCGTATTCTTCACATTCAGTCACACCAAGATTTTTTCTTGCATCTCTATTTGCTGCAGATCTGACTAATGTTCATTTCTCTGGGATAGAGACTGGGCACACAAAATGCTGTTGCTGTTCATAGATTACCCTTATATCTGCCTGAGGGGTTCTACTCATGTAAGAAGCTTTACTGACTTCAGTGGAGCTACTCATGGCAGAGAAAAGTCCAGTGCTCTTCCATGTAGAAAGACATCTGGAGTCAGTCCCATGTGGTCAGCGTTAATGAAGTTTCATCCCCCTGTTTTCAGGTCTCTCACACTGCTGTACCTTTCATAACTTTTCCCATTTGAGGTTTTTTCTCTGGTTTTGTGCTCTTTGTTAGCAAATAAGGAGAAATGTAACTAGAATAGGCTCTTATAAACCCTTTTCCCAGCGCTATTGCAGGTTGTGTTTATTTTCCTGCTGCATCTGCACCTGGTCTCCAACAAAATCTCTTCAGTCCCAGATGCTCGATTTTTAATGGTGCTTACAGCAGGAAGCAATAGTGTGACAGCTGACCTATTGGTCCCATCACCATATCTGGATAAAATTGCCAAACGAAATGAAAATATTAGAGGAAACAAATGAGACATTACTATAAGCAGTTCCAAAGTTCAAATGAAAAATTAAGTTGCAGGTTGTTAAATGAAGGAGAGCATTGAGTGAGATATACATCTTAGGCTAAAAGATATATATGGAAATCTCAAGGCCAAAATAATACATAAGCTGATTCCTGTTAGCAACACTTGTAGAAGGCAGAAAACCTATTTGTTTCTCTAACAGAAATGCCAGGCAAAATCCGCTTATATGATTTTCCCATAATCCTTGAGGAGACACAGGGTGAAACACAGGCCATGGAAAATAGTCACCTGTGCTCAGGTGACCCTCCCAGCTCACCCCTGTGTGCTGCCAGGGGTGCTGTAGGCACAGGGTAAGGGGCAGGCTGCTGCCTCAGCTGGTGGCCATAGCTTCCTTCCCTTCCTCATTCTCTAGGGCTCCTGCCCGGTGAAATGGCAGAAATGGGACATCTGCATATGATCTCCTTGGCTCTGCTTTCTCTTCTTGATTAAAGTCCTGCAAACATTTCAAGTAGCAAGTGCTTTAGACATACAGAGCTGTCATATCTACAATACTTACATTTCCACTTCTTCAGCACCTCATTTCTCATCCAAGTGCTAATTAAGAAATCCTCACAATACCTTTGTGCTTAGCTAGATGCTTGCCTGACCACAGCCACTTGCAGAATGAGGGACTGAACACCTGGCCAAGTCCAAAGAGCACTCCAGTGGCAGAACACAACCACTACTGACACCAGTCAACATACTGGTCATTCCAGTTTTGCACTGGTTTTCATCTTTTAGACTCAAGAGCACTGAAAACAGTGCATTAGTATCACCTCTGTTTTTACCAACAAAGAAAATGGAGCACTGCAGACTTGCAAGCATAGCAACCCCAACACTGGAATGCAGTTACAAGCACTGTGAACGAAAATATAAAGTGAGACACCATTCCTTTACGGTCTTCGTAGGCACCAGAAAAGTGTCTGTTCGGTAAATGTTGCTCTGTTTGTGGTGATGAAATGTGATCAATGGATGTTCCTGTATGATGTCATTTATCTCTCAAATCAATTGACAAAAGTGAGTTCTCATATTTTTGACTGCAGCTGATTCTGACTTTACAGTAGATTTCCTGCTACAGACAGTTAAAGATGGAATGCAAAAAATTTGGGCTTCAGAAGAATAATAAAGGATTAGGTTTTCAGACCTCTGCATCACTAGCTATGCTAAGCAGAAGGAGGTCCTATGAGGGGTTTGGAGGCAGTTAGGAAAGGAGGACCCTGGCATTATTTAGCTGGCTGTAGTCGCTGCATTCAAGGCATAATTTGGCAGCAGCTATTGGGAGGAGACTGTAACAGCCTGGCCCACAGTACTGACGGCTGCAGGAGGAAAATGGCAACCCACAGATGAATGGATCTGTCAGCAGAAGAAGTTGCAAAAAGATAGAACTTGAGTAGTAATCTGATTCTTCTAATCCTCTACAGGGATTCGGCTTTGATGCCAAATTATAGCACCGTATTTTACAATGCCAGCATAATGTTCTAGTTGTTATTTTTTAAGGTAAGAAAGAAGCTAGACTTTTCCAGTGACTACTATAGAGGGAAAAAAAAAAAGGTAGAGCAAAAGTAAAGCTATTCGAACTCTCCCAAATGGTGCAGGGAACTGAGTTGGGAGGTATTAATATTACAGAAGAGATGACTGAAAGTGCNCCATCCTGCTTTAATCACTGCCCACTCCAAGCTTCCCTAATGACTTCCAGATGCATTCTTTTTATGCTATTGTTTTGGCACCATTTCCAGACAACTTTTGGGTCTGTTAACATTAAGAAAGAAAGGGAAAAAAAAAAAAAAAAAAAAAAAAAAAAAAAAAATAAAAAAAAAAAAAAAAAAAAAAAAAAAAAAAAAAAAAAAAAAAAAAAAAGAAAAAACCTTACTCTACCCTCCTCTCTTTTCTAACAGAAAACAGATTTCACGCTGGTTACATAAATGTGCGATGAGCTGGAGAAATAAAATGTCTGTTGCTGTCTCTCTTCGATCTCCAGGAAACCTTCTGATATAAAGTGAAGGAAAAATATTCACTTAAATTCCTCATAGGGAAAGAGGTGAAAGCAGATTGCCTAGAATGTCTTGGCATTTATGCGAAATAACATAAAGTTGAATATAAACAAAAACCCATATGCTCTACAAACCTAAAACTCCACCCCACAAAATAATTTTCATGCTGCTGCCCGTGTCACTGTCCTCTTGAGTCATTTAAAGCAAATCATGTTGCCTCTTAATGCCTCAGTTTCTCCCTGTATGAAATGGAGACAAAGATGCTCAGCCACAGTATAAAAAATGTTTATGACTTTCAGAGGAAAAGCACTTTGCGAGGTAGGTTCAAAACAACTTCTGACATGCATAGAGGATGACAGAAGAGCCATGATGTGTTTGCTAAGCTGGGGAGCAAAACAGCAGTCTCCTCTGGAATGGTGTATTTCATGCCCATGCAAGGCTGCCATGCATTGTATAGTCATAATATTTGCAAGGTACTCTATTCGCTTTTGAAAAATAATAATGTATTAGTGCTAAGAACTGCTGGTTTTGAAAGCCAACTAACCACTGAGACCTACCTCCTCCTTAGATACCTTATGGGCTCTACCTTTCTAGAAGATAAAACTTCGACCCATTGAGGTTGTATTTATTCTGTATCTTTCAGGGGAAGCCCATCATTCCTCTACCCAGCCATTCTTTCTTCCCTAACATTGATGTCCACAAGAAAATGTCCATCTCCATCTTTCCTGTGTCTTCCAGCCCTCCCATGCATGACAAGGGGAGAAAGAGCTTTGTTACAGCCTGTGGAGAAGATGCCCTTCCGCAAGTCCTGCACTGCCTCTGAGGTCTGGCTTCCACATGCTGGTAACTTCTGCACCAGCAGAAGTTCATTGGCTACCACCTGGCCAAAAGCCCCATAGAGTTTCTGATAACATCAGCAAAGATGCTAAACTACCTTTGTCCTGACTATATGCAGCTTTCAGCTCCTTGCTTTGTTCACTGGTTCACCCCAGCCCAGCCTGTGCCCCACATCTATCCCTTCATATTCCTGACAGAAAAATTTTGCTTATGTGTGGCAAGTTGGTACTGCCAAGCACCAGGAAGAATCATGTAGCATGTACATGAAGTCGCTACTTCACGGTGTTCCATCAATGATGTTTTTTTACTGTTGTGCCGTGCACTGTAGTGTATATTTAGTGTGGATGGATGAGAGACAGCATACAAGGCTGGCTGGGGTAGCTTTGGGGGACTAGAGAGGCTGGGTCAAGCCCTGTTTAGTGGGTGTCATAAAGAGTAGTTGGAGCTGAGACCCTGGTACTTACAAGCTGCTTGTCAGCATTTGAGTTACCCTAGTCTTGAGAAATCTATGTGAGCCAGTCATGGTATGGAGACTCCTGCAGTTAAGCTGCTCACTTGCAGTCTAAGGCAAAATGAACTGTGTCCTAAAACTGTGCGTGAAAAATAAACGGTCCTCAAATGCAAACGTTCATGTCTCAGTTCACTGAAATTACGTGAGATGGTTCTATCCATAAGGTTGGATGAGATCACAGTTACATCTAGCGTGATTTCAAGTATACATCACAAAATAATTTCGTCATTCACTTCACTCTAACCCAAAAAATAATGAAATGCAAATGATGGCCATGTTTTTTTCTTGCTATTACAGTGCTAATATTTCTGGCCATTAAAATAAACAGGTTTTATGGTTTTATTCATGGCTGTGTAACCTGGTATTCCAAGTAGACAATTGCCTTGCCAAAAAAGAGAAACAACTGTGATCTGGTAGTGCAGATGCAAGAATAGGCAGGCCTTGCTAAAAGTTTCTGAGGCAGTTAGCTCCCCTTTGCTTTCTTAGGCCAACTGGAAGTTTTCAACTAAGAAGGCATCAGGCTTCACCTGCAGACATGTACAGTTATGTAGGTATGTTGGAGAATCAGGCCTTTTCAATTTTAAATTCTTGCATTAAATAATTTTATGTAAAAGTACAGCCAGCTGATCTTGATAAGTTTGCAGGAGGAGTAGTGCTATTGAAAGCTGCCTCTAGAAGACTTTCAGAGTGTTGGGCAGAATCAGACTGAGCTAAGACACTCCATAACCTGATTTTTAGTTAAAATTAGAAGACTCATAACGGAATAATTTGATCTGGCTGGTACGAAGTACTAAGAAAGAACATATTTCTTTCTAGTGTGTTCATCCATTTTCACTATTCAGCACACTGACAAAGTGCAAGCCGAAGGCAAATAATGCTCTAGTAGGACAATAAAATCAATTATAAGGAAAGCAATTTTGATTTAGCTCTTCTGCTTGGTCACTTAATGAGTTTGTACTAGACAGGTGAGATCTATGACAGTTCTTTGTTAAATAAAACCTCTCCTAATAAAAGCAATATTAAAACCACTTGGATTTCACCACCATGAGATTATCTAATATGGTACAGAAAAGTTTATGAAATCTATAATAATAAAAGAACATTTCCTTCCACTGTGACTGCTAGTACTGATCGAGATTTAAAAATAAACCTAGGTGATAGACACAGCTCTCTCCCAAGGGAGTTTTTTAAAAATTCTCAAACCCCAGCAGAAAATACTCTTCCTCATATTTAAATCATTCAACTTTGAACATATGTTTTATTGTCTCTTAAAATGTCTCAATGTATATGCAGTGAAAATGTTCTCTTTGCCCTTATTATATAAATATAAATAAGGGTGCACCATCGGATCCATAAAGAAGACACGGTACCCATGTCACTACTCATTTGCCAGCCATGGCCAGGGGTGCTCTGGGCACAGAGGTGAGCCGCCATGTACTGGCACACATCTGGGCTAGAAAACCTTTTTTCACCACTGTGCTGCATACAAAATAATTTGGGGACTAATGCCTGGAATAGGCACAGTACCAGAAACTTGTTTGGCAGACTATGATCTGGCATATGCGAAAATCAGGCCAGGGACCATTCTGACAGTATAGATCATTTATAGTGTCCAGGAAGGCCCTCAGGCACAGTTTAATTTACCACTGCAGCCATAGCCAGCTTGGCCCAGGCGTAAAGAGGGATGTGGGAATTTTGTTGACATCCAAAGCAACGTTTGGCAGAAACGTTTCAGACAGCTTTGAGGCAAAGTCAGAGGTTTATTATCAGAAAATCCATACTACATCCTTTGATGTGCAAAAGTAACAAATCCTTTAGGACAGGTCGTTCTGAGATTCAGTATTCTTTGACAGATTTTTCAGTCCTTCATCACCAACACTGCCAGGAAGAGTTCCCAGATCCTGTCAAGGTTTTGCAGGGCTGGGCTCTTTCAGTAGACATTGAAATCAGTCTTTTAACAGCAAGCTCATCTGAAAATCTAAGAAACTGAGTCAATTAAATATAATAGAAACGTAGGGCTGAGAAGTCAAGTTGAGAAGTCAAGTCGAGAAGTCAAGTCAAGAAGTCAGCTTAATCTATTTCTGTACCTGTAGGCAAGGGTAAATATTTCTAGACAAATTATGACTGACACTTGATATATTTTTAAAACTCCTAAGGAAATTACATCTGCTACCTGTCTCAAGACTGTCATTAGATAAATAGCGTTGTTAGAAAGTTTTTCTCTAATAGCTAATCCAAGTCTTTTTCCATTTAAAGAATAAAATAGTTACTTGTTCTGCCCCAAATGAACTGTAAGCTACCTTTCGTATGTTGGAAAAAATATCGATAAGATGCCCATTCACTCCTTGTTTCCTCAAAACCGATTTGTTAAACCTCGTATCTACCTTACTGGATGACTGCTTGCTCACTTGCTCTCTCTCTCTCTCAGTCTCTCCAATTTGTCCTCCATTCAACCCAAGAGTAAAAAATGCTGAGACTTCATCAGTGTTGAAAAATTCAAAGTAATTGCTTGCATGAAAAGTTTTTATTAACATACTTCCAACTGACACAGGCAATGTTGCAAAGAGGCTGTACCGTTGACTCACACTCAGTTTAGCCTTGTCCGTATTTCCCAGATCCTTCTCTGAAGTGTTATTACCCACCTAACAACTATTCATTGTATACCTATGCACTTATTTCTCTTCCTTCCTACATTTCTTCTCCTTGTGTTTGTTTTTATTGAACTTCACTGTGCTAGTTTGCTCCCTTTCTGCTGTTTGTCAAGATGATTCTGAATCCTAATCCTAAAGTCTTTCACCCCTGTCCCCACTGTGGTGTCACACTCAAGTATTTCAGTGTGCTGTTTAAATAAGCCCTGAGAATACATGGTGGAGCAAAACTTGCATATAGGTCTTTAGACAGTAATGAAATCCCCTGAATTAAACATTTATAATGAAAGGTATTTGATGGGACATCAGATTGATTCTATTTTCTAAGGTTGTCCCACTGCAAGAATTTTTACCTTAATCTAATTTCTAAAATTTATCTTCAACTACTGTGTTTCTTCATTCATTATATGATTTCTTCCTTCAGTGATTTCTCATGAACAAGTGTTTCCCCCTTCCTAAAACCATAAGAATTAAGTGCAGTGTTGTAATGTAAACTAGACCTGTAATGTAGAGGAGAGCTGCTGATAACACAGCAGGAAGCCGGGACTGCCCCCGACGGGTTAGTCATGAGGGGGAATCATGTATTTGATCCCCTCTCTTTTGCAGACGTTCTTGCAAAATTCTTCCTTGCCTCTTAGCTTCCTTTTCATTGGCCCTTTCTTTGTGAACGACTTAATGAGAAATCTCTTCACAGAGACAAAAAAAGTAACAGCCCCAGGAGAGGAATTACCTTTTCACTCATAGATGACCTGATGCAGTGTTTGCAACTCTGCCGTTTCAAGCAGGAACTTGAATTAACTGACTTCCAAAGATCCCAATTAGCAAACATTTCCACAGTTCCTTGAAATGAGTGCTTGCTACTGATGGAAAGAGTTTTTCAAAATTTTTCATGTAAACTTTTTTTTCAAATTAAGATCTTTCAAGTCAGAAAATTTCCCTGAAAAACAGTAGTTTTACCATAACATTTGGTACCTGTAAACTTTTCAGGAACGTTTTTATTTAAGAATTAAATAAGATTGTTGTTTATGAACACCCTCCCCCCGTGCATCATACTAAATACTGAAAGGTTTCAGTAAAAAAAAGGGGGGGGGGAACAAAAAAATAAGTTTCTTATTAAAAAACTTTTTTTACTTTTTAGGTTAAAAAGGGGGGGTTAGTAAAAGTTCTAATCACCAAGACTACCAGAAACCATCTAAAAGCAGTACGAAAATCTTTTCAAACAAGGTAAAATAGGTATTTACCAAACTTTGAAAAAGTAGAAAAATCGCCAGCATTCTTGAATTTTCTTTTTACATTATCATTTTCTCATTTTTCATCTGTGATCTTGTATTTTCTAAAATGAAAATAATTTAGGGCACTTGTATTAATAAGCATTAAAGATTCCTCATTAGTTTGCATGATCCCGAGCTCTGGTGCATCTCCTCCTCGGGATCCAGGGGGCAGTTTAACAAAGGCAGATTTTGCCCAGGCTTCGTTCTCAGCCGGAATGTGGTCTATCATTTGTATCTTCCTGACACGTCACGAAGTGAAACAAGCCAGCTTCTCCTCACAGAGTTGCTCCATGAGATTCTTTTCATCTTTCTCTGCACAGCCTGTGCAAAGCCCTGCTTCTATCCTGCATGTGTTTTCCAGATTATTTTTTCCCTCTTTTGTTGCGCAGCTGTGCGAATCAGCTCAGATTGAGTTAAAAAAATAACACCACGTACAGAGTTTATGTTGTGGCAAGGAGCAGGGAAACTTTTTTAGGTGGGCGGGGAGAGCAGGGAAGTTTCAACATTTGCCATTCATTAAAACTGCTCTTCCTAGTGCTGTGGAGGACACTATAGCTCATGGTTTGTGTGTTTTTCTAAAAGAAATGCAAGTACCTCTGTGCTTTGCTGCAAATTGCCAGAGATCTAGCTCAGTGGCAAACTATATGCTAGTCAAGTTATAGAACTGAGAAGTGTCCTCTAGCTTTATGTTACTTATTTGTGATTTTCAAGAAATACTGCTACCACCCTAGCACTGTTTTTTATAGCCAAGTACCTTTGTATCTAAGAAGAGAAAGTTTCAGAGGTGGTAGAACAACTTTTAACTCAAAATTGGTAAAGTACAGCCACAGAGGAGAGGGGTAAAATGTCCTTTTCCAGGAAGGGAAAGGAAAATGTTAACTTCTTCAGTGTTCCAAACAAACCCATGCTAAGTAGAAATGCACTTGGAATGAATGTTGGCAAAATGCATGCTTATGGGGTAACAATGCAAACATTTTAATGGAGTGCAAGAAAACTTGCAGATCAAAAAGCAAAGAATTCCCTTCCCCCCTGCTCTGCTTGAATATTTCTTCCAGGGATTTGAGAGCTGCAGGATGACGTGGAAGGGGGTAATAAAACCCTGCGAGGCTCCGGGTGTTCCACAGCCTGGCCTCCCTCACAGCTGCTCTGGACACTTAAAATTAAAAGTCCCAGGCAGTGAGCGACTCGTCTTGCCTCCCAGCTTCTCCCCTTTCCGAAGGGGCAGGCAAAAGACGCTGGAGATTTCCCTTGCAAATCTTGCAAGCTCTAGTCTATCATAACAGTGATTTGTTTTACGTTACTGAGGAACTGCAACAAAACAAACAAAAATCATATCCTGGGATCTGGCAATTCTCAGTTTCAGCATGTCAGGCTGTTCCACTACCAAACTTCTCCGTGGAAATAAAAATTTTCTTTAAATCTTTGCTTTTATTCTGGACTCCTCGCTTTTCCATTTCTTTTCTTTTTTTTTTTTTTTTTGGTGCTGTGTGGCTCTTAATTTGGAATTGTTGACTCTCTTCTTGTCCTGACCATCGCAAGGGACATACAGCATGCATACCGTGTAATTGGGAAGCGGTTCAGGGAGCTGCCACGTCTGTAGGGCTGCAGCACACAAAAGGAGGCGGAGGTAACAGGAATACCTTCTACTTGACAAACTTGGAAATTCTGGTGCCACATCAGCAGCAGCACATCCCAGCACAGCGCTCTGCAGTCACTGCAGAAGTGAAAGACACACCATAGAAGTAATTCAAGGCATAAAGCTCTTCCCAGATGCCTGCTAACTTCTGCCCTTCTGCCCACTCACATCTCAGTCGGACTTGATAGATGATATCACACACTTCAAACCTCTCTGTTTAAAACAAAGCACCTAATTCCATTTAGGAAACTAGGAATTTACTACCTCTGTATCCAAAACCTCACAATTCACTTATCTGTGAATTAGGGAAGAACTGAGGCATAGAGGAACTGAGGGTATATCAACACCGTGCAGTACAGTTCCACATGCAAATACCTGAGCTAACTCAGGAGTCAAAGCTGAACAGACACAGTCACCCGATGTTGCTCCTACCCTCATGTGGAGCCTCAGGTTCCCATGGCTTCTGGTTCTAGAATTAATTCAGGCATGTTTGGATGATTTTGCAGCTCCCATGTAGACATAAATGTCGTTCTTCACTGGCTTTGGTGCTACCATGCTGACGTTCTAAATACTCACCATATATGAAAACTCAAGCTTTTTTTGTTCAGATGTTTGCAAGAGACTTTGAGATACCCTACCTGAGTATGGGCTCATTGGGTTGTTTTTTAAAAGAGTGTGTCCAAAACCCTTCAACAATAAACATTTATGTGTTTTTATAGTTCTATGAAGAGCTGTTCCAGGAACAATTCATCAGAGCATTAGCAAGGCCAGCCGGTGTGTTAGCTCATGCCCAGTGACTACCTGTATGGATGCTCTCTCTGCAGGGATAACAGCACAAGCCCGGGCACCCAATTGGTTTGCTCAGTCCCTGAAAGTACCAAAGCAATAGAGAAAAACTTTTTTCATGTGCCTTTTTTCATCCATTTAACTGTATAGCAGGATTAAATTGGTGGAGTGCTCTAATGTAGAGTAACTATAGTGTGATAAACGCCTATGGTTTAGATTATTTGGTACACAGTTAAAGCCCTACGATATTTTCTTCTAACATACCCTCAGTTTGAACTGCACATAGTTTGGCTAAATTCCAACCATTAGGACTGATATTAGGGCAGCTGTGTGCCTTCCTCAGAAGCATTTCTGGAAGAGTTCAGTTGTTCCTCAAAACCCAGCATGCCAGTCCTGAGCTTCCATACAGCATTTTGCTGCAGATGCTCTCAGAAAATGAAAGAGTGGGTGTTCGCTCAGCCATGGCTCTATCACAGATATGATAGGCCTGAGGACAGAAAAACCTGCTGAAGAGCCTGCTATAAAAGCCCTCCTCTGAAGTATGAGAGCTGGCATCATATGCTGATTATTAAGATCCATACTTGACCTGAGATGTCAAAATATCCATATGCAATATACATACGCATGTGCAAAAAACAGAGGCAGACAAAGACTTGAAAGTGGTCATAAAAAGCTTATGTTGGAGCAATAAGGAGAGACAAATACCAGAATTCAGAGAATGAAAGGGATAAGTGAGTTTTTCCCAGAAGTCATGTTTTATGTAGACAGGAGAAAGTTGATATGGATGTTTAAGTGTGAACATTAAGGTATCCAAGTAATATTTTTCAAATACTTTGAAGACAATAAATGCAATTATGGACTGATCAGTCCAATCATCTGATGACTGATGCTCAGTCATGTCTCTTGCCTATCCTTGCTGCCTTATTGAATCACCTCAACAAAAGCTCCTGGCACGGAGAACAGAGGCAGCATCACACTTTCCAGAATTGAGAGAATTGAATAGTTTACACATTATTTAATGATTGTGTGAAATCTGAAATGAAATGTGCACACAAGACCCTTTGATGTCTAATCACTCTGTACAGACATCCCTGTGGATGTGCTGAACACTGATACAAACTTAACACTTGCACCTCTAATGTCTATTTTATTGTACAAATCAAAGCGGCATGAAGAGGCTGAAGTGTCATGGCAAGATAGCAGCTTTTTGCCATCCAACCCTGTTACATTAATACCCCTCCTCTGAAAGAACTGCAGGGCTTAGGTGCCAGGCTGGAGGAAGTGTTTATTTTTCTGAAACAACATCTGGCTCCTTAATGAACTCCACAGGTGGCTACGTTGGTGGTTTAGCTATGTTGGTGCTTATGTGGTTAGAGGTCTGTGTGGATAGCTTAAAAAAGCCCATCATGTCAATGAGTGGTTCATTCATCCTGAACTATTTTCCTTGGACTTAGTGATACTGCGGGATCTGTATAACCTCACTAAAGCCTCTCCTGAAGTAGGTGCTTAAAAGCATCTACAGTTCAGACCAGAAAAAGGGATGGTGTGTTTGTGTGCACAAAGTTTAGCACAGGCAAGCTACCAACTGACCACTCTTTCTGAAACAGTTTATCCAAATTATTATATGTTTGTCCTTAATAAGAAGAGAAAACATATTATACAGCTAAATTACAAGAATATTTTAATGCTACAGAGGCAAGTACCCAACTAAAAAAACTGGAAGAATTCAAACTGTCGGTTTGTAAAAAGTTTAGAGTCAAAGAAACTGGTGAAAAGTGTGCCTTTTTCTTTACTTATCAGAAATATGTTTGGGTACATAACATAGCTCTCATATTGTTTTAGACTGGTGGTAATTTCTGCAGAAAACTGAAATTTTGAGTCACTAATGCAATATTGCCTCAGACCATTTTTAGTGCTCCCCTCACAATAGCCCATTGTTAACAGTGCGTTTTTTCATACCTCCTGATTTTCCTCACTGGAGATTTTAAAATGTTTGGATACAAAAAAGTCACAGCTTCTCACTGCTTTCCAGTTTTTTACCTACTCAGTGGGTACAATAAATAGCATTAGTAACTTCACTGAGATAGCAGAGGTCGAAGAACCAGGTTTTTGCTCCATCTCTGGTTCAATTTGGGCCAGTCAGATTGGTCAAAAAGTTCAGAGACTCAGCTATTGGGAGATTTCATGCAGATGGAAAGTTATGAAGTTGGTTCAAACCTTTGTCAGATCCTGGCTTCATAAGAACAGACTTAACTTGCAGTTCAGTTATATGTATTTAAAATTTAAAAAAAAAGCCAGTTTCATGAGCAGCAAAAGAAATGAAGCCTCGTTCCCTGTGCCTCTGCTGAATTACATGGTGTTCAAAAACATGACTCTGTTCTCAGGTCCCACTTTCCCAGGGCAGGCTGTAGAAGCTCTAACTCAGGTCTGCCTCTTGCACTCAGCATCCCATTTCCATGAAACTTGTAAGAGTGTGATATTTGCAAGGCCTTTAACCCTCTATTGAGTGTAGTTAAAAATGGCTTGAAAGCTAAAATATCACTAGCGTGGGAACAAAAAGACACTACAATTGCTTAAGCCTTGTTAGTATAAGAAATTGGATCAAAGAATTAAAGTGTCCAAGAGGCACTCTGCACATATCCACCTTTTAGGTACCCTAACATGTAAGTGTAGGGGGAAATTTTTACATAACCAGAAAAACCTTTTTCTCTCCTTTCTGCTGCTGCTCAAGGAAGGTACTCTCCAGTCCTATATAGTTTTAATAGATGGAAGTCAAAGTGAAAGAGGCAAAGAGGCTATATACAGCAATATTTGGCCATATTCAGCTGCATGCAGCTATCTTCAATGTAAACAACTGGTTTCAGATGGGCTCAGGATTTCCACCCACAAGTTTTATTGTGGGCGTGTAATAGAGTCCATGGAGTCCTCAGGCTTCACAACTGAGCAGAGATTGAAATGCCACCTTATCTCTGAAGCGATCTTGCAAAGACAACATTAAAATATATCACTGGTTTCATGTAAATTGTTCACACCTTAAAGACACTTGTGAGGAACAGTGGAGCAAACTCTAATGCCTTGAGTCCTAAATAATAGCATTGAGTAATTCTCTGTAAGATGTTTAAATTCCTTTAGTGGTAGCTTGCCACCAAATCTAAGGTTTGACTTTTAATTATGGTGCTTAACTTTTTATCACTTGAGGAACCAGCTGTTATTAGCAGAGAGCAATCTCAACTAACATATTTCTTTTACTTGGTCTTGCAAAGCCATACTGTTTATTAACTACCATGGAAGATATTCATCCACCCATAGTTAAGATGTGGTGTGTATCCAACAGACAAGGACACACTTTGATACCTTTCCCTGTCAGTTGTTTCTTTCTGCTTCCATACAAAATAATTCCTGATTTTCAATTTCAACAGAACTTCTACTCAACCAATATACTAACTCATCAGCATATTTTGCAATTTGTATGTAGGTTGACTGCCTGAAATATTACATCAGCTAGGTTTAAAGCTATATGTTCCACTGAGTGCAAGAATTACTAGTGCATTAAAACAGCTTCAGATGGTCTGAAGAATATATTTTGCAGCATGACACACAACAGAAATGTAGCAATGATCTGTGTCTGTAATGAAGACAAAAGTAATGGAAATTAGTGTGATACAGGTTTAACTTATGACAAAGGGTACATCCATGCACACTTGTGATCTGTTATATGAAATCCTGCAAGTTCCTTGGGTGTAGGGATGTTTTTGAGTGTTTATCTCTTTTTGGGCCCAAATTATCTTCTTCACTGGGACAGTGCTTTGCCCAGATTTTTGAGCTGAGTAAAACAGACTAGACTCAAGCCGTGTCCCAGTACCAGCTGAAGGCAATGACTGCACATGTCTGCAGTCCTCTGGGACTGGGATTCCTTTTGCTAGGGACCACCATATGGAACAAACATGTGCAGTCTTTGAGTCTGAAAATGATGGAGAAAAGACCCAGACCTGCAACGAGTTGGGCTGGTGGAACTGAGGAGCATCGTTAGCCTCCAGATGCAGTGTGCAGGATGTTATATTGCAGGATGTTTCTGCACGGCTGTGAGTCCTCCCTGTCCTTTTCTTCCCCAGTCCAATGGGGCTGCAAGTCCATCTGCACTTCCATACAGCAAGTGGCTTTCTGATATTGCAGTAGGGAAAGAAAATGAAGGGTGGACTTCTGGTTTCTGAATCATGGTTCTGATTAACAACAACCGCCCAGACTGAAGGAGCCTCTACAAATAAACCATAAACATGGAAACCATGTCTTCTGGAAGTTTTCTGAGGAATAAAACTCTCAAGTAGAGGAAGGCTTTAAGTGTCCCACCTTGCAACGACATGCTTTGAATACTAACCTCCTGGATGAAGGTAACCAATTCCTTGTGTACGCCGTACTCTGGCAGGTTTGTGAATCAATCTCTTCATTCTCATATGTGTTTTTAGCATATCAAAATAATATATTTTGCTATCTAATGGAATAAATATTTTGTTAAAACTTAAATTACATGTTTGAAATTTTTTCTTTAATTCATGAGGAAATATGAATACATTGTATAGTAGGTGTTTATTTATTTATTTTTTTATTTACCTGACAAATCCAAAAATAAATTATTTGCATTCATTCTAATGAATATACACCAGGTGTTGTACAGGCTTCCCAAGTAATCATCATCATCTGAATTATTGCTTCACTTTAGTTTTGGATTGTGCAATTTTAATACAATTCCTCAGCTTGAGTTTTGCAGTACATTTTATATGTTATTAAATTCTGTAATTAAAGTTCCTACACCATATACACAGGTTTTTCATCCCTTTATTTCTATTATAGACCAGACATTGTGTAAAATATAAAAATATTTATTTTCATGCAAAGACACATAGGCAGATTTCAGAAAAAAATGGCAGTGGGCCAATGCCTGAAAGACTTTATTCTGACTGAATAAAAGCCATCAATATAGGCCTGCCTTTTAAAGTGCGAAATCTGCTTCAGTCCCTATTAATTCAGACCTGTCTGGCCCAAATCCTGGCCATAGGTTCAAGATCCCAGGTGCCCTCTCAGCACCTCCTCCTGTAGGCACAGCCCTGTCAGCAGATGGGAGAGGTCCCTGCGCTCTTCTTGCAGCGCTGGTGCCAGGGTCTCCACTGGAGCGGGACCTGCAGGGCTGGGACTCGCTGATTTTCACATTTTTCGAAAAAGTAAGCCCTAGACTGGAGACAAAATATGCTCAGAGCCCTTGGAGGGTGGCAGAGTGGTCACACTTGCTCTGCTTTCCTGCAGACACCATTTGTCAAAGGAGGGCTGGACTTGGCTACTGCTGATACCATAGTTCACCCTTACTTTGCCAAGCTAAAACAGTTTCTAGCCTGGTATTTTTCCCCCTAGTGCAAACTAGCAATAACAATAAAAGCAGCTTAAATATTTTATTTATCTCCCTCTAAGGTAGATAAGATAATAGCAGCATGAGGACTTGCAAAAGAGAATGAAATATTTTTATTGTTACAAAAAAAAGCTTTGAGAGAGCAAGCTAAGGCAGACTGCAATATGGTCATTCTTTCCATAGGGTTTTGTTTATACATTGAAGCATATCTCTCAGGCTGTGGCATCCAGTTGGCTACAATTTCTAGGTTAATGAGGAAGGCCTTGCACAGGTTCCAGTTCCAACATGTGACTGCTGCTTTTATGGCTACGAAATGGAGGTGAGGGGTGTCCCACATTTATATTTACTTTTCTCAGCTGGAGGCAGTACAATGACATTAATTCATAAGGTGACGCTGCTAGTGACTGGGGAGCCAAGTGTACTGTGAAGCATCATGAACTTTTATTTCTGTATGGATGGAGATTTGCCTGGAGTGAGCCATCAGCAATGCAGAAGATTCTTCATTCGGATCTTTATTTTTACTTTGAAGGTGGAGTGCCCTGGAGGTTTTGAAGGGCTCAGCTGAGAGGGCTGTGGGTAGCTGCCAGCATTGAATTTCACTGCCTGAGGGCTTGTCACTTCGATTCTAGTGGCACACGTTTAGCAACACTTCATACATATTTCCTCTTGAGCTCCAGACACACTGATGTCTTCAGTGATCAGCTGCAAGTTGGTAGGGAAGATTAACTCACCCAAAAGCCATTTTCTTTAACTTATTTATCATGTCAGTTTTAGAACTACTGATGACCAGCCAGAATGCATGCTGAGAAAACAAATCAGTAACCATTTTCACTGTCAAAAAAAAAAAAATACTTCTTGCATTTGTGATTTTTTTCCAATGATTTCAAAATAGCCTAGTAATTAGCAGGACAACAAATAGGTGTAATGACATTCTTCTAAAGTACTTAGTTTCTTTAGGACTATCTGTACTTCTCACTGAAGAAGGATACTCAAGTTAACTGCACAAAACACAGGGATATGTGTAACGGGATGACACAGCTTCCATAATGAGCAGAAATAAAGTCCCATTTAACTAATAAGAATACAGTTGCACAGTGATGGATTTCACCATGACACAAAGGGTGGTTTCTTTCCAATGCAGGATACCACGGGAGTCTTTAATATGTATGTGTTCATCTCTAGATCCCATATGAGATGCAGTACCTCAGCAAATGAATTTTTATTTCCCTAAAGAAGTTATGACCACTTTTTCTGCTTACAGAAATCTCCTCTCTCTCAGCCAACTAAAGTAAAATATTTTAAGATATCACAATAAAATAACTCTCCTGGGTTCAAGCCTGGAACCTCCCACAAACCTGCCACTTTTTTCCTTCCACATTCAAATAGAAATTATAAATGTTTTAAAGCTTGTGTAGTAGCAGTTTCCGTAAGGGTTGGAATGGATGACTGCAACACAACAGGCAGAGCCAGGTGCTGGTAACAGGATCCACCAAGGGTTGGAGACTCAGCATAATGGAATCAGGTCCAGGGTCCTTCTGGGGAGTCCGGTCATAAGCGACAGGAGACAGGGTGGAGACAAGGCTACAATTGTGGGTCTGAAGTCCATGCAAGACACGAGTTACCTACTGCACAGGGCCCAAGCCCATCCAGGAGAAAGGGCCAGAAACAGGGCTGGAGCCTGTAAACCTGCAGCTTAACCCAGGCAGGGACTGATGGCCCCAGGCTGAGCTGAAATGGGGCTCCTGGGTCCACGGGTCAGGGTGAAGGCCCCAGGGTGAGTTTGGTGACCAGTAAGGCCTATTAGCGGCCTCAGAGTCCTGACAAATACCTTCTTTATCTTCTGAATTGAGAATAATAGCATGAAGAATGCTATTATTCGTTACTTTTTGCTTTTGAAAGTCATGTTCTAGACGTCTCCAGGTGCACAACAGTATAGAGTGCTCCTCCTCACTTTATCTGCAAAGGTCCATTGTCTGATATAGTTTTCAGCATTTTGACGAATTAGACACTCCTACTATTGAAGTGCAGTAGGGCCTTTCTGTTGGGAAGATATTCAGTCTATCTTATTAGCTAGTGCTTTGAACAGTCCAACAAGAATCAGGAATACAGAAATATCTCAGCCTTCCCACAACACACCCTCTACATGTCACCTCTGCAGAATGGTACACCCTTCAGGTGATTTTTCTGAAGCTCGGAGGCATTCCCTTTTTCTTTTGCAGTAAGGATGGAGACATGAATGCTTTTTTCTGATGCAAAACCAGTCTGCAAACCGCCAATGACATTGTTACACTCACACAGGCACAGGGAGCCAACACAACTTCTTCACATTCCTGTGATCCACACGGAGATGGGACATACGTGGCAAGACAGGCCCTGTGCTGGTGCCCTGCCCAGGAAGCGAATTTCAACTTAAAAGATCAGTCGGCAACTTCAGAGACTGCAAATCTCGGCCACAAGCTTAGTCTATGTGACATTCCATGCAGAACTGCTTCAAAATGGTGATGAGAAAAGGAAGAAGGACCAAGTTGACAGATATGCCCCTCAACACTTCAGTATTAAAGCTGCAGAAGCCACTGCCGACTGTGAGGACTTACTCAGCGGGAAATACAGACGTGGAAATTCTTGCAGTGGTAAAACTGAACTCTCTTTCTCCACCTTCATTTCAGACTGCACAAACATCACAGGAAAAAAAAAAATTGAGAACCTCGGAGTCTTCCTAACCGTTCTTCTCACTCCTGCAATTCAAAGGATAAATGCAACTGCACCCCTTCTTATTAAAGAAAGGTTCTTTCATTTAAAAAAAAAAAAAAAGGAAATCTGATAGTACTTTAATAAATAGGCTAAACACTTCATCAGGTCACCCAGTTAAGGCAAGACAATGTACTGTGATCTAGTCTTGATTTGTAAGTTAATCCATAAAAAATTAAATGGCACCTAAAGACAGATACGATTTTAGCTTTGCAGTAACCTATTCTTTGCACAACCAATGCATCCCCAGCAATCTGTTTATTCCTATTGTGGTTTCTGTTTGATGTTAAGACAAAGTTCCTGGGGTAGAAGGTTGGAAAAGAAAATACAGTCTCTTGCTACAAACTGTTAACGGACTCTTGCCTTGCTTTGCTCGCTTTAAGTATTTTGCTTAGTTTGGCCCATTACTCTGTTTTTTCTGGAAACCTCTCATTTTTCTTTTGGTCTGCCTTCCAAAACCACACTGCACTGAAAAAGAATTTTTACTATGGTGCATCTCTGCTTCAAGGAATGCTCACTTTATGCATTCTTCATACCTGCACTGTACATTTTCAGGACCATATTTATACAAATGAAAAATATTTACCCCACTGTGTTTTTATTTTTTGAAAAGCAAAGGACAGAAGTTTTAGCTAGTTAACGGGGAACGATCCAGCTGGCGTCTCTAATGGAAATGATTACCACAGAAACATTTGCAATCACTTAAGCGTGGGCTCCCATGATGCTTAGCAGAAAAGGCTGAAAACAGTTCAAAATAAATGTACTGCGATCTAAATGGGGAAGGCGGAAATAAAAGATAATTTGCAGCAAACAAAGAAGAAGCCTTTCTCAGCATTCGGGGTCCATTAGCTACAAGATTTTAAAGTTATTTCAGCAACCCTGTTACAAATACATGGAAAATTAACACGTATGGAGCCTATATATATTCTGCAGCTCAGCTACAGTTATGCACATCTGCTTCTGGTTTAAGTTATACCTCACCCTGGCATGGATTCAAAGAGCAGCACTGGAAGTGAGACCGGTCTGGGACTTGACTGGGGTAAATAGATGCAGCTCCACTGAGAGAACTGCAGCTAAATCAACTAATAATGTGGTGCTACATTTCCAGAGTCATGTATTTCAGAAGTTTTCCTCCCTTTCACTCCCTCTGTGTCCAATCAACTCTTCTGCACAGGAAAAGTAGAATCCACACCTTAGCCATAGGCTTCCGTCCTATAACTGTGAACTTCTTTGTTATGCAAAAAAGAGAGATTAAACATTAGTATGTATGGAAAACAGTTCATGTTCCTATCAGATTGCTTTCATTTTTGCATTTAAGAGGATAATCCACATATTTATCATTAGATAAACTGAAGACACCAAGTGATGTCTGTGTGTGTATGCTTGTCTGCTTGCACATACATACATGTGCATGGTATGTATGTGAGAAAGGCATTTAATATAAAAATAACTCAGTAAGCAGAAAATTCCCTGGTAAACAATTTACTGTACCAGAACAAACCACGCTATTCCAGTTAAGCGGGTAACTTCTCATGAGACAGAGTTAATAACCTGAAAAGTGGAGAAATTCACCTCTTAGTTTGCTTCAACATATTATCTCACAAGACTGAAGCGGTTTTGTAGCCTTTTCATCTCCATTCTTTGGGTTTTAGTGGTGCATTGTCTCCATTTCACAAAAAAATTTTCAGAGTTAAACTATACCTTTTTTTTTTTAATTTTAAAACTTTTCTTGAGGGACCTAGGGCTTTCTGTGAGAAGGGATTTTCAAACAGTAAGAATTTATGGAAAGAAGGCCAACACAAGTATTATTTTACACCCTAAACATATAGCTTAACTTTTGCTTATTTCCATGTTTTATATAGCCTGAAATATGCAAAATGTAGCCTTCTACTTAAATTCCATAAAGTAATTGCTAGTAGTGAAAATGTCCTCAAACTTCGAAAGTCTCTCAGTGCTTCAAAACAATTTTATTTAATTTGTTCTTACAGTACTGTTATAGGATAAGGACCTGCTGCTGCTTGCAATTAGTCCTTGGGGATCTGAAGCACAGAGAAATGAAATATGAGATCCACCAAAACTCTCAAAATTCAAAACAAGCACTCATACCCCAGAGAGACAGAAAATACTAGCCGAGGTGAAAAAGCCCATGAGCATCCTTATGTTGCCAGGTTTTCTCCAATGAAAAGTAATTTAGGAGCCAGAAATACAGCTACTGCATCTCTTACACACTTAGCTAATGTAGGAGACTTGGTACCCACATTCTTCATTTCACACAGATGCATACCAGTGACTAAGTGCCAGATGGGCTCAAATTAAAGAGGTTACATTATGATCACCATCTCCACAACTTGAACTAATATTAGCTCAGTTCAAGGTACAGCAGCCACAGTCTTCACTTAGAAATGCAGGAATACAGAACTCAAACTGTGATATCAGATCATCAGCCAAATCCTGGGTTCTGCTATCTGCTCCAGCAATTGCTCATATATTTTGCATGCAAGAATGATGAAATTATACTAAAGATTACTAAAGTGCTATCATATAGGGAGCAGCTTTGGCCTGTAAATCCCAGTTTCATATAGGTTCCTAATTAAAGCAGAATGGGATATGCTTAGTTTTAGAAGAGAGGCAAGATTTGGGTCATATTCCTGTGTCTTGTGTTTATTAGTAGTTGCCGCTAGTAACATCCATACTAGTAGATATAACGAGCAAGATCTATTGCCTGGGCCTGTGGGCAAGAGACTCAAGACAGCTCACACCTAAATGTCTGAGTTCTCTGCACCTAAACTGCAGCTAAGCCCTTCCTTTGTTATTTGGGAAGACAGTGTGGGCTGAAGCAACAGCACGCTGCCACTCAGCCCAGTGGCAGCTGGCTCTTTGGTAGAAGAGATGTAGCTTCTCCCAGAAGCCACAGCCGGAAATTCCAATGAAATAAGTATAGATCACAGGAGCTCAGCTATTTGGGGCTGTACACCTTAATCAAGAAGTCTGTAGCAATCTAGGGATATGACCCCACATCTCACTGGTTCCCTAACTATAAGACAATCCTTCCTCTTCTTGTATTCGTTACCTAAATGACTAATCAAAGCAGATTGGGGACTATTCAGAAAAATATAACAGGAATTGTTTCTGTCAGAGTTCTGCTAGCTTCTGCAGCTAATTTAGACAAATTCATGAAAGGGGCATTTTCTGTAACCCAAATAGGGTGGGATTTACCTGAGCACATGAAAACCTAATGTAGCTGAGGTCACCACACCCACAGTGACCCCCCTACCACATTCTATCTACAGTCAAGAACAAAAACGCATACTTTCATACTTTTCATCTCATCTAAAAGTAAGAGTTTGAAGTAGGTCAGATGAGTTATTATACACCCTTAGACCACCTGTTTTCTCTCTATAAAGGGAGCTTGTAAGACTACTTCTAACATGGATATGTACATTGCAGTTTTCTAAAGCTGGGCAGTGTGAAGCTCAGACATAGTGCTTGCCTTACATACTCAGCAGGATGGACACCTGTAACTATAGAAAGTATAGTCCTATCTAGTACAGTATGTGTTCTACGATGCTGCAGTTCAAATAGCTGCTTAATTGCATAAGGAGTTCAGGGATGTTTTGAAACAAAAGTTGAGCTATACTGTAGATGCACAGAGTTCTACTTAATCAGCATAGTCTGAACACTTTCTAGATCCATTTGCAAACATCTCTGCTTAATCCAGCTTCACATACATCTCGTAGTACAATCATAGAAGAATAACAGGCCAAAGAGTAGGATAGATATATAATACTACTGAGAAAATAGTGGATGAGGATTCATACCTCCAATACAATCGCTAATTCTCTGTTCCAGCACTAGTTATTTTGCTGTTTGGCAGTCATGTCATTTTGCAGAAAATAATGGCTGAGCCAGCTGCAGCAAACAAGTTCAGGGACTGTCTGGTCCTTGAGCAGTAGGAGCCCAGGCACAAAAGGGTGTTTTGTCTTAATTCTATGCTTCCGTTCTTGCATTCACCATCAACTGAGCTGAAGGTGCAAACAGTAAAAATCAGACCTAGGGCAACCTGCTCAGGGAACTCCTAGACAAATTTCATTTTAAGTCCAACGCAGCATAATGTATTTCATTGGCTGTTTCAGCATCTTCTCTTTGGTTTTTGTTTCTTTGTTTGCAACTGGATTTGTCTAGGAAGAAGTCAAAAGAGGGACTGAAAACTAGTCAACACTGAGCAAGAGAAATTTCCAGATGACCTAGAAAGAACTGGGAAGAAATACTATGTTTGGAAAGAATGGAAAGGAAAAGTTCTCAACAACGTGTTTTTTCTCAAATGATAAATTCTTAATAGAGGTTGGCTTTGGTTAATATTAATATAACGGAAGTAGCAAAGGGATAGGAAGGTGACACATTCAGTGTTAGACTTTGGATACGTAAAATGAAATTGGGATCATTTGTAAGTACCGATTCCAGTAAGAAATCCCAGACTATGATTTAATAAATTGTTAGTCTGATTTTTGTGAATGCAAATTAGGCCACATACCAAGGATGAAGATTTACATGGCGAACTGACTGAAGCTGAGATCTTAGAGCTTGAAAGGGGTAGTTTTGTGGACCAAAGTTTGTCTGACTTCTTTGTGAGGTTATTTAGCTTTCAAAACTGCCAGAAAACAAGTACAAAAATAAAAATCGGAGGTGTTCAGCTGTTTTAGTGAACAGAGCTGGTTCACCAAGGAGTTAGATGAGACCTCAACCTGGCAAAAGAAGGACTGCGCAGCCAAAACCAAATGGAAATGGAACCACCTTTTTGGCAGCTGTTGAGGTGGCAAACAAGCTCAGTCCATCGGATGCAACCATACTGTAAGTAGGAACAGCGCTAGGTCCTTCAGATAGCTTGTCTTTAAAATTCACTAAACTTACCATGCTTCACACTGTAAATACACAGATACAGATAACACATGAAAAGGAGCAGCATCACATAAAGAGGATATATAGGTACTGCAGAAACAGTAAGGCACTCAGTTTTAACCTAACATTGTAATTTATCTGAACTGTTTCACCCATCTTCATAACAAGAGAAACTCTGTAAAAACTAGCTCACTAAAAGCAGTAAAGCTCAGTCATACCACTTATCCAGATAGCTTATATGGGCATGTAGAAGTGAAAGCAGTAACATGTTGTGTCAGTTATTCCTAGTGTCATCTGTAAATCAAATAAGACAGACGGTAAAAATCTTTTTTTTTTTTAATTAAGTGAATAAATTTTAGATCTTAGTTGATTTTGTAATTTATTACTTTTAATTTGGTCATCCGTAAAGACATTCTGTGATGTATTTTTGTGTTTTCTTGGAATCTTACAGTAGTGTGGAAGCAGCTAATTACACAGCAAACATACAACCATCAGTTATTACTGAACTAAATATTAAATATTCACTAGAATTAGAGGAATAATAGATTGGTATTTTTAAATCAGTCCTGCCTGTCAAAATGATTTGCAGAGAAAAAAATATTTTCTTCCTCCTTTTTGAAAAAAAAATCTTAGGAAGAGATGATTGCTCTACAAATATGTCACTGTTATATGAAAAAATCAGCTCTTGTACATTTATGATACAACTAGTTCAGTATGTCTTCATTTAAAGCTTTTTACCAAACTATAGCATAGAGGGAAACTATTTGTTTTTCACAGATATATAGTTTGTGGTTAGTTCGTCTTTAATATACACAGATTAAAACACGGCGCTGCTTATACACATGTACGACACATGATAAAACATAGCCCAGCCCCTCTCAGGCATCACCACTGCCCCAGGAAAAGGCAGGAATGGCAAGAGTTAATCTGCACATCCATCAGCAGCTCCCATGTCAGCAAAAAAAAAGGACAAGTCAACTGCTCAGTCCCAAGGAGACAGACATAGGAGGTTAAGTCCAGGATGTAATTTCAATCTACGAATCCTTCTACCACACGGGAGAGAGAGGAAGGAAAAAAAAAAAAAAAATCAGGCAAGCTTTTCTCCAGCTTTTCCTCCTTTAGCCAGATCAGGAATCCCCCACTCATCCTGTTGTGAGTTGTGAATCTTCCCCAGAACCCAATTCTTCCCAGGCCCTGAGGGAACTTCACTTCCCAGGTCAAACACAGGCGCAGAGCTGGCTGTGTGCCTTCTAGGTATCACACACAGCATCGCAGCTCTCACACAGCCCATCGCGGGGACAGGCAGGGACTGCTTTCTGCTTAATTTAATGCGACAGTATCCTGCCTGCTCAATGGGAATTGTGTGGCTACTGCAAATATTTTCTGTTCAGACTAGGAGGGGGGAAGGGCAGAAGGAGGCTTTTCTCCTTTTTTTTTATGAGACCTCATAACTTTAAGCATAGATTGTGAGAGCTGAGCTGCCCATGGAGCCTGAGAGAAGAAACGTAATGATGAAGGAATCCTATTGCAGCAACAGCAGCAGTGCCACATAGCTGGAACAAATCACTCTATTGCTCTCCAACTCCCTCCTTAAGACACAGCAAACGTGGCTCAGCAGTAAGTTGTCCAAACCAGGGCTCCAGTTCTCAGACAGAAGAATTTCAAGGAAACTTTGCCACAGTCCTTTCAGGATTGGTAGGATTTCTTACAAAAGTATTTCCTTGTCTTTTCTCTCCCATTTTTATACTTCCAAGTCCCTTTTCTGAGCAACTGCCTCCAAAGCACTCCGAGATCATGCCGGTAGGAATCAGAACAACCTTTTCAGGGCTTGTTTCTCTTCATTGTCTGTACTACCACATCCATGGGCTACAGACAGTTGTTTCTGACCATGTTCTTCATTTGAAATTGAAACATTCTTGGTATGCTTTTCAGTCTCTTTGGTGGTAGTTACAACCAAACAGTGTATGCTCCAGACTAATAAGAAGTGAAAAGAACCTTATCTAATATGCAATGCAACTAAAAGAGGGGGCCCATTCAAGAAATTTCCCAAGCAATTTCCAACAATTTGCATCTCAGCAACAAACCTTCATCTATATTAAAAGCCAGCCTCCATGAAATAAAGTTACATCCAGCCCTATCAAAGTGCCGAACCAAATTTTCTGGAGAATTAAGCATTTCTGATATTTTACCAGATAAAATATTTGGGTTTTTTTCACATGCACAAAATTATGTAGGGGGGCAGTAAAAAATGGAGGATATATACTTTTTTCAAGATGAGTTTGTTATCAACCAAGGTGATTTGGGCTATGCTCTGCTGGCACAGAGAGGTTAGATCTTTCCAAGAACAGCAAGGCAGGGAAGTTAAAAGGGTTAAGGTCTTGTATCATAATCTCTCTAGGAGTGACCCTACCCCAAACTATAGCATCTGAAATAATCAGAACTGCCAGTGAGTTTCAGTTAAATTGATTACTGTCAGTGCACATACACCAAGGCACTACACGATTCCATAATTTAAACCCAATTCCGAAAACATTGTGTATTTTCCTTTAGTTGCAGGTCCTGGAGTCAGGTGATTAAACATCCAAGAAGTGCAGTGCATGCAATGCAATTACTCTGAATAAATTGCCACTGAAGTCTAAAATGAGAGTTTCACTGGACATTGCATTTAAATAAGAGAGGACTTCTAGATGCCACGATCCGATAGAGACTATGGTTGAAACAGTCCTTCCCAGCTGCCTTTCATACATATCTCAGAGTAAAAGATATATTTAGTTCTTTAATTTGTCTGGTTAAAAAAACATGAGTCATGTGGATTTCACTAAAAGGTAAATGGTCATTATGCTGACCAAAGGGTGTGCCCTTCTCTGAGCTTTCAGCTTTGGAGTCCATGTTTCTATGCCATGAGTTAACTGCCTGTGAAATGCTGCACAGCACTGATGAGAACTAAAGGAGCAGGAAAACTGAAAGGTTACAATTGTCAAAAGTGGATTCTAGCAAAGTGAGTAATTCACCCCTGTGTTATTTCAAGCCCCTTACCTCTCAGGTAAACCCAGGCATAGTGCTGACCATTTCTGCTCAGACTTCCTCTGAGACTAATGCTGCTTCTCTTCTTCTGAACGGCTGCATGAAAGAAAAAAGTGCTTTAAACGTGATTATTTGCTGTCAGTGACGACTGTCTTTTACACAGCAGCCAGTGGTTCATAGTGACTTGTCTCCCCCCACCTCCAACACTCCAGAATAAGGAGAATACTCAGAATGAACTTTCTCTGCCTGAATACTGAAATCAAGGAGTTGCAAGCAGTTTCAGCAAGAGGAAGGAGGGGGAAACGGCTGCAGCTATAAAGAGCGTTTGGAGGGCTGGAGAGATACTGTCCTTCCCAACAGCTGCACTGCATCAAGGCAAACCACAAAATAGTTTGCAGCAGCTCCCTGGAGCACAGTGGAAACAAAAGCCAGACAAGGCTGTTCTGGGTGGGGTTTTTTTTAATAGTGGCAGATAGGAAGGAGAAAGGAAAAGCAAGCAAAAAAAAAAAAACAAAACCACACCATCCTGTGCCAATATACCACTGTGTGTATCCTACTGTAAATCTATAGGTAGCTGGCAGTAGTGCACATCATCAGATGCTACACATTTGCTGTGATTTACATGCTGAGTTTTATGGTGGAATTCATGGAGTAACCAATTACAGTATTAATCTACTAATATATATAGACATCAGCAAACGTAAAGGAATATCTAAAGGTATAGATAACTTTTATTTTCAAACTAGTGGCACTCTAAAGAAATTTCATTTAATTTACTAGCTATGCCATATTAAAACTACTGTGAATGAAGGAAGCTTTTCCATTATCTTTCAGAAAACTGATGTCAGTTATTCTTATTGTGTCTTTTTTCTCCTCCTCTGATCTCCGTGAAAATATAGATCTTCTTGTTATAGTCAGAAAAAAGATGCATTGATTGTCTCTGGCATGGATGGTAGCTATTCAGATATTTAACTTTTAATGAGAGGGTTAAGAAAAACAACTCCTCCTCAAGACCCGGAAAACTTCAGCTGAAATCATAAGAATGTCTGAGTCCCGTCTCCCTCCCTGCCCCCATTCTGCAGACTGTACTGTACTTAAATAAACTATTGGGGTTGGAAAACATTCCTTAGGTCTATTCTGACTCATGATTTCTCTGCCGCTTTAAAATCTTTAAAACACCAGCCAACTCATGGAAAGTTTCACTCTACCTAATCTGCTCAGGAAAAAGAAGGTAGTTCCTCGAGCACAGGGTGCTCAGTCCAAACAAAGCCACAGTTTTAGGTAACAGCTCCTGTATGACACATGAGGACTGAACATGGGCTCTTTCCTAGATTTCCTAATTACACTCTCAGAGGGACACAAATTGATGCAGAACTGGCTATGAAGAACTCCCACGTTTTCACTCCAGCTTTAATTTTTCCTTTTTTTAAAACAGATTTTGGGACTGATCCATCAAAAATTAGCCTCCAACCAGTTGCTGTCCAGGCTGACCACTCCATATAAATACCAACAGAAAACTTACGGTATAACAGGGAGTGTTACTCTGTTATTGATATTACCACAAAACCATCATCTCATTAACATTAATGTGTGTTTACTTACCGAACAGTTTCATGAAGTACAGATTTAGGTCCTCCCTCTCATAAAGAGCACAACAAGCTTCCATGTTACACAGTTTTAGATGGACACATGTATCAATCCATATACACAATCAAATCAGTGGTTTAAGATGTTTACATACCAACTGCTTGTGTTATTGTCTATGTGCACACACTTAGTTCATGGAAACTGCAAGGTGATACAATTTACCTTATCCCTTAAGGGAATAGAGATAAGGTAATCTCATTTTCTCATGTTTGTTACAGATACCTTCATCATACTCAGAGACACTGGTCGCAGCTCAGCTGGTGCCAGATCTTTTGTCAAACCGCCTGTACACAGTAGTTCACATCTTTCTTCGTGGTTGCATTGTATACAAAGACTTGTGAAGACTGGCAGGGCTCTATGTTTCTTTTGCCAACTAGTGTGACTACAAACTATTTTATTCAAAGGAATGGTGTATGCTTCATCTGCCGTCAAAGGGCATACAGTATGGTAAAGAAGCTGTTCTAATACCTCATAGCAGTGAAATAAAAGAGCTTATTGGAAAGAAAGTGAAGAATCTTCTGTATGGGCTGGAGCAAGTCAACCCACTTCATGTTCCTGGACCTGCAGCTCTCTGTTATCAGCTATTTAGACCCCATTGTGTTAAGTAGCTCATAGAGAATAGTCCAGATATCCAGTGGAAAGTGGTTCCCATTTCACTATGGTGTTTGCATCCACTCCCTGCAAAGCCAGCTCTGCTGCTACAGCTCCTCTCATGCCCCACCACAGTCTTTCCCATACAACACACTGCATGATGTGTTTACATTCTGCCTACCCAATAGACTTCTGCAAATCTCTGATCAGCATGATCATACAGCAAAATGGGTGTTAGCTGGCTCTATGTAAACACACATATTGTTCAAATTAGGGTGGCTTGAAGACAAGGGCTTCCTGTTTGTTCTAGTTCCTTTACAGCTTTACTCAACTACTAAAGTAACAACATAATCTATGTCTGGCCAACTCATTGATAAATATATGTTAGAAGTGAAAAAAATAGCTAGAACACCAGCACCTTGATGCGGGTCAAAGCTCTCAGGCTCTCAGAACCACAATCGACCACAAATTTCCCTCCAAAATATCTTTAGAATGGACTAACCTAGAGCTGGCCATCAAGACAGCATCTTCCATGTGGCATTTTGATGGCCAGACAGCCTCTGCAGACACCTTCCTAGCATGAAGAAGACTGAAAAGCTGAATTATGTCCACTATTGAATTCAGGTACTGAGAATGTCATTTCCCAATCTCACTCATCATTATGACAATTCAGTAATAAATAAGACTTAACATTCTGCTTGGTGGAAGTGTAAAGATTATATACAACAATGGTAAGCAGTCTAACAGAAGTGTACAGCTGATGACTGAAAGATAGCTCTTGAAGTATTAATGACTTGGAGAGATGCAATGCCAAGGTTTGCCAGTGCATTGGAACAGGCTGCCCAGAAAGGTTGTGGAGTCTCTCTGGAGACATTCAAAACCCGCCTGAACACAATTCCTGTGTGATCTGCTCTGGGTGAACCTGCTTTAGCAGGTGCGATGGACTAGATGAGCTCCAGAGGTCCCTTCCAACCCAAACCATTCTGTGATTCTGTGATTCTGTAGCTAGAGCTGAGTGAATCGACTCAGCACAAAAGGTTCAGACTGACATCAGAGCTCAACCACAGGTCTGCTTGTGCCAAAACATTAACTTTTCTGTGTCATCTGAAATAAAGGCAAGCCTGACTAAAGGAAGAATATTTAGCACCATTGTTTAACTTCTGCCTTCAAAGACCTATGCCAGCATGAAGCCATTAGCATGCATCACACGTCTGTAAATCATGTAAATGGAGGCTCTTACAGGCATTGTGCAGGGGGAGAAACAAGGACCCAGGAGGCAAATTGCCAGAAGTTAACTAGTAATTCAGTCACTCCAGGTGACGAAAAATGCTTGACTGCTGGTCTTATGGCAAATACCATCATGCTGCCTTTTTATATAACTTGTGTGTAAATGTTCTAAAATGACCCATTGAAATTATGAGATGCTAAGTTCTGTTAAATTGGCAAATAGGAGCTCTGTTTGAGTGATCTGTGTGCATCCGTTGACTCTATTAATGACCTCAAATCTGAATATTGGTGTATAAACATGTTTATCATGTAACTCTCTAGTCAAATTTCTGAATGAAATTTGATTTAACTGGTAGGCCAAGGCATGGGAGGTAAAACAGCAAATAAGTTAAAAGCATGCACGGAAAACTATGAAACTGGTGTTGCAGGAGCAAACGTAAAGGTATTTTTTGCTTTACTCGGTCTAATTTTGGCAAGAATACTGAGAATGAGAGCCGAAGTGCTGTCATTTTTAGTAGTGTGATTCTTGCACCAGTGAAATTCTCTGGTGTGCTGTACCCGATTTCGCGAGGTATGAACGCAATCATTATTTAGTTCTGGATCTCTAATAATTGAGTTCCTGCTCTGACCTTAGTTTAGGAGCAATTGTTACTTTGTTGGAAAAAGAATCAAGAACCTGAAATCCAGGTAAAAATTTGTACGGTTTTGTTTTTAATGAGCAACTTTGCAACTCTCAAATGCAGTTCTGTATACAAACAAAGAACCTAGAAGACAGAGAAAGCAGAACTGAGAAAGTCTTCTTGGTAGAAACGGGACTGTATGTGTAGGAAAAGAGGCTAGTTGTAGGCAAAAAAAATGAGATATTAAGGGTAAGGATGACTAAGTAAAGATAATTTTCAGTCAACAGTCTGGAGAAGGAAATTAGACTAGGATGTAGTTGGAGATGGTTGGGTTTTGTCACACATTCCTGTTTTTACCACAGGTACTTGCTACCTCCTCTCAGTGTCTTAATAGTTTCCATAGGCAGGCTAATGCCTGTCTGGTATCTTCACTGATGGTCCTGAAATAAAGGGTTTCCCACCTCACCATGTCTAAGATATCCCCATCAGTCAGTTCAGGAACAAAGGCCAGTGATTACAAGACAGAATTGCATCCACTGAATATGGGATATCCCTTGAAATGTGCTTTACTTTTTGGCAACCTTTCAATGATAAGAAGTTTACTTCGAAGTTTTTGATACAGAACTCATCAGAACCGGGAATGTTTGAGGTCAAAGTATACTTTTTCCCTTATTCTTGAGATACTATTCCTGATAAAAACCTTAGTTGAAAGAGAGAGAGCAAACTTCAGGACTGAAGTTAACAGTGTAGGAATTAATTTACAACATGTTTTATCCTATACCAAATGAAATCCTAAAACCTTAATACTTCCCAGGCATTCATCCTGTATTTTGGGTTAGAATGAGAAAATCTAGCTGCTCACCAAATCATGGTATCAGTTCTTCCATGCTAGTTACTGAGCAGTTTCCTTGTAAAAGCCCAAAGCATTGCCCTCAAACCCCTCTGACTCCTTTTTTCTCCACGCTTCTCTAGTTGTTGTAAAAAGCCAATCAAATGCATCAAGGCTGCAGAAACAGAGGCTCACAAGAGAGAGAAAACTCAGACACATCTTTTGTAGCCCTAATCCCCATGAATGTACCAGCAGATCAGAACTGGATTGATGCAGCTCTGTGTCCTTATCCGAAATCTGTGCACTGGATAAAAGTCTATAATCTAACCCTATCAACCTGGCTTTGTGGTCTCTATGCCACAACACTAAACATGAATGGTTTATGTTTTTACTTTGCTTATAAATCAATACATTACCTGATATGTGATGGATTTGTAGCCTATTACATAAAAACTTTCTATAATTCAGCATATCTCCTATAGCAGATGAGAGGTGTTGTTCTGGATATCACCAGCAAACACCAGGCAAAAAACAGTTCTTAGGATAAAATAATCATATTTCTTTTAGCTAAAAAAATAGTTTGCTGCTTGGTTTTTTTTCTTGTTATGTTTTTGTTTTGGTTTTCTAATTGTGAGTCATCTACTTCTGTTGAACTCTTTCCTTCCGTATTTCCTACAATGCAGATGAGAGGAAACTACACTAGTCTTTATACTATCCGATTTTCTAAGTCAAATTTGTGAACCACGAGAATTTCACAGGAGCAAATTATCCCTTTTAATCCGGCAGAATAGTTCAGTTTCCACACAGTTTTTCTGTCGATTTAAAATAGAAGCAAGCCCACTGCTTCCCTATTGCTGTTTCAGGAAGTCCTAAGATACTATGAGTTGTATGGCAAATATCTTCACAGTTGATACTGTATGCACATCAAGAATGTCATCCCTCTGATGCCAAACTCAGCTTTGTGCATGAAAAAGTGACAGCAAGCTTGCGTGTTCTCATTCAGCAGAGTTCTTGCCTGCAACAGGGGCAGAGGTTCCAGCAGCTTAGAAAGAGCTGAGAAATATGAGAGTGTGGAAACAAAGCAATAAAAACTCAGCTGGGCAACTCCAGTCAGAAATCATCTGGAATGTGGCAACACTAAGTTGCAGGGTAAGTTATGGATTTGGAAGCAGCTAAGGAAAATCAAATCAACCCAGAGCAAAGGAAAAAAGAGAACACTTATACAAGCTGAGATACACATTTTCTGCTACAGTTCATTTTTCTCTTTGTTACCACTCAGACTCCTCTGATGATCAAGTATCTGTTCAGTGAGGTTGGAGTTTGCATGTGATGAATAAGCAAATCTTGTCCTGACCCAAGGAGGCAAAAACATGATGAGGCCTGAATCTACCCAAGCTAAAAGAATTAAATTCTTAAGAGTACAAGAATTTAGAATATTAGAGTATTAAAATTAGGATTTCAGAATATTAGAATATTAGAGATTGCAAGACTGACTATGCTGATGTGCCTGTATATGTACAAAGATTGCAAAGGCCTTGGGCACTTGGACATAGCTGCTGCTGACAATGTAGAGCTAGAGTTTGAGCACCAATGAGAGCACAAACTGTCTCAACGTTTAAAATTAGAGATAAAAGCATGAGTATTTAGTACAGGAAGTAATGAACTAAGCCTCACGTAACTTGCTTACATTCTCTATTTGAATGTAAATAGCTTCACACAATAATTCCTAAGAGCATTCAAACCAAGATGAAGTCTATAAACCAAGTCTGGAGGATACACACACAGGCTGTATCACCAGTAGTACACAGGAGCTCTCAGAAAAGCTGAAAGCTGCCTTCATTTGAATGTCTTTTGGTTTCATGGAGGGAGGCACATTTCACTTGCAGCAAAAATATCACTTCATGAGAATAGTACGTGATTTGATGGCTAAGAGAGAGTTTGGCTTCAGCTGGCTGCATAATCCACAGTCCAAATCTGCTAGGGATGTGGCATAAGAATGGATATAGCTGTGTGTTCTCTCATAAATGGTGATCTTTTAATCTCATTTGCAGTTTACTCAAATAGAAGGCAGCTTGAATCAGGCTTGAATCTAGCTTGCTTTGCTCTTATGCATTTTAGAGCACTGTAGTGGGAACGAACTGCCGCCCCCATGGACTTCTGTGCACTGCCTTCCATCACCTCAGAGCAGGACAGTTTGCTTGCTCATGGTATAGCCCTACTCTACACCACTGCCTTTCCTACAGGGCACCATAGCATCCGTCCCACTGAGGACCATGCTAAGTTCCCAGCGCTGCTCCTGAGACACAACTTGTTTGGCTTCCTGAGGTGAACCCGCTGAGATTCTCCAGTGGTTTAGGACTGAGGCCCACATGCACACAGAAATTTCACCCAGACATCCCAGTTCTTAACCATTCTTTTTGTAACTCCTTACAGGATAAAAAAAGATGTCCTATTGAAATATATTATCATTTGTAAGACAGCAGACATTTGTACATGCATTTTTCATCTGGAGGTCTTCTGTCCAAATCTTACTCATACCCACCACCAAGCACCTTGTTTCATGTCACAAAATAAAAAGCAATTTACAAATGAAAATATTTTTCCCTGTCTGTTTAGCAAAATCAGGTCAAGCTCAGACAGTTTAAGTATTCTCATGTACCACCTGCTCAGTAACATAGATTCTGCAGGCATGTTCCTACCTTTTTCAGAGTCCCATGGGTATACTTGCCAGCTACATTAGTTTTCTGTTTAATTTTTTAGTGGCAGTGGCAGGCATATTCTAAACTACAGACTTTTCCCAAGGAAGACTGAGAAGAAATAAAGCAAACTTTGAATCTGCAAACTATATAGGAAATAAAAATGATTTTAAATACACAGGCTCAGTACTGACAACAGTTATAGGAAATAAATGGATATGATCAATCTTTTTAAAGAGTGCAGCTCTCTTTCAATACTGTGGGTTTTTTTCTTTCACAAGTGCTTTGGAACCCAGGAGTTGCTCTATCTGATCACATCAAAGGTACATCTAACACAGTGTTTTATCTCTGACAGTGACCAATAGCAGACATAAGAAAGAAAGAAAGAAAGAAAGAGAAGGAAAGAAGGAAAGAAGGAAAGAAAGAAAGAAAGAAAGAAAGAGAAGGAAAGAAGGAAAGAAGGAAAGAAAGAAAGAAAGAAAGAAAGAGAAGGAAAGAAGGAAAGAAGGAAAGAAAGAAAGAAAGAAAGAAAGAGAAGGAAAGAAGGAAAGAAGGAAAGAAAGAAAGAAAGAAAGAAAGAGAAGGAAAGAAGGAAAGAAGGAAAGAAAGAAAGAAAGAAAGAAAGAGAAGGAAAGAAGGAAAGAAGGAAAGAAAGAAAGAAAGAAAGAACAAAAGAAAAAAGAAAGAAAGAAACCACAAAAAAAAAACAGCCTAGGAGAGGTAGTATTTTATTTAAATATTCTCATTGCTTCTTATGGTGCAGCAACTACAACCCTCAACTCCCACTTTCAAATTGCCCTTTCTGGAACATCAATGAGTCCACTGATTTATTGCCTAATGTTTCAAATATTGAAATTTCATATGTGAAAACATCATCCTGTGAAAAAAAGTAGTGTACACTGTTACAGCAAGGATGCTCATCAACTCACAAGCCCATGTAGGACTGTATCAAGTCAAGGATGAGCAAACATATTCGAAGAGTAGAAAACAGTGCAGCAGAGGGAATAGAAAGCTACCACTCTTTATCCATTAGCAGCATTTATTAACAAGAAAAATTAATACTAAGAAGGTACTTTGTGCCGAAGAGTGTCAACGACATTCAGCAAACATATTTTTTGTCTGAAGGCATGACAGACTTCAGCAAGAGAACACCTGCACTCTATTTGCCTGTCTGTTGCATCCCCTGTAACTCCTAACCTTGTAGCCCACTTCCATGGAAGTGATGGAAAAAGCACAAAGATACTAAGATTCAGCAATTTTCATTAAACTGGCAGGTAGGCAGAGGGAAAAACCTGGAAGCAGCAACTCCAGGAAGGAAAGGCTGCAGTGGGAGTCAGAGCCTGTCCAGCCTGGCCTGCCAGCGGGCCACCCAGCACAACCACGCTGGCCTGCCTGGGGCCAGCCCCAGTGCAGGAGAAGGAAGAAGCCGAGGGTTTTAGCATGCATCCCACATCTATCCGTAATGTCTATTGGTTACACCACTCATGGAATCACCTGGGTTTTTTTACAAAACTACACGCTATTACAATGAACAATGACCTATTAATCGTTATTTAATGCTTTAAACAAAGCACAACCAGCTTTAAAAATGCTTATAGGGAGAAACAGCACCATACTGCATGCCATTCATTGTTTCTACCACTTAAAAATGGGAACGCTGTGGTGTACGAGTAACTCTGCGACACAGCAAGATACTGCACTCAGGCCTTATGTGAGTGACTGCATCTGCAGAGGTTCCACATTTGCTTCTGTGTGACATGAGCACATGCCATGAGCCCTGGTACTCAGGTGCCCCAGTATTTTTCCCTAGTCTGCAACAGGAGATCTTGTTTCTCTTTCCAGTGAACGGGGAGCAGAAAGTTGTGGGAACAACATCTGAAAGTAGTCAGCACACAGATTATTTCCTCTGCATCCTCACTCCAAAATTAGGGGTTTTAACTACACATGAAGCAGAACAGTCACCCGTCCTTAGCTGCCGTAGGAGATGAAAGCTTTCCAGGCCTGTGCAGAACATTTTCTGTTCTCTGCAGGATGACAAGGGGTGAAAAGTTTTGAAGTCATGGAAAAGCCTGGACTGACAGGGCAATGTTTCTGAATCTTACTGATATCTGCATGCTGCCTCATTTTTCAAAGATGCATTTGAAAACTACACTGACTGCCTGTGGGAGTTCAGCTGCTTCAGAAGGCAGCATCAGCCACGTGCAGTGTTCGAAACAAGCTTTTACTTGCACTGCTGCTTATTTTTGACTGTCAGCACACATACCAAATGGTATCAATATAATGAAGGATCAGGTTCAAGGTGCTTCTTTCATTGAGACAGATTTATTTCCACTAAATCATCAGTTATATGCTTTTTGTTATAGCTGGAAATTATCACCTAATACGGAAAACTACCGTTCGTTGCTGTATTAATTGAAACTCAAGACCTGAAACAAACAAGAAGACTGATTATTTTTCTACCTGCTATAAACATTTCCATTTGAGGGTTCTTTTGTTGTTTTGTGGTTTTGTTTGGTTTTGGTTTTTTTTTAATTCTAACTGTGCAGCAAACTTTTCAGTCGTTAATTTCAAGTCAAGGTACTAATGATTTGGCATTATCCTGTAAATTGCCTGTGTGATTTTGATTTCTATAATAACTGTATCAAGTAATAACTGACGCTTTATATGATACACTCCACAACCTTCTGTGCAAATACATTTTCACACAAATCAAATACAACCCATGATCATGTTTGCTTATTTTTAATTACCGCATTGATCCCTCTCTTTTACATTTTCAGTGCTTATCTTATTCATGTGCTTCTGAATCCTTGACCTTATCACTCCCAAGCCTGTTGAGAATGTGAAGGAACGGGTACAGATCCACTACAAGTGACGTTCATTGCATTTGCATTTTTATTTTCCCTGTCAACGAAATAAAATTCTGAAAGTCCCTAGCACCTGAGGGTCTGTAGCTGTCACTTCACTTCTATGCCATGAAGATGCTACAGCATGTTTTTGATAGTTTTTTAACCTCCAATTCAGCAATATGCTGATTAACAGTGGTACAGGTTAGTGTACCAGAACATACTGCCACAGCAGAAACTTACAGCTTATTTAGAGTCTGCCTACACACATCCATGAGCATTTGTGTTCATATTGAGAAAGTATTCTCATCAGCACTACTTTAATTTGCTTTTGCTAGAATTTACTGGGACTGACGATCATATTAATAGGACCACTTGCCTTAATTGTACCTTGCCTTCTTTTTTTGAATGACAATCTTGTGTGCCTTAAGCCAAAATTGTAATGTTGTCAAATAGAGTGGGAGGGGAAAAAAATTGTGAAAGCAGAAAAAAAGCCCGAAATTCTGTGAGTTGGCTTACATAATTGAGAGATTTTTCTGAGCTTCTGAGATTTACAACTATAGCGAATACTGGCCTAGCTCTGCTACTATTGAAGTTAATGGGAGTTTCCATTCCATTATCTGGGTGAGAACATCCAGTGTGGAGGGCTGTCTATAACAGCTGTGCAGACTTGTCGCTTTGTTAAATGGAATGGAGAAGTCCAAATGGTCTTAAAAAAATAGTTTTAAAATTAGCTTTCAGATGTAAAGTAATCCAGCATATTAATAACAGCATTATTTTACTGGATGACTTCCAGTGTCATAGACCAATAGATAGAGTTGATAACTATCTTAAAAGTAGTCTATGTGTCCTGAATTTACTTAAGCTTGATAAATTGGCTTGGCTCCAGTAATGACCAACTGAGCCTTCTATCAATATGCAGACTAAACTTTCATTTTGACCTCCTTAACTCCTAAATATGTAACCTTCGAGGACCAAAAAAAAAAACAGTATATGCTTTAAAAAAGTAAGCGCCACCCAGAAAGCTCACTGACTGCCACTGCAGAAGTTTACCACATTTGAGAAGGATAACTAGACATCTCAGTTTCAGTGCAACAGCCTTGAGCAGTCCTCTTTTTTGTCTTTACTTATGTATAATCAAGGAAATTTTTCCATTAAATTTGTCTACTGATCCCTTCAGCAGCACTCTCTCAGGGGCTGCTGAGCTGCTCTCTAACTATCAGTTGTTTCTTTTTGAGAAACCAAGACCATTGCTCCTGCTGAGAATAATGAATGATGATTTATTTCAAGTGTACACAGCCACTGGGGTACAGGAACTAAAGGAAGCAGCTGCCATAGCTGCTCACATAGAACCTGTTTATTTCTCATTTAAAGTCAATTTGCTGAACTACTTCTCGAAAGCCACTTCAAATGATTTTGAAAGAATTGTCTTAAAATATCAAAGCAGTATTACTAGTCAATGGCTATGAGCTGTTCACACAAGGAACAATATTCCTGCTTCCACACTGTTTGCTGGCACCCTACAGACTCCCTTTAAATGACAATCCATGCACAAGCCAAGTCATTACTCTCTTTACCTGTGCCATGCTCTTATATCTCGGTATACCTTTAGTCCTATATGTGAACAACGTCCTGACCACAGGAGCTTAGCATAACGTGCCCTCCAACACAGGGCGCAGAGAACTGGTGGAAGTTCCTTGCACTCTTTTGTCTCTCCTCAGGATTTTCCTATAAAAGTGTAGCACAAGTGTTTGTTTGTTTGTTTGTTTGTTTGTTTGTTTGTTTGTTTAACTAAGCAGCCAGGAAGGAAACAGCAAATGTGAAACCATTAATGGTAGTGAGGGGAATACGTTGTCCTGTTTCTGCATTTTTTCCACAGGCAAAGTATCATGTTAGTCTCCTTGATATTCAGAAAAATATGCTGACTATAAGCAAGCTAAGAGGTGAAGTGCAGAATCACAGGCAGTTTCATGAAAGCTAGCCCTAATCAAGCAGATATGTCTACACAGCAGACACTAAGTAGAATCTACACAGGTTTCTGCTCAGTGCTGCATTAAATCATATAGATCCTCATATGTCTACATATCCTACAAAAGAAAAGGCTAAAGCCAGATTCTGCCACTTAACCAGCCCCAGTACTCAAAGGAGTCGCACTGGGAAACCTCTTCCCTTATGCAGCTTCATTGCTCATCCTTTACTGCTACACTGTTGGGCACACATCCATTATTTGAAGAAATGTGTGAAGTTTTGTGTTGGAATAGATGTAAAGAAATCAGTAACTATTTGCACCAACCACAAATACAGTGGCTTTCCCATTAATATCAGCCTGAGGAGAACTGAGATCTGAGAGCACATCACACCCGGTTATCCACTGTGAGGTATGAGATTTGGAGACAGCCTAAAAAGACGCAGATCTTTCTGCAAACACTATCATTGGTCTGTGTTTTCTTGCAATACAGTAGTGGTCAGGCAGTATTAAACCATTTGGCTGGATAACAGCTCAATGGTTGGCTGATAAGTTTTGAAGAAGTAGGCAAGGCAAATGCTTCCTGGTGTATATATTAAAAAAAGTTATGTTTTTCAGAATTTTAGACCAGCATTCTAATGAATTGTTCAAAATGATGAGAAATAAATCTGCTTTGACATCACCTGAAAACTCACCTCTTTCCAAGCTTGCCATAACAACAAATTTTCCAGAGGTTATTTCTTCTTATCATCAGTTTCAGTTTAAATTGTGCCATAGGCATTATTGGCTTCAATGTGAAATAATTTCCTTAAACAGATATGATCCAAAGTGAAAATGAGTTCTTAGATGTTTCCTTGTTAAAGCTGGTCGATCAAATAACTGCTGGTATGCTAATGACTCCAAATCTGTCATGTTACTTCTGTCAATTTAGGAGGCCCTTTCTAGTAAAGATATTTGCATAGTAGCAATCATTTGTAGCAATTGTATTTTAAGGAAAATATGTTTTCTGAGTTCACACTGCAGATCCAAATTCACTGAGTACTCTCTTTTCTGGAAATTGCTTTTTTTCTCAGACTTTCTAAGATTTCTTTTGCATGCTTAGATAGAGTAAGTGAGCACCGTAGCCTACCTTCCAAACAGAAGCTGTGTCAGCATCTGTATGACAAAGATATCTTGCAGGACAATCGACTTAATAGGTCTTTGTCACTTTACCCTAAAATCATTTGGTGCTGCTTGAATTAGGGCTGACAGTAGAGAGAGAAAGAGATTCCTCTTTTTCTTTCCTCATCTTTCCTCAAAATATGGGAAAAGAGTATAATGAATGTTAATGAAGAAAATGTTCAAGGGCTCGTTAGGTTCCAAAGGTCAGGAATACATCTGAGACTTATGTCAAAGCTGCTGGTCCTAGAGAACTACAGATACAGGTTTTTCAGCAGAGTGGTTTGTTGAAAAGAGACCTGTAGAAATGGGAAAAGAGACATACCAATTAATGATTATTCTGTATCTCCTCTTTTTTTTTTTCTAGGGAAGAGCATCCTTACCCACGTGCACCAATCCTGTAATGCCTGAAGCACACCAAGAACATACCTCTTTTGAAGCCTAGGAACTGTAGTTTCACATCACCTTAACGGGTTTTGTGTGTTGCTGAGCCTCTGGCTACATCTCTCCCTCAGCCATTTGCTTTATGGTAGCAGTGTCAGCTGGAAATCCACGTCTTTGGGTTTGTTCCCTTATTTGGGGTGGGGGCTTGTCTTTCCTGTGTGAAACTTCATGGGCAGGATGAAGGGGAATGGTGGTTTAGTTTGGTTTGGTCAGGAAACAAGTGTTCACATTCTTGCACCATCAGAGTATTCCATTAGTAGAAAAGGGCTATCATTGCTTGAAAATGTGCAAAAAAGTAGGCGAATAGCTGACTGACATTATGTATAAGCAATTAGAAGATATTTTTACTCAAAATAGTCTAATTACTATTATAAGCAGGGAATAAATGTTCTGCTGATGCAGGTCAAAATCCACCTGACAAAAGGAAGAAAAACTGGCCATAGAGTCGAATGGTTGACTTCAAGGAACAAGTTTAAAAAAAAATACTGGAAGCGGAGGTGTCGGGAAATACTCATTCTTGGACTTGAGCCTCAGTGCTTTGGGCTTAATTTCAATCATTATTTCGACTTGTTTGAAGCTCACTGAGCTATTGTACGTTTATGCTGGTGTAAACTCGAAAGCAGTGAACTTTGCTGCTCAGGTTAAAATTAAATCCTACTTTGTTTGATTGATGCCATTCACATGAAAGACACAATCTGAAAGAATACTTATGTATCGTTTGTGCCATCTACTTTTATTACAATGTTTCGATCTGTCATCTGTTGGGCTCCTATATCGTGGTTAGTCATATTTTGTTAGATCACCGTTTTGTAATGCTGATATTTTTTTCAGCCAAACTACATCTTTAATTCCAGATGCAGTTTAATTCCGCGCATTGTCACGCACGTTATCCATTCCACCGGCACTCTTGGTAGCTAGGGGATGTCCCTTACGCGGGGGCGGCTGCGGGCTGGCGGTTCAGCCTGGGTTCGGCGGGGTCTCCCTGATACGCGTGGAACCACGGCACGGGGCTGCTGCCCCTTGGACACAACCTCCGTGGGGTCCCCCCTCATACGGACACCCACGTCCTGTCTTTCCCATGCTTTCTGTACACGTATTCCCGGGGCAGTTTACAAATAAGGGCTGGATACACCCCCCGCATCTCCCCAAGGGCTGCGGGAGAGAAGACTCCCACGCTGAGGGGTGGGCAGGAGGCGGCGCGGTGGCTGCTCCCGCCGGCCCCGCAGCCGGCAGCCCCTCCGGCTCGCCCCGCCGCGGCTGCCCCGCCAGCGCGGAGGCTGGTGGCGACTCGCTGGTGTGTCTGAGCAGGACCCGCCTGCCTGGCGACCCACACCCAGGGGCTGGGGGAGGGAAGGGGAGTGAGCACGGCGACCCGCGGCGCACTCCTCGTCCTTTCCGCCCCGTGGGGGGGCCCGCTCTGAGGCGGGGCTCTCATTTGCCTCCGCCGTTACCTCTGCCCGCGACTCCCTTCAGCAAGCAGAGGGGGCCCGGGAGGGGGCCGGCTGCCTGCCTCGGAGGAGCCCCTGGGCGGGGAGGGGGGCTGGCCGAGGCCGCCGCTTGGCTCGGCCGGCGGGACCACGTCAGCTCCTCTCGGAGGCTGGCGAGGCCGAGATAGGCGACCCCAAGTGACTGCAGCCCCCTGACCCCAGTCCCCGGGGCAGAGTCGTCTGGGGAAGGAAGACGGGTGTCAGCTGCCCCCCGTGAGGGGCGGCTTGTCCCTGCCAGCCCTCAGAGGCAGCTCCTGTCACCCCCCTTGGCCTTTCTGAGCGCCGTGGGGAGTTCGGCGTTCGCCCGCCCCCCGCTCCCACCCTCTCCCCCCCCGCTCCTTCCCCCCGGGGGAAGGGAGAAACCGGCTGCCGGACAGACGTGGCAGGCAACCCCCGCCTGCCTTCCCCCCAGCGGGGTGCGCGGGTGGCCGGCAGGAAGGGGAGCTGCCGGGAGCGCCCTCCCTCCTTCCTGCACCGAGAGCGGCCGCAGGGCTCCGTGCCGGTTACACGAGTCGGTTTAACGGGCCGGGAGGCGGGGAGTGCTCGGGACGGCCGGCTGCCGGGACACCCCGGGCTCCCCCTTCACATACACACACTGCCCGAGCGGCCGCGAAGCCGGGAGAAGAAACTCGCGGCTCTCTGCCCGCGCCCTGGCCGGAGAGACCTCCTTCGGGAGAGCGAACCGCCGGGGTGCGAACGGGCTCTGCCGCAGTCGGCTGCGAGCGGGCTGACGGGGCTGTCGCTGCCCCCTGCTCTCCGCGGGGAGCCGAGCACCCAGGCCGGCTGTCCGCGGGGAAATGCGGGGGCAGGGGTGAACAAGTGCGGGCACCCCGTTCTGGAGGGCCCGGGCCCCTCGGGACCCCTGGTGAGGGGCAGCGCTGCCTTTCGCCCTCGGTTGCGGTGGGGCGGCGGGGCGGGCGAAGGATCCTGCCTCCTCGCGGCTCCCCCGGCCGCTTCCCCGCCGGCATCCAAGCGGGGCGGGAGGCTCCGCAGGCCCTGGACAGCTCCTGCTTTGAAAGCCCTCGGAGCGCCCTCCCGCCCGCTGCCAGCCGCCGCCCGGCGAGGCTCCCGGCTGCGCAGCCCAGAAAAGCAGGGCGAGGGGCGGGGGACGTCTGAAAAAAAAAAGAAAAAAAATCAGACGAGAGTCAGATTTTCCTTCCGAAAGCCTCAAAGTGTCCACGTCCTCAAAGCATGGAACCAATTTAACGTCGCCGCCTCCCTCGCTCCCCCCACCTCGCCGCTGCCAAGGCCGCCGCTGCGGGCCGGAGACACGGGCACGTGACGGCCTGGGAGCCGCGCGGGCGCCGCGGCCGCCGCGCGCCCATTGGCTGCGCCGCCGCCGGTGACTCGCAGCCCCGGGACCCTCCTGCGGTATAAATAGGGCGGACCGGGGCTTGATTAATTTAGCATCCCGGGCAGCAGGTTTCTGCTAAGGTTGGAGTTACTCCTCAAGACTGTATGCCTGCGTCCCATAGGTAATAGCTAACCACCGACCAGGGACTCTGCACCACAAGGAGTCTGCATGTCTTGCAACTAGACATGCTCAGCTTTGTGGATACACGGATTTTGTTGCTGCTTGCAGTAACTTCATACCTAGCAACAGGCCAACGTAAGTGCTTTCAGCTTGTTTGTGGCATGGGTGGTGTCGGGGTGGCTGTCCTACTCTGCGCTCTATCCAGACGGAGAGAGAAGAGGGAGCTACAGCTTCCCGAGCTATGGAGACCATCTCATAAAACTGCCACCTCCATCCCAAATCAGAACTTAGCTTCTTTTCTTTCCTCAGAAATAGAAAAGGATGGCAAAAGGCCAAAGAGATCCTCCGCCCTCTAAAAACAAAAATAAATTTTAAAAAGACGGGCTCGTATCCGAAGGAAAACGCAAAGCCCTAATTCAAGCGCACATGCTTAAAGGCTCGGGTGAGAGTGTTTACGGCGAGCGGAAGAATCCAGGCTGCACTTTGTGAGACTTCAGGAGCGCTTTGCGAAGCGGGGGAGCCGGCAGGAGCGGGAGAGCGGCGGCTCCCCCCTTCCCTCCCCGGGCCGGGCGGGTCGGGTCGCTGCGGGACCCGCTGCCCCCCGGCTCTGCGCACGGCGGCGCCCCCTGGAGGCGGAGCGAAGCCGCTGGCGCACTCTGTGCTGCTGGGCGCTCTGCGAGCCGGTCCGGCGGAGGACGGTGTTCGCTGCTCCCCGAGTGTCCCCCCGAGCACTGAACCCGCACTGCCTAGGGTCTCTGGAAAGGCCGTACGAGGAAGGAAGAGGGAGGCAGGGAAAGCGTATCCCTTGGCGAAAAGGGAATGGGGCTCCCCGAGGGCGCAGCGGGGCTCCTCGAGGGCGCAGCGCGGCTCCCCGCAGCTCGCTGGGAAGAGGATTCGGCCTCCGCCGTCTCTGCGGGAGAAGCGCAGCTCTCCGCACACTGCGGTGGGAGAGAAACGCGCTCCCCGGACTTGGCTGGGGGAGCAGCTGCTGGGCAGCACCCTGTGAAGCCCTTCCCATAGCCCCGCGCTGCCGTTCCTCTGCAGGACTGGTTTGGAACTGGGGTTTGGCCACGCTCCCAGGCGGAGCAGTGGGGAGCAGCCGTGCCCCGCCCTGCCCGCGCCGCGCGCTCGGAGACCCCGGGAAGGTGCCCCCCGGGCCCCACCCGCCGGCAGCAGCCTGGCGTGGCGACAGGGGAGCCGTGGCGGTGGGCGGCACAGTGGCCGTGGCCCGGAGGAATCCCGCGGCGGGGCCGTTCTGTCGGGGCGGCCGGGCTGAGGCCTGTCCCGGGGCACCGCGGGCATCTCCCACCCGGTGCCGGGCGGCGGTAGCAGCGCCTGGGTAAAGGCTGGAGAGACGGAGCGATTCCCGCGGGCATCCCGCCGTACCGACCGCCCCCTCCTCCCGAAATGAGGCCGCGGAGTCGCCAGGGTCACCATCACCTGGGGGCAGTAGTGTTTTTAATTTTAGGGAGAGTTAGTCTAGGCAACCGGTGCTCTGCCGTGGCATTTCCGTGCTTTATGGTGTTCAGCGCTTCGCTATTTTTACTTTTTTTTTGCTGGTCTATGTGAATCATCTGAATTCAGTACAATCATACATTGCCAAAGTGACACGTTGTGAAAAAACACCCAGCAACCTGTTAATTAGTAATAATGTAAAATTACTGGCATTAAAGTGTGATGTGAGACGTTTTTACCACGGCAAGTTTCATCCAAAACAGATTTTTAATTTATTGAAATTCAGAAAACAGATTTTTGAAACTTATCTCCAGCTAATTAACAAGAGTGTACCTAGTAGTAAATAACGTACAGAGAGAAAGTTATTTGCTGTTTGGTGTTTCATGGCTTCAAACTGTTCTCTGTTACACTCTATAACATTTTGCACGAAATCATGGAAATGAGTATGTTTGAGCAGAACCATTCCCCATAAAAAGTGAGATGGGGCCATTTATATTAAAATTTAAGATTACTTCTACATTTAATATCTTCACATTGGTTAGCCTGTCTGGGTTTATTTATTTGTTGCATGCACACATATGTGAAAATATATACGTGCATTTTTTCCATTGAGATATGTTTAAGCATATTTATAGCAGGCTTATAGAAGATATTTGCCTTTTTACTGCATCAACCATATTACTTGCTTTAATTTTGTTAGCAAGTCTGTTTTGAATTTGAAATACATTGCAATCTCACCTGTGAGTCTTTGCAGTTTAAGATAATCACCTTTAAAGTAAGAAACACATTAAGGAAATGTTTCTTGTGTTGAGAAAATTAACAAAACTGTGTTTTGATTTAAAAGTACTGAAATGTAAAACTTGTAAAATAACTGAATCCACACTCTAATTATCTTCTCTTTTTATTCTTTCTTTTTCCAGATGTGAATGAGGTCAGTATAATTATATTTTATCTAATACGTAACACGATTTCAATTAAGAGGCTGGACTTCTTTTTCATGGCAGTGTTATTTACTAACATTGATTCCCAAGATGGTCATGGAAAGATACATATTAAGTCCTGAAGGGACTGCCTGGAAATGTACCCACCCCAATTTCTCAAGTGGGATGGCCTTTTTTAAGAGACTGCCTTCATAGGTGTAAAGACCATGAGGAGAAAGTAATAGAGCAGTGGTGTCTGGACATTATACCTGTCAGTTTGGATTGGAGATGACTGCACTTTAAAGACAGTCTTCCAGTCTAAATTTCATTGCACAGAAGGATTATGAAAGAAATCAGGTGTGACTTTTTTATACCAGTTTTGTAGGCTGTAATAGGTATAAAAGTGTCAGTCTTCAATAGAATGTTCTAATGTAGTTACATGTATCTTTGCTATGTAATAAACTCCTAGCCTTCATAGTAATTTAAAACCATACTGCATACTTAATTATACTGTACTAAGAAAAATTATAGTTATGTAAGAAGATGAGTCTAAGTTTGTACATTGTTTTAGTTTAAAATGTTGGGAGAAATAGTATCTTTTTTAAAATTCTCTTCTTTATTTTTTTCCAGGCATCTGCAGGGCGAAAGGTAAGCATTTTTCTTTTTCTTGTGTAGAAATTGAAATGATATCAGATATTCTTAGACAGATTAATATTTTGTTGAATATTGAATGAAAGGAAAGCTGACTACAGTCATTATTTCCAGCATTCCCTGAGAATAGCAGTAGCACTGAGATGTGTAGGAGGTAAAAGGGAGGGAAAAATGGGTGCAACATCTTAACACCAGGGTAAACTCAAATATTGGATATAAGATGCTTTACACAAGAGCAGAACTAAGCCTACCAAGAGCTAAGTGCATCAAAGTAGCATTCTTGTTCAGCCAGAGTTCTTTTGGAAAGACTTACATGAATTGAACAGTACAGCAATACCCCTACAGGTCTAAAAGGCTGAGTAATTTCTGGTTTACTTCTAAAACTTACTACAGTTAAATTAGAGCCAGTTATTTATTAGACACTAAAACCAACTTTGCAAGTACTTCTGTGCACTGTGCAGTGATGCTTTTAACAGTAATGACAGTGACTACCCTATTTCCAGTAGCTTATTTTGGAAAAAAGAATATGCTGTCTGTGGAAAACGTCTGTTAGACCTGCATGTGCAGTTGTCTTTCCTTTTTTTCATGTACACTGATTATTTTTAATGCATCTGTTTTCCTGTATCATCCTGGAAAATTTCCGTGATAACTCATTACGTTCTATTTTCTTCCATCAGGGCCCTAGAGGAGACAAAGGGCCACAGGGAGAAAGGGTAAGGAATTAGATTTGCGTTCGTTTGTTGTCTTTCAAAACAGTTTTTGGAAAAACAGTAGGAAAAAAATAAGTTTAGACATTGATGTGAGATCATATGAATGTTCCTGTAGAAGCTTGCATGCATGATTTCATTAAAAAGAAACCAAGTTCTCTAGGTACCAAGTTATGCCCTGGAAACACCTCACCAACCTAATCAGGGTCATTGTGCCTGAGCAGATGTGATTGAGTTCAGACGGCAGCCTAGCACTCCAAGTGATGGTTTTAAAAGCTTTTTTCCAACTGCCTATAGTAGAAATAGTGCATGAAAATGCAGAAGGGAAAGTTGACACATAAATGTGCAGCCTTTGAACAATATGGTATATGGATAAGCTCTCTACATCAAGCCTGAATAGACAAAGCTACCTTTGAGGATTGTTCGTTGTCTATGTCTCTGAAGATGGCTTGAAAAACCTCTCTTCTTGGCAGTTAGGCATTTGTCATCTACTTTCTATTATTCGAAGTGGATATTGTACTGTTAAAGGCTACTGTAAATGTAACCATAAATAAGGAGAGTTCAATAATTTAGTTGTAATGTTCATTCATATCACTGATGTCTGCTTTTCTGATTTGCTCTGCATGGTTGCTGCTTTTTGTAAAGTGCTATTCTGAAATTCACATCCTTATTAGGGAGGTGTGTAGTAATCATGTCATTTTTATCTTCTGAAAATGAAAATGCCGTAGTACTGATAGATAGCTCTTAAAGGTTTCTTAGATCATAATATGCTGACAAACACAGTTGGAACTATTAGGAAGAGTGTATCTTTATGGTCAAGTGGATATTTACTTTAGGCTACCACTAAATAGATTTTTTAAATGAAATGAAATACATGCTTTATGCTGAAGGCAGAAAGCCTAATCCTGCTCCTTTAGAAATCTATACAGACTTTTACTATGGATTTCATCCAGCACTGAACTGAATCCAAAATACAGTCCAAATGAAATACCTCACCTCGATTGCCACGGTGGCAAAACTTGACCAGCTTTGTGCATTGATGATGAAAGAATAGAAGGGCAAATGTTGCTGGACTGAACGCATGTAATTTCAAGCTGTTGTAAAAAGTTATGGCAGTGGTAGCAGAGTGACTGTATCAAATATCTGTAGGAAACCACTGTTTTATTGTCATCGAATGAGACCAGCAAGTCGAGACTGGTTAAAAACTGGCCTTTGAGTTACTCTGGATCTATGTAAGTTTGTACCAGTAGGATTGACCTCTGCTAATCCTCAGCTGGTCGAATTTTAGGCTCTCACCAACAGAGCCTGACAGGCTGCATGGGTCTGCATGGGTCACCTGGCGTTCATGGGTCCAAAATTTGGTTGCTTAAAACGAAGCTTCCCAATTCGGAGGTTACACTTTGGGTAGCGTAGATCCAATATTGCCCCCATAAATCTTCTCAAATATGAAACTACATTAAATATCTGATACAGTGTGTGGCAAGGCAATGTAAATTCAGACTATGCTTATTTTCTAAAGTTAGCCATTTATTGAAACTGCATAAATAGCACTGCTGTAGTGTGTGCTGCAAGTGCCTGGTTGTTAATGAATTTATCATTTCAGAGATTTCTTTAGCCACTGGTAATGCTCAATTTGTAATCCTTTTTTTGACACTAGGGTCCACCAGGTCCACCAGGCCGAGATGGTGAAGATGGTCTACCAGGTCCTCCAGGCCCTCCTGGTCCTCCAGGTCTTGGCGGAGTAAGGCATCCAAACTTTCTATTTCTGAAACCGATAATCTGTGCTTTGTGGCTAAGACTAAATGCATATCTGCTGGAAAACACTGCTGTTGCATTGAAGAGTAGAAGAAAAATTCTCTTCTGATCAGAAAGAAATTCCTGATCCCAGTTCCAATGAAACTCTCCTTGGGATGTATATTTTTCATGGCAAATTTGGATTCTGTATTCAACTTATGCACAGGAGCAAATCAACCCTGTTAATTAGCATTAAGTTTATACAGCCGTAATGTGTATGGATTAGGAATCAACTCAATGAAACCTGTGCTGTTAAGCAGGTGGGGAAAAGAAACGGTACTTTGTGGCTGGGTTCAGGAGAAAACAACCGTATTGGAATAAACTGAAGACTACCCTTAAGCTAAAAGTCCATACTTAAAAGTCCTTTAGAATTTTAGAATATCTTCCTTTAGAATTTTTAATTTTTATCTGTATTCATGCTGCAGAACATATGTGGACAGTGTTGCATGCACACTTTCTGCAGAAGTGTCCATCATGTATTCTCTGCAGAATACTGGCTTTAACTCTTTCCTTGATGTTAGCTTGCACAGTGTGGAACATGAAGACATAGACAACATCATATTGATCAAGTTTCGTAAATCCTCCTGCATGGAAGAATACTCTTTTGCATTCAATATGAATAGCAATATTTTCTTTTCCTATTAGCAAACCCCAAACTGCTTTAATTAATTTCCGTTATTTTAATACACTAATAAAACCAAGCAAGAAAAGGGTTTTCAACTGCATTGTATAGAACTTTTTTCCATTTTAGTGAAGACGAAAAGTGTACTCTACAAAACTAAATGTATATTTGCGTACTGAACTTTTATTGATAAAAGATCAAAAATTCAGGGCAGTGTTTCTGAGGCTGCGTGCTCCCCAGATCTTTTTGAAGCTGCAGGGCCCACCTCATCCAATACCCAGCCAGGGCTGGTACATGAATTTTACTTAAGCAATGTGGTGAAAAAATATGCTTCCTGCATTGGAAAATAGGTGGAACAATTTGAGGGTTTCCAGAATGTTTTCAATTTTAAATGAGTACTGAGTTTACATTCTTAATTTTCAGTTCACGCTATTGCAATGCCTCTCTGTCACTATTGCTAGATATTTGAGGCCATTGTGTGAAAGGATCTTCCTAGTAAAATCAAGTCTTTCTGGAAATAAGGGAATAGAAATGTCTTTATAATAGGGCCATATTTACTAAGTTTTACATACGCTGCTTCAACATACCATATAGCAAGTCAGATGACAGTGATGCTAATCATAAATACTTTTAAAAGTAACGTTTTTGGTATTTCAATTTCAAACTTTTTATCTCCTACAGAACTTCGCTGCTCAGTATGATCCATCTAAAGCAGCTGATTTTGGCCCAGGACCTATGGTAGGTATATGATTTAGCACTTGATAACTGGCATAGATTATATGTTTAGTATTTTCTTTTGAGTCTAATACAGCTGCATTAATGCAAAGCGTAGTTTTAAAATTAGCATTTTGATCATTCGTTGAATCGGACTGTAATCTGATCCTATGACGTAAGGCAACGTGAAATGTTTGAAATACAGTCTTAGGACTTGAAATAAGGTCTTAGGACTGTATATTTAGCTTAAGTATAGTACTACTGTGTCTTGTGCTTTAATTCTGTCTGTTGACCACACTTTTATGAATCAGTGAATCTCAGATATGTCAAATAACACACATACTTCGATATAGTATTACTTTACCTATAGTGAGACAGAAGATTGTGTTTTAGGAATGGGATTGATTGCAAAGCTGCTCTCTAAAGCAGACACAGGTCTAGAAAGTAACTCGGTATCCCAGCTCCAGTCGGTGACCATTTGTCTCCCATGGCTGTACAACCCTTTTGATATCCTTGGATTGCACAGCTTTGGTAGGAAACTGGCCACCACCTTTGGTTCTTAACAACTGAATGTCAGTACTTGCTACTACAAGACTATTCTGAGGATGAATCTTTATTGGTTACTGCATACTGTGTCCAAATTGAATTTAATGGGTCTGTTGCCTCTCCACATTAATTTCTATCCCTTCCTGATGTTAGCAGATATTTTCAGTGTACATAGATAACAGAATATGGAGTTGAATTCAGCACACACACTCTGACATTACATACCATGCATCTGATGGATGAGCAGCAAGGATGAAGGTTGCCCAGGACTATTCTAGGTTAAATGCTTGTTTCTGTTCCTGAAAGTAATGTAGTGTTAAATAATCTTTTGAAAATAGTTTCGCATACATTTAGATCCTAAATATAGGAAAACAGAGTGTCTTTAATCAAGTTCTGCCCTTACTGTCTGACAATAAATCAGAAAATGTAGATGTAGATAAAAAGCATTCCTTACAAGAAAGCTAGGTAAGCCATTGAAAAGTAAGTCTTTTTTATCTTGTAATGCAAAAATCTTTTAAAAAGAGTTCCCATGAATATGTAAAGCTAATTAAAACCATAATGTTTTATTTTGAAATATTTCATTAAAAAATTGTTTGGACAATAGAAGCCTAAATTAAATTTCAGCTCAAAGTTATTTGCTTGCTTAATAAAGCTTAAGACAACTGTTAAGAAAGTCCAGCAATCTATGGAAATTTCCCTTTTTTTTTTTTTGACCCTTTTCTTCAAGATATATGTAACTTCTAAATTCAGCCAAGGAGAATATGTTAGCGGCTTATTTGGGAGGCAAAATGAAGATAATTCAATTAAAACCAGAAAACAATTAAATATTTATATAGAAGTAGATAATTATTTGAAATAGATGTAGACAAAATACGTATAAGAGTTGTTTGATTTATTTCCAAAATTATGTGTGAACCTCTCAGTTCATGGCAATACTGACATGTATATATCTTTATTTTCCTTTTTACCTGTCCACCAATTTAATAATCTTTTCATCCAACAACTCTTCCTGAAAATCATGATAAAATTTACAGGCCCAGAAATACAACTTTTCTTAATGTGTTGTTATGAGCCTCATCTTTAAACTCAGGAAGTTCATGCACAGGAAGGGAGAGGGTACATAGAAAAATGAACCAGTGGATTTGCTAACAAGCCAGAATAGATTAAGAAGCCTCATCACAAGGTTCCCAGCTGTATGTTCCTAATCATCTCACCGGGTTCTGTGCCAGTTCATTGTCATTAGAAGATCTGTTTGCACTTGGACTGCCTGTGCAAATTCAGGCAGATCTCTTAACTTCCTCTAGCTTGCTGTGGACATTGCACACTGGAAACTGTAATGCTTACCGATATTTTAGGAATACCAGGAATTGGTGTTATAGATGAGTTTGGATAATGGTGGTGGGGTTTTTTTGAAAATTTTGCAATTTTTCTCCCCTAGGGTTTAATGGGACCTAGAGGCCCACCTGGAGCATCTGGACCCCCTGTAAGTACAGTCTCATCTCTCCTACTGAATAACAGTAATATGCCTATAAAATCACAAAATAGCCTGTTCAAACACTAACAAAATCTCCTTCTTCTTCTAGGGTCCTCCTGGTTTTCAAGGTGTTCCTGGTGAGCCTGGTGAACCTGGTCAAACAGTAAGTACAGGTTTCACATACAGACACTGTTAGCATTAGAAATGAGGCACCAAAGTAGGCTTCTGATTCTTAGGCCTGTTACTCCTGCCCATATGCATGTCCTTGGATGTTTGAATTGCATACTCCTACTTGATCCTGTTACAGAAACAGAACTGAACACTCAGATTCAGACTCCTTCAGACTGGAATCATAAAGTACAAAGTCAATTAGGATGGAAGGACCTTGCTTCAGTTCAGGCTCCAGCTATGCCCCAACTCAAGTCAGAAACCAGTGAAAAGGATTATGTGAAGAATGGCGCTTTATGTAATTCTCAATTTATTTTTAACAGGGTCCCCAGGGTCCTCGTGGTCCCCCTGGTCCTCCAGGAAAGGCTGGTGAAGATGTAAGTTGTTATTAAATGTTCCTCATCTCTTTTGGGGCTTTGACTCAACTCTAACATTAGGTTGTTATTAAGCTAAGCCTTCTATTGGCCATAGTTTTTATGTTGTACTATAATATTGGGTAAATAAACTCCTAAAACAATTGTTTTATAGTACAAGAGATGCTGTATGTTGGAAATGTACAGAAAAATTAATAACCTCAAAACTTCTCCAAATACATTATTTAGCTTGCTGAATACAGGAAGAGGAAAACTTGAAAGCTAACAGCTCTCTTTGTTGAAAAAGAGAAACTTTGCCAATGTCTTCTTTTTTTAATGGTTTATATAATTGTTGTACAAAATGAGTTTTCCTTCTCTGCATTTTTTTAGGGTCACCCTGGCAAACCTGGAAGACCTGGTGAGAGAGGTGTTGCTGGCCCTCAGGTATGTAGCAGTCTACTGCATGCATTACAAAACAGTTCTCTTATCAATGAAATCTAATGATATATCTGAATTAACAGTCTAGTAATATTCCCTATATGCATTAATCCAATTTCAGTTCTTACCTTCAGGGTTATCATATAGTTACCGTTTTGTTTTGTGTTTTTCCCCCTTCAGTAAAGCTAGTGTAATCAGTAACAGGAGTGACATAGTGAGGAGTTACACAGGAGCAGGTGAGCAGGCACCTTGGCATAGAAAGCTAAAACAGCTGTGCTATCACATGTTAATGCATGAAACTTCTGAGATTCAGAACTGGAAAATCAGGATGATTACTGTCAGTCTTGGAACAAGTCTGGTCCTGGGAGGTTAGGGAATGGACTGAATTCCTCGCTTCAATGATCAGAGCCCAAATTTACTAGTTCATTTTCTTGAAAGGCATGCTTTTTATTTCTTTTTAACTGCGGTATATAATATGAGAAAAAAATCCTTCATGTGATGTGTCTTTTTAGGGTGCTCGTGGTTTCCCTGGAACTCCTGGTCTGCCCGGCTTTAAAGGAATTAGGGTGAGTTTATTCCTACTTTTTCCCTGAATAGTTAAGACTGACAATGCTTCAGCGTACTGAAAACCCCTGGAAATCCCCTAAGAGTTAAAAATATGTATTCTAAGTGCATGAACCTCTTTGAAGTTTTTAGTATCCCCTGATATGAAAAGTGATTTAAAAAATTGTATTAGGAAATCATTTTGTATGGGAAGAAGGATTTACCTTACAAGACTAAGAGTTTGTATATAGCTATTAGTGGGAAAATACATACTTAATGTTATTTTTCTACTCAACATAGGGACACAATGGTCTGGATGGTCAAAAGGGACAACCCGGTACTCCTGGCACCAAGGTAAAGATGAAATCTAAAAATTTAGGATGCGTTTGTAGATCTTTCTAGTGAAAGACATACGAAGTCATCTCCAATTAGTTTTCCACGTTGTCATTAAACATTTCCCAGCTGCAATAATGTAGAAGTCAGTGGATCCATGCAGGACAAATATGTGCACCTTAACATGAGAAATTATTTGTGGAGCCCTCAGTCAAGTTAGTACTTTCAGTAAATAAGAGCTGCAGAATTTGACTCCTTATGATTGGTTATCCAGAAGCACTTAAACTGATTTTTGATATCTCTGCTTTTCTATGGATTGTGCTTTAGGTTTTCGTGGGGTTTTTTTGTAATATATACTCAAATGAAAATATCACATTTTTCTATAAATTTCTGCTGTATGAGACACATGCTCTAGTGCAAAGCTTTCTGCTCAAACTTTGGATAGATGCGCTGCTCCTCTGAGTTAAGGCTATTTGATCTTCACGGTGTTTTTCCTTTTACCTTACTCGTATTAGTGCACCTTGGGAACTTTATCCTTGAAACAGTGTTTTTAAACATGGTCTAGAAACATATTTAGCAAACTCTCCCTTTCTTAGTTTCTTCTTCTTCCATTTCACCTTAGTGCCTAATAGCAGCATTCTTAAAAAACCACCACTGCAGCATTGAGTTGTAGGAAGCTTTAACTCTGCAGACTTATTCAAGAGCTTTTAACATAACAGTGAAAAACTTAAATACTGATTCTCCCTATTGCTTGTTTCTAAGAGCTTGGCACTACTTGCTTAGAGTTACTAACCATAACATAGCATTCTCCAATATCACAGCAAGTTGTTAATCTCCAGAAAAATGTTGGTAATGAGATAGCAAACACTCGGTCTGTCCAGTCTTTGGATGTTAAAAGCAGACAAAGCAATTAAGTAGAGTTATTAGTAAGCGTGCTAATCTGACTGGAAAACACAAGCATAATAAATCAAGGTCACCCATAGCAATGCTAAAGGCAGTGATGAATGCAAAAACTTGTGCTATTTGCAGCATTTAAGACTACGTGCATCAGGTCTATTCAGGATACCAGTGCTCTAGGACAAATCTTGTCACTATAGACCAGCCTAGACCAACTGCAAGCTTGTTGAGAACACTTAAACACTAAAGGGAGAGGAGTCATGTTTTGATGGCTGTTACTCATATCGTGGCTTTATTGGTCTGAAGTTAAAAATACCTGAGGCAGATACTTATTTCCAGCCATTTGACAGTAACTTTAGCACCTTAAGGCCAAAGAAAGCATCGTTCTGCTTCTGCTCTAGCTAAAAAAACAGGGGCTGATAGATCTGAATGGGTAGTTGACTATCTAGGCCCTGTCTCTTAGGCGTGTGCTACAGAATAAATATCAGAATAAAGAAAGGGGTAAAGAAGGCTGAGTTTGGCAAATGAAGCAACTTGCTCTGGCCCCTCTCTTCTAAGAGGATTCCAATTGTCCATATTCCAGTGTATGCAGGGACAGTCACAGCCTTTGCACCCTCAGGACCTGATGTTACTGTACACTGTGGTTTAAGTGGTACAGAAGACAAGGACAGTAGGATTCAGCACTTGAGTATCTCTCTAGACGGTGTTGTGCTATCTGTCTAACACATCCTTTAAGTAATTCAAGCCTGCAAACTTTCTTTTTCATAGGGAGAACCTGGTGCCCCTGGTGAAAATGGTACCCCAGGACAACCTGTAAGTATTTCCTGATGCTGTGGAAAGTAATAATCTGATAGATATGGTTCAGCCAGCTTTTTGGTCATTTTTTTTCATCACTAACACTCCAGCTTGCTAGATACTCTAATGTAATAATATCTGAATATTTAGAAGGGAACTGTCTGGCTGCAACATACCTTATATAGAGATGTAGCAGAAGAAAACCAAAATCTATACATCTTTGTTCAGTGAATAGGTATAAATGAGTTTTTTTTAATTTTTCTTTCAGGGTGCTCGTGGTCTCCCTGGTGAGAGAGGAAGAGTAGGTGCCCCTGGACCAGCTGTAAGTGGATTCCATCAGTCTGTTTGTGATCATAACCAGCCACTTAGTGTGGCTTTTCCTGATCTTTGAATCTCTTTTCAAACTGTTTATCATGTTCTCTCCTCACAGGGTGCTCGTGGAAGTGATGGCAGTGCTGGCCCCACTGGACCTGCTGTAAGTTCCAGTCTTGATCCTTGACGATAATGTTGCATTAGGCCTTGTGTCCCTCTTTCTGTTTACAGAGGATTTCTTGGGTTTCTGAAAAGTTGTTTGTGTGGACATTTTTAACATAGTTCTTTGTTGTTTGTCAGGCCATCACAAAAAAAATATTAAAATGTAAACCCTTTGCAGACAGTATCCTGAGAGACTGAGGATTTATATTAAACACATCTGTATCAAAGGAACCAAATAATCTCTCATTTACAATAAGTTCATAGGGAAACACCTGATGAACACAATTCTCATTTCCAACAGTCTAACAGAACAGTTCTCATCCCAACACTAAAAAGACTTTATACCTTTTAACAGATAACTACCAGGCATGTGTTGCAGATGACTGCAGTTATATACATCGTGAAACTACCATATGCGCTCCAGGACACAGCTTTGTGCCTGCAATGTTGTCCTGTTTGACTAACAGGAGTTAAACTTTTTCATTCACCACTGATATCTGAGTTATGTGAGCTAGTGTGAGAGGCCAGAAAGGTCCAACTGTCCTGATCTGATTGGTAAACAATAGCTATTTTAATAAGTGCTAATCCAATGCAGATTTGTCTCTTTTTAAGGGAGTTTTTGTTGCCATAGCATACCACTGACTTCAGTAAACCTAATTTATTTCAGTGAAATAAATGTGTGTACAAGGGTATAGTTTAAATGCTGTTTATAGTTAAAAAAAAAAATGAGGAGTAGCCTAGAATAGTTCTTACTTCTTGCCTTCAAAATTTGAGTCAATGATGAAAATGTACTTGCTTCTGCCAATTTTGATAAAGTTGATTTTAATAATTGTCGCTGCAGATGTCTGTCATGTTTTAACAGAGTGGAATTTTAGCAGAGATACAAATTTCATTTCAGTTCTTCCACACTGGATACTTGAAAAATATACATGACTGGGCATTTGAGTTGCAGGCAAATAGAGACCTTATAGCCAACATCTGGTGTTATACTTCACAGCAGAACCAAAGCATTTTAGCCACCTTGAAGGCAAATGAGTTACCATAGAGAAAATATTCCGGAGCTGCTGGCTTCAGAGGTGCTGCTCTAAATGGGCAGCAGCAGGGAGTTGCGTTGGGTTCCAGCATCTACACCAGGCTAATGTTATTTTACACATAGTTAGGTTATGATGCTAGAAACATTCTGTGTAGTATTTATTAACACTCTTTTTTTTTTTAAACTAAACAAAAAATATTGTTATATTCTCCTTGCCACTGGGAATATAAACATAAAAGAGTCACTGTCATGGCAGTTCAGAAAGCTTCTATTTTCATACATGTGTTACAGGTCATTTAGTCTGTCTTTTTTTTTGTCCTTTTTTTTTTCCTTCTTATGCAAAACCAGTGAGAATTCCAGGTACCCAGTTTATAACAACCACAGTAGGTTATAGAATGTCAGAAGCCAATTCCTCTTTGCTACACCAGCTGATCCACTTTATTCCCTTGAGTTTGTCAGGCAGTTTTATAACTGAAAGATGTTAGCTCACAAAAAAAGAAAAAAAAAGGTAGCTATCAATCCCCAATAGCTATGAATGAGTTGAATATTTCATTAATAACTGAAGAAAAACTCTGTACTTGTATACATTAAAGTGTAACAAAGGCTGTGACTCAATCAGTATCTCTTCTTTTGTGGTGTCTGGGTACTGTATGCTAGGATGCTTGTCCCATCACAATTATAAATCCCACAGCAATAGCTAGACACAGGAGAATCAGTGGAAGTCCTCTTCAAGCTGACATGCCATTGGCTTTGCCATAAGAAAACAGTCTAATGAAAGGGCATTGCGGCTGCATGTGTTCCCTGCCTCAAAAAGTATACTCTGGTATGAATCAAGAGTTTTAATACATTCACATGTTAGAATCAACTCCTGACCTCAGCTGCTGTTAGGCCTAATCCAATTTCTAGTACATTCTTACTGACTTCAGTCTAAATTGTGTCAAGCACTGGCTTGTAAAGTGGTGCAAAGATCTTACCAGCCCTCTTCCCACGTGTGAAGAAGGACAAATGCTGTCATCAACACAGTGCTCTTGTGTGTCACCAGTAGTCCAGAAAGACTGCTGGTGTGAAAGCGTACAGAGGTACCCCGCACAGCAGATGTGTTGGAAACAGCCACCTGTTGCTTGCCATTGCAGGGTGCAGCACAGCCGTTCATTCATTCCTTGTGGGACTGTAGAGCAAGACATCTTGCCTTGCAGATAGATGTCTGCCTCTACTCATCCTCTGTTTAGTTTTTCTCAGGTGTTTGGCCTCAAGGCAAGGTTTTACCAGTCATTGCTTAATTCACACTTTGTTAGCTGCACCGCCAATGTTTTTCAGCATTGACCTTGCTCTTAATCGTTTGTAATGAACCAAATCTGTCGAAGTTGCAAAAGGCAACTGACACTCTGAGGTGGTAATGGGCAGAAGTGTCTCAGTAAATGTACATTTTAAAAAACTGTTTACTTCAGCAAGCAAGATACTTCTGTCATTGTCATCGTTGAATACTTTTACACAACTGCTTCCCTTTCATATCCTAGGGCCCTATTGGTGCTGCTGGTCCTCCAGGCTTCCCAGGTGCTCCTGGTGCTAAGGTATGAATATCTGCTTCTAGTGGTACATTTCACAGCGAAGATGAAATATAGTAACTAGTATTGCTAGGCAGCAAAAAAACACCTTATCTGAAATGGGAGTGTTTTCTTATCAGGATCAGGTTGAGGGTGAATCGCTGTAGTATTTATTTAAATCATGTATGGATGCTAATTTAAAATATAGGAGTTATTTCCCAGCTGAAGATTGATGCTAGGCAGGTTCAGGAAGACACATAAACTTTTTTTCTATTTTTTTACTAGTTCTTACATGATGCATTTGTATACACCTCACAAAGGTAACATGGATCCTGATAAATAACCAGAGTAGCAGTTTACATTGCTTTAAAGAAGTAGTGGAGGGCCAAGAAGCTGCAGTTGAGTATCGCACTCCTTCCAGTGTAAGTTCTTGAAATTAGAATGGAGAAACTGTTCAGGTTTAGGGCAATACCATTTTGCTCTTGCAGACTGAAACTTAGATAATTCAGTTTATGACTCTGACCTTAGCTTTTTTCACCTGGGTAAGACTCTCATTATTTTGAATTTTTCTTTGTCCAAGGAAGGACAGAGGATTTTGGACAAGAGTGTTCCATATAGTGCATGTAAAAAATTCACTTGCCATTTGCCAAGAAGCTCAAAGCTGCATACACTGACATGTAGTGTGATAAAGTTTTTCATCCTTAACACAAATGCATGAACTCCAGGTCACAACAAACAAAATTCTTATCTTGATCACCTTGAGAAGAAATTAGAGTATTGTTTGGTAGACCTCTTAATATAAACTGCAGGGAACACAAGGAAAAGTTGAGATCCCATTCTGGTTATTTTTATCAAAAGGCAAGACTTTAGGAAACCATGCAGGTGTGAGTGTGGTTATAGCATGTAATTTCAAGAGAAGACTGTCTAGGTGTCCAGGGTGAACTCTGACTAGTCCAGAGAATTGCTGAAGAGAAGTTGTCATATTCATTTTTTGGTAGTAGACTTACAAGCTTCAGAGAGTAAAACCAAGAAGCTTTTTCCTGTCACTTACTGCACCTCCAGCACTCTGATCAGGCATCATTTTGCATTTTGCATCAGTGCAAATGGCATCTTAAGGTGCAAGATAATGGTCAATTAGGTTTCATACACCATGCATCATTTCAGGCCAATGCCAGAGGCACATGGCTGCATGTAAGACTGTAATTGTGATCCTGATTTTCTACGTCAGCCTTCTGTGTAATCCTCAGTGATAGTTCAGCTTCTTAGATACGCTGAGCATCTGTTGTTCCCATGCCAGCCATCAGCTTTGATGAGGCCTAGCTAGGCTTCCTAGCTAGCTTCAGTGCCTTTAAAATTCAATGAAAGCTCTCAACTCCTTGATTTCTTGGCCTCTGAAGTGGGAATATATATAGCAAATCATATTCTTAGTGTCAGGCTGATATAGGATTGCTCCACTATTGCCCTGACACTGTGTATGCTGATAGAGGGCTCTATCCTTCTCTCAAACAGGGTGAAATTGGACCTGCTGGTCATGTTGGTCCTGCTGGTCCTGCTGGTCCAAGAGGAGAGATTGGACTTCCCGGTTCTAGTGGTCCCGTTGGCCCTCCAGTGAGTAACTTGCCAGACTTTATCTATTGTTGGACAGGTGCACGCGAGACTCTGACCTAACCAGTATTGTTATTTTTCTTAATAGGGCAACCCTGGTGCTAATGGTCTTCCAGGAGCTAAAGGTGCAGCTGTAAGTACAACCTCACTCACCCTTGTCTGCTCTGGAAAAAAAAAAAAAAAACACAACAGTTAATGCAACAGAAAAGGTAATAAACTTATAATATCTTTTTTCCTCTGTTCGACAGGGTCTTCCTGGTGTTGCTGGTGCTCCTGGTCTGCCCGGTCCCCGTGGTATTCCTGGTCCTCCTGGCCCCGCTGGTCCTAGTGGTGCTAGAGGACTTGTTGTAAGTGACCTTTTCTATTGTATGCCTTCATTTGAAAGTTGGACACAGTGTCCACAGTTGTAAAAGATTTCCTCTGGGTATATTTTTGGCTTTAATGCAGACATTCTGTCTTGCTCCACTATAATTAAACATTGTAGTTCATTTCTGTGTCTCGCTGCCTGCTTCAGATGCTGAGACTGAAGAGGTTCACTTTGCACCCTTTGGGTGCAAGGACTGTTAAACTCTGTCCATGTTGATACTACCAAGAGAGGTGTGGCAGCAATCTCACAGTCAGGCCCTCAGTGGGTATCCTCAGTAAAGGAATCAGCCCTGGATGTTTCATTGTTCAATAACTGCCATTTCTAAGTATCTTTAAGATGTCTATTTTCATGCTTGTTAAGCCAAAAATACAGTTTTATTAATTGACTATTTATCAAAATAGACGCAGGCATGGCAGTGGATTATTAAAGAGCGTTTTGATTAATGTAAAAGTTCTTCAGGTAAAAGAGAGATTTTTGGAATGATGCTTAATTCTATGCTCTGTTTTTGTTTTGGACTCTAGGGTGAACCAGGTCCTGCTGGTGCCAAGGGAGAAAGTGGTAACAAGGGTGAGCCTGTAAGTATGGCAATGTATTAAGGTTGTTTTGATGAATAAAGCCTGATAGTACCTGGAACACAGCATCTGATTTCTTCTTTTTGTCTGTTTGCTTGAAATAGGGTGCTGCTGGACCCCCTGGCCCTCCTGGTCCTAGTGGTGAGGAAGGCAAGAGAGGCGGCAATGGTGAACCTGGCTCTGCTGGTCCCCCGGGCCCTGCTGGTCTAAGAGTAGGTTTTCTTTTTGCGTTCCAGAACTAGAAGCAAAAAGGAAAGAGGAGATAAAGCTGGACTCAGAAATGCAAATTAATTAATTATGAGTAATTAAATTTACATTAATGCTGCTAAGCAAAGATCATTTGCCATTCTGAGCCTTTTGATTAGTTGGCAGCAAATCTATTTTTGCTTTGTATTAATGCTGTGTACTATCTTATCCCTGAAGTAATTAGAGGTTGCTTTGATTTATCCATTGTGCAGTATTTAGTGCATTCTCTTTGATTACTCTTAAAACTTTGTTATGAGATTTAACTGCTTAAATCAGATAATTGGTTCACATGTAGCATGAAGCAGAAGGTTTCAGTTCATTGTCTTTAAGAGTGCCTGGAACCCTTTTCACCGGATGAGGAAATAACTCAGTGAATTTCAGGAGCTATGTGGCTTCATGCGGGAGCAGGACTTCACTGGAAGATAGTAGGAAAAAAGGCAGAGTTTCCATCAGGGTTTTTTTGGTAGAGATAAAGATTCAGTATTGTGCTTTGGGTAGGATGCACAGAGTCATAGAGAAGCCAGTAACTCCGCACAGAAGCAAGGGTGAAACAGTGTGGTCCAGGCTGTGGGATCCTGGCTGCTGGCTAGAGCCACCTTTAAATTACAGTGAACAGTGAAAATGCTCTGATACAAGCAGATTAGAATTTAAAGAAATCTAAAGGAAGTAAGAGAGATTTCTTTCACAGTACACATTTACACTGAGGTACATGTGCTCAGAGCTGCACTTACCTCAAATTCAGCAGACCTGCTTGGAAGGCTGAAATTTAGTGAGCACTATGCACCTTACAGGAACAGATTTACGTCTTTCCCTTTCTTGATTTGTGTTGTGTTCACTTGCAGGGTGTGCCTGGATCTCGTGGTCTCCCTGGAGCTGATGGCAGAGCTGGTGTAATGGTAAGATTCTTGTCTGGGTCACTACTTCTAAACCATCTTCTTGTATATGCAGATGTGTGATGCTTTTTGTTACCTCTGCCTAATTTTATTTATTTATTTTGGTAGGGACCTGCTGGTAGCCGTGGTGCTACTGGTCCTGCTGGTGCTAAGGGTCCTAATGGTGATGCTGGTCGTCCTGGTGAGCCTGGTCTTATGGGTCCAAGAGTAAGTTTGAACTCTGTGGTCTAAGTTTGAACTATGCAAAAAGAAAATTACTTAAAAGTCAGGGAAGAATTATTCAGAAATCCAACTGCAAAAATTCAGCCTGTGCTAACCATAACTAGGGCACTTCCACCACTCTATCGAAAATACATTCTTGAGGAAATTATTAAGAAGCATCAAAATGTTTATTGAAATTAGCTTCTTTTGTATGTGGTAGCATTTGATTGCTTCACCATGAAGCAGTGCCCTCTTGTACTGGATTCAGAACTGACTTCTGAGAGGGGATTCCACTTGTGATTATCTACAGAATGTGATCATTAAGATCACAGCTAAAATGTGTGCATCCTCTATAGCTGACTAAAATAAAATCAAACCCTGCTAAAAGCATGTGAGATGGTTATCTCAATTATTTCAATTTTATTTTGCAAAAGAACCATCCAGTGCTGTTGGCTGCAACCAGATTATGTCCATGTAATTGTATTTTATCTTCTTTGATCTACTCCTTCTTTTCCCATCCCACCCCATGAAGTGAAAGAGTTTTCAATGCACATGTGAACTATTAGGCATCTGCAAATATTTAAGCACATTTTCTGCTATATAGATATATATATATATGTATGCATACATGCAGAAAAAAAAAATGGTTAACTGATGGGTGAGTTGATTTCCTTCTAAAAACATGAAACCCTTCTTTTCTCAGGGTCTCCCAGGTCAGCCTGGAAGCCCAGGCCCTGCTGGCAAGGAAGGTCCTGTTGTAAGTACCTTGCTTTTCATTCTGTTTCCCCATCGCATGTGAAAAATAGACATAGACTGAGATTTTTAAAAGCGGAGATCTCAGCACTTAGCTCCAACACAACCCTGTGTAAAAACAGCGAGATTTTACTACCATATTACTCAGAAAATAAGTGAGAAACTTTCCATTCATTTCTATGGGTCTCAAATCTAGCCTATGTGCTGGAAGGGGAAAAAGAAATTCACAGTTCTGCAAAAAGCAGAAAAATGGAGGAATGCATGAGCATGTGACATATGAGCAGTGATTAAAAGTTAAAGGGCATTTGCTTCCTGTCAGTACACATTTTTCCTAAAACTGAACTCTAATTAAATTACCCCAGCCATTTAATGATGTGGTTTCTTTTTCTAGGGTTTCCCTGGAGCAGATGGTAGGGTTGGGCCAATCGGTCCAGCTGGCAATAGAGGTGAGCCTGGCAACATTGGATTCCCTGGACCAAAAGGTCCCACTGTAAGTACAGTACAGAAACTTTCTTTACTATGAAGGTATTTCCAGACTGATCTGTAGGTCCCCGACTCTAACAACTGAACACATCTTGTGTCATCCTGTACAGCTTATTGGATGGCATCCACTTATATTCAAGAGTTCTGTTTTAAATTATTTTGCAGTTCTCTAAAATATGACTTAAAAAATGGAAAACAATGTAATTAGTTTAGGAATATTCAGACATTGAAGTTATTAGAATAATGTATGTCTATATTATAATTTCTTCATGTCCATTTTATCATTTCTGTATGTACTCTTCAGTAAAAGCTCTGTACAGGTTGGCTACCAGGCCTAAGTTTCAGTTCCAGAGCTTTGTTATTTATGGAGCACAATCCAAAGCTCACTCACTTTAGAAGAAAAGCTACCAATGATTTCAGTGGGGCTCTAGACCTGCCACACAGAGGCCACAGATAACAAGAATCATCTACTGGATTTGTGGTGTTTCTATATATACAGACTGATGCAGACATATATGTATATAGTATATTGCATAGGATACTATGCAGAGTGTCATGAATTACGATCTCAAAAAATAAAGGAATTGAGTTTTTAAGAGACATTTTATTTTGAGCTATTCTTTCTAAGTGGATAAAATGGCAGATTGCATTTGTGGGTGTTTTAATTAGGGTTAAAGAAACATTACAATAAAATTTCTGGCAAGGAGAGTATCGGTCTCTGTTTAGTAGTTTAAACTGAATCTAATATGAAATCTTGGTTAACTTCTATATCTTTTTCTTTCAACTTCAGGGTGAACCTGGCAAACCTGGTGAAAGAGGCAATGTTGGTGTTGCTGGTCCACGGGTATGTGGATATGTTTTCTTTTTCAGCCCCTAGAGAGAAAAAAGTAGATTTTGAAAACCTCTGTAATGAGATAGCATTGCCTTATGCAAGCATGGATAGATGATGAAGTAGAAAAGCACTTGGGAATGCATTCACTTCCATGCCAGTGGGGACTGTTACTTAAGGGATAAATTAAATCTATCCTTCTCGGGTATTAATTGGGTAATTCATGATGCAGTATTAGCTTCCTATAAAAAGGAAAAAATAGCACACCCCATGCAAATTTTTTAGGACAGTGCGTGGTTTCTAGCTTATCTTTCTTGTATTTAAGGGAACAAATAATTGGTCTATTGTGGGAAAAAATGCTATCAGCAAGGTTCCTATAATCTATAGTTCCAAAAGAATTTTTCTTAAGGATGAATGTGCTGCAATAACAAAAACAGTCACCAGAATTAAAAATTGTAAGCATCTTTAGTACCCTTTGACAGTGAAGCTCTTACAAGTAATGGCTAAGTTCAAAATACACAGACAGAGACCTTTGGTTTTGACACAGAGTGACTTTAGAGGTATATTATTCATAACAAATAAAAACTGATAACAGCTTTCTACTTGAACACATTTAGGGTGCTCCTGGTCCAGAGGGAAACAACGGTGCTCAAGGTCCTCCTGGAGTCACTGTAAGTAACATCCTCCTCACAGATCCAATTTGTGATTTACTTTTCATTAATGGGACTTCCCATTTTAAAATCCATTGTCCTGTATTCCTCCTTCCAAGTTAATCACTTGTTTTTCATTTCATCCAGGGCAACCAAGGTGGAAAGGGTGAACAAGGTCCTGCTGGCCCTCCTGGCTTCCAGGTAAGTAACTGTGTGCTCTACTCAGTCTTATCTATGGTTTACAAAGTAGGAAGTGCTTCTGTCTTAACTTGATTTGTATTCTTGTTTCTTTACGCTTAGGGTCTGCCAGGTCCCTCGGGTCCAGCTGGTGAAGCTGGTAAACCAGGCGAAAGGGTAAGTGACAGATACAGTACTCCACAAGTAGGGGCAGGCATTGCATAAGCGTTACGTTTACAATTGCACATGTGGTGGAGCAAGAGCCTGTTGGGACCATTTGCCAAAGAAAAGCAATCTGTGTTATATGCAAAGTTTAATAGCTTCTTTTGTTAAAGCTAGCCACAAATGAAGAAGGTTTGTTGGAATTTCCAACATACTACTTTTTTCAAAGTTTTGGTATGAAACTGACCAAAGCAAATCGTTAGCTTTCCGGGCCTTAAACAGCAATAAAATGTGCCCCACTCCAACAGACGAGTCAGTACATGAAAAATATCTTATTTCAAATTTCTTTTGAAGTCTTCAAGGTTCAATCTAAGCTGTATTACTCCATCTGTATGCTTTTGTACATCAATTGATCTACAATGGCATACAACTGAGGTAGCTCGGTGGTAATTCAGGCTCTAGGTTCTGTCCTGTTAAAGTATGTGATATAATCTGCAAATTATGCATCCTATGTGTCATAACACCCTAAAGTTTATCGTTACATCCCTCTCTGTCCCTAGAGTTTACATTGCATGTACCTGAAAAACAAGCTTGGAATTTAATAGCTAACTCTTTCTTCAGATGAGAGATTATTATCTCAGGTGTGCTTTGAGATATTGTGCATTTTAGTCTGAAGATTTTCAACATGCTGCTTCAATTTGAGAAGCATTTCTATTTACTGCTAAGAAACAAATCACAATTTAAGCTGATGAGTTTGCTTTAGAAATAAGCTTTACCAATACATCTATTCTCTTTTAGGGTCTTCATGGTGAATTTGGTGTCCCTGGTCCTGCTGGCCCAAGAGTGAGTAACTCATCTGAAATTTAGTACAGACTGTCTTAATAATGTGTTCGATAATAATAGTAACTATACCTCCTGCTTAACTTTATTTCTCCATTGTGAATAAATACCTGTATAGAGCTTTGTGTGGAGGCCATCCTGCATGGCAGGAAAGTCCCATTTATGCAGAGCAATGAGTAGTTCATAAATTGTCTGATTAATTATTTGCTTTCCAAATCTCCTGATAAAGAGGTTGATTTTTAAACTCCTTCTAGTGCTTCATCTTTTCTTCTGACTTCCAGACTAAATGTATTCATGACAAATATTCCCATTCATTCTTATCAGTCATGTCAATCAGTCTAAATAGCACTTTTCCTACCTATATTTAGTCCCCTGAGGCTGTGTTAATAACAATGTCCTCTTTAAACTTTCATTTTGCTAATCTATCCAAGCCAAGTTCCCTTTATCATTGTAGTAGCGCTTATCTATGTCTAGCTTATCTTAAGCGTCTTGTACCCAGCTAGACTGTATCTCAACACTTCCTAAAAATACCTCACTGCTTGTCCCCATCAGATGTGCTTTTCTCATGTCTGCATCGTATCGTTGGCTATTGTATATCACCTTTCCCCTTCCGTCATTTTCACCAGGTGAATCCCCGTGTTTACAGCACAAATACTCATTTTTGTACCTAAATAAATGGCCTGGTACTTTTCATTCCTGAATTTTGTGCCACTTTTACCGTGACAGGCAGACAGCAGGTTGTTCACTTCTCCTGTGTAATATGCCAGCCCTTCTTCCTGTTGACAAGAGCTTCCACCTTTGTGGTATCTGCATATTTCATAAATGCCTTTCTTCCTTTTCTGCTTCTCCTGTCATTAACAAAATATATGTAAAAGCAACGAAAAGATATATTAATCAGGGATCATCCGTACAATGTAAGTTAGCATTCTGCATCATTGTCATGTTTCAGCACTATGGTACTTCTCCCTGAGTCAGTTTTCTGGCCACATTATAGTTCTCATTCAAACTCCCACATTCTCCAACATAACTAAAAATCTCCAATATGCCTTATCAGACTGTTCACTGATGTCCAGCTTGATCACACTGGGATAATTTGAGATGCTTTTAGTAAAACTGATATTTCTACCTTTGTTAGATCTATTGTGCATTTAAGCCCAGTTCCTGGCTACCTCCATGTCTCCAGATGACCTCTGTTTCAGAATTTATCCTTATACATGTATAACATGCAGGTCACATTAGTAGGCTTTAGCCTTTGTTCCCCAATGTTCACCAGGTATTTGCCACTGTAAGAATAATTGTTTGCCAATTACTTGTCTCTAATTTCACTAGAATCTGTTATCTGCTCTCAAATTCCTATAGGAGGCTCCATTTGACAATAGAATGCAAGACACTGTTACCAGAATGAGCACAGTAGCTAAAATCCATGTTCAAGAAGCACCTGTACTTTAATTGTCAGGTGTTAGGATGATGCAAGACTTTAGTATTTAACTTTACTATAGTTTTGACAAAAGCTAGAGCCAATTCTTATGTCAAATTTAGTTAATATCCGCACAATTCTAATACAGTTCTTAAAGGTTTGTTCAGCTAAAAATGTGTCGCATTGTCATTTCTACTGGTCAGTGCTCTTAAGCCTTTAAGCTACAGAACAATTCAAAGAAAAACTCAAATCAGACTGTCTCCTGTAGGGTGAACGTGGTCCTCCTGGTGAAAGCGGTGCTGTTGGTCCTGCTGGTCCCATTGGAAGCCGTGGTCCCTCTGGCCCACCAGGCCCTGATGGTAACAAGGTACAGCTTTTCCAGCTGCCATTGCCTCCCTGTGAAATTCCTGATGAAGTCAATCCAAAACCCTCTTTCCTGAGAGCTTAAGTGATTACTAGTAACAGGTACTTATCTATACACCATATATACCCACTGGGTCATTTCTTCACATAGTAAAGCTCCATCCCGGCTAGTCCACACCAATATTAAAGGTTTTAGTTTAGCACTATAGGCAACAGGAGGGGAACTGCAGTTTGGGATCATTTTGAATACAACTTGTCAGCCGGATTTACTATCATTCTGTTTTAAGATAGGGTCCAAGATTTTGGGCAAAATTCATGCTGGCTTCTATTTAGACCCAGCTTATACACAGGAAGTTCTTGTGTCTAGTAAGCAGTATTTTCCCCAAAACATTAGCACAATAATGAGCCATTATCTACCAGAATAATGTTGGCTCAATGCTAGTTGAATATGGGGCTTAGTTTTCAAGATTTTCTGTGGGTAGTCTTTTCACAAAAGTTTAGTTTAGAATATGGAACACCCCAAAGCTCAGTAGCCCACAGAATCAAAGTATTCACATCTGGCACCTTCACTAGCTGAAAAAGTAAAAGTAAAATATATTAAGCTGAAATGCTGCTACTTCACACTGTTTATAAGCAAGCAGAGTGATGGGCAAAGTAGTAAGACAAAATTTTGTTCAAAATTGTGTGAATTATTTGACCTGTTTTACATGATACCCTGTTGCTGGTAGGGTGAGCCTGGCAATGTTGGTCCTGCTGGTGGTCCCGGTCCTGCTGGTCCTGGTGGAATCCCAGGAGAGAGAGGTGTTGCTGGTGTTCCAGGAGGCAAGGGTGAAAAGGTGAGGTGGATGCTCTAACCCGCTTTGTTATGGTATGTACAGGTTGAGAGATGTTTGGATTTCATTAACTTAAAACACCTGCAGGCTACCTCCGTGTGACTTATTTACTGTGAAACTGTATTATATGATGACTCATTAGTAGTCAATAAGTCAAGGGTTTGTTGGTTTAACAGACTGACAGTATTTTTTTTCTAAGGTTGTATTTTATCTTTGCTCAATATTTGGAATTGGTTTAAGTGGCAGTTAGTGCTTTGTAGGATTGGTTAACAATGAGCTTATCTTTACCACAGAAATACTAAAGCTGTCTTTGAGTACATGCTTTATAGTAGGAATGTGCCTGCTGGTCACAAATGACTGAGTCTCTGATCAAATCCTTGACTACTCCAGGTGCAGTGACTATGATATAAGTAAATCAGTTACAAAAATCAGCTGTCTATAAAACCAGAAAACATTTTAGATGGTGTAAGCCTTTATATAAAGCTGTGAAGTCTGGTTGCAAGTCCTGTTGCTACTCGGCTTTATCCATAAAATTATCTATAAATCAATTTTTATCTTTTTATGTACATCTCATTCCATATTCTCCTCTGTTCATTGTTTAAACTGTAAACTGAAATTTCTAGAACTGCTTTATTTGTTTTGACTAAAAAAAATCCATAGTCATTTAGCATAAATGGAATTGTAGGGAAATTAAGATGAAAACTGTCTGCAACTTTTTATAAAACATTATGTACTGACATGCAGATTAATGCAGAAGAATAGGATGTATTAAAAAAGGAGATGGAACAGAGCGCAGGTCTGGTTTCTTAACATTATTGATGGCCTGAATGTAACTTTTTGTTATACAAAACGTATGTTGTTTTGTGTGACCACTCCTATGACGTAATTGTTTTTAACAGTTCTTTTCCTGTTTCAAATATAAAGTAAAACATGAATACCCCAAATAATTTTTACATGTGGTTATTTCTTGACCAAAAGCAAAGGGACTTTGAGGGGTGACTTACATTCGTCATTTAGAATATATATATATATATATATATGAATGAAATAATACCTTTTTCTTCCCCCGTGTGTATTCTAGGGTCCCCCAGGTCTGAGAGGTGATGCTGGTGCAACAGGAAGAGATGGTGCTCGTGTAAGTTTAATCTTTTGGTTCTACTTGAGTTTACCTTGCTACACCTCAGAACTTAAGTGACTGAAAAGGATGTCCAGGACTTATATCTCCCGCTGCATTGCATTTTTTCTAGTATCTGCTCACTTTTGATACAAATCAATATGATTTTTTTGCCCTTTGTCCAGGGATGTTTGAATCTGGGGGGAGAGAAAAGTGATAACTTCTCATGCACACAAGCAGAGAAATGACATCAGCGGAGAGCCTTGCATGTTATAAACAGTTACTCAGTGTGACACTACCCTGTTTAACTCTATGGGCTCAGCCCAGACAGCTAAGTCTAGAGGCAGCCTGCAAAGCCACACAAAATTGTCATTAGTTTGAGGTTTTGGCTGTTTGGTCCTAGGCTTTATACTTTGGAAGGAAAACAGCTGAATAGATTTTGTTTTATAAAATCATGTGTCCTTTATATTGAAAACAGATGGAAGAAAGTCACACACCTGTCTCTGGGAGGAAAGATAAAAAAGTGTTAAAAGCAGTCACTCCTGCTTATATTTTGTTAGAAATTATGTCCTGTCTCTTGCCCTATAGGGTCTCCCTGGTGCTATTGGTGCTCCTGGCCCCGCTGGTGGTGCTGGTGACCGGGTAAGTCTAGTCTTTGAATGAAAAAGTGTCTTGTTTGTTTATGCAGTTTACCCACGCATTAATATTTAAGATGAAGAGTTCTGTAAAAAACAGTTCCATCTTCCTAGTGTGCATGAGTTCTGCAAGGTTTTCAGATTAGAGACACAAGTGTTATTGGGGCTGTAGAACTATTCAGTGAAGTTTTCCATGGCAGCCCAAACCTTTTCCTAAAAGGGCAGAAAAGGGATGCACATTTACATGGGAGCGGGTTATATGGAGAGAAAATTCTAATGTAGGCTTTGTCTGAATTCTTCCCAGTTGAGGTTAATCTCACGATCCTCCTCACATTGTGAGAAGAGATTTTAATATGGTGATGAACAACCACACATTAGCTCAGAATGATTCTTTATCCTGTCTGAGTATCATTAGAAATTATAAATACAGGGTGAGTCAAAACAGAAGCATTTTCAGTAGTGCTCTCTCCATTGCCAAATGTGTCTGTACCACAAGATCACCCCTGTTCTGACTGCAGTGTTGTCATAATGTTTTGGAAATCTGTTCTAGGGTGAAGGAGGTCCTGCTGGTCCTGCTGGTCCTGCTGGTGCCCGTGGTATCCCTGTAAGTAGCAATTCCTACCACTGTTCCTGTGTCAAAGACATGATATTGAGAAAAACACCCTTTTAAAGCCCATTCCAACTAGTCCTCTCTTCCTTGTCCTCTCTTTAGGGTGAACGCGGTGAGCCTGGTCCCGTAGGTCCTAGTGGATTTGCTGGACCTCCTGTGAGTATTGTTTGTGCTGTCCTCCTATGGATGCCACACCATTGCTGTATTTCCTTTGCATGCTTTTCCAACTCCTTGTTCTGTGTGTTTTTCTGCCCATAGGGTGCAGCTGGTCAGCCTGGTGCTAAAGGCGAGCGTGGGCCTAAGGGACCTAAGGGTGAAAGTGGCCCAACAGGTGCTATTGGCCCAATTGGTGCTTCTGGACCACCAGTAAGTGCACTGTCTCTGGTTCTTAACTGCGCTATGCAAGCAATATGGTAGCCCGAAGGCCTTGAATTTTGAAAAGATAATTAAAAAAAGAAACAAAACTTCAAACTAGGCTGTGAGGAAAGTCACCATACTGATATTCACACATTATATAAACTTTGTCAATCTATTTATGTGGGCTCAGATTGTAAGTCTGGAACTGAAATGAAGAGAAAAAAAAATCAACTTGCCCTGAAGATCAGCAAAATCAGTGTATCTTGGACCATTCAGGGGGTGATTGTGGGTAAGTTCTGAGCTGAGGATGATGGTATCTTCCTCTCAAAGACAGGATGTTCTGTCACAGTCTGACTTTCAGACCCAGTCATCCAAAAGACAATGTGCAAATTTGTCTGTGCACCCACTTGCACACAGGCTTTTCATGTGCTAACACCTTTCTAGCCCAAAGGTATATACTACTTCACATACATGCAGCGCATTACTGGGAAACTGGTTGAAATTATATAGAAAGTCATGCCCTGGTATTTCAAGTACTGTAAAGTAGTGCAAGATAACATGTCTTGGGGTTCCTACTGTATCATTCTAATAGAGCAACACGAGATCCTTGCACTATATGGCTGTTATTAGTCATACAGTGCAAACAGAGGACTTGCTGTTCTTTGCTTTACTGTGTCTTTCACATTTTGTCTTCCAGATTTTCTTAGATGCATATAATAGTTGCAAGGCAAAATCATTTGAATTGTAAATGCCTTATGCAACTCTTCTCAGTCCTTACAATACTGATTTTAAATGTCTGTGAGAATTTACTACCCTAGTATCAGGGCAGGAATTGTGGTTTTGGGCCCAGTCCTGCTCCTGTTTAAAAAGCCGAATTTCTCTTAATTTCAATGAGAGTGAGATGGAGCCCTTATTCTAGATCGGAACATTAACAGTGTTTTCTTGATTCATCTGTCTTTTTCAATCCTTCATACATAGGGTCCTGCTGGTGCTGCTGGTCCTGCTGGCCCTCGTGGTGATGCTGGTCCTCCTGTAAGTCTTCAGGCTCTTGGCACTGACATTGTTGCTTTTCATGAAGTCATTATTTCCTTTAAACCAAATCTTCTTTTTCACTTCTATTTTTAGGGCATGACTGGTTTCCCTGGTGCTGCTGGAAGAGTTGGTCCTCCTGGCCCTGCTGTAAGTAACTCATGATAAAGTTCTAATGGAAGATAAATCAGAAGTTGAACTGGTTAGAGATAATCCTCATTTATGTTACATGGACACCAATTCTGACTGCACTGAAATCACCTTCAATCCTTAGAGGACTGGATGAGATAAGAAGTCTCTGAACTGTTTAAATTCCCAGAGTGGGAGTTATGCATTTAGTTTTTGTTTGTTTTTGGTTTTTTTTTAATACATAATCCACCAAGCATCCCTCTGCATCTTGAGGTGCCCAACCATTTGTAAAAATCCATGTTTCTTTTGCTTTTGTTCACTGTGAATAACTGCATAGCCATTGTTTTTGAGTGCAATAAGAAAGTCATGTCCTATTTGAAAAATAATGTTAAGGTTATCTTCTGTCCACACTTTCTAAAGTATCTGCAGTTTCAGCTCCTGTCTCAAGTATGGCAGCCTCTCGTTTTTAAGAATGTGAATCCTTATATTGTTATTTTTCAGCCAAAAATTCTCAGTTCAAATTAACATTTGTAATTTTCTTCTCAGAGGTGTTTCTGACCTTTATTAAAAGGTACTTCTTCTGTTAGATACCCTGCATTTTAATATATTTTAAATCCCAGTATCCAAACCAAATAATCCTGTTGAATTTGAAGAAGTTTTTCTGATAGATTTTGTAGTTATATTAATGTCTTCAGAGTCAAATCAATATTTTCCTGCTAAATTTTTCCACTTTCACCTGCACTGAGTAAAAAAAAAATCTCAGTCCAATAATTGTACTGATTCCACCTATCTACTGATAACAAAAGCAACAGAAGCTGCTGCTTCAGAACAGCTGATAACCTGTTTATTGCAAAGCACGATTTTTGTAATGTTTATAAAATGAAACTTATCTCTGCTCTCGCCACTAAATGGGTCTATATTGTAATGATATCATATTCATACTCAATCCTAGGGCATCAGTGGTCCCCCTGGTCCTCCTGGCCCAGCTGGTAAAGATGGTGCTAGAGGTCTACGTGGTGATGTTGGTCCAGTTGGCCGTACTGGTGAACAAGGTATTGCTGGCCCACCTGGTTTCGCTGGTGAGAAAGGTCCATCTGGAGAGGCTGGTGCTGCTGTAAGTTACTGAGCATGATATCTCATTAAAAATGTTTTTTCTTCGTGTAGATGTTATGGCTTCTAAGATGCTTTGGGCACTTGTGAAGGGCTTTCCTCTTTTATCCTCAGATTTAGCAAAGCTTTTGAGCAGAAGCTCCACTGAGACTCAAGAAATTGTTTGTAGACATGTTTGATAAACGTGCCATAAAAAGTTGGAAAGTTTCTCTTTTTTTTTTTTTCTTGTGGTGAATTGCATCTTTCTCTGCAAGTAGCCCATGTGAAAGCAAAAGGCTAGCTGCAGAAGAAATTGCTACTTAGTCTGAGAAAGGGAAGCAGAGTCTCCTGCTCTGAAATTGAGCATCACAGGTGGAAAAAGAAGGAACATGTGAACAATCACTTAGAACAATCTCTATTCATTCCTGCATCAAAACCACTAATTTGCAAGGATCACAAGGTTAAAGTTGTCTGGCCCCAGGGTGGCTTAGAATTATGCAAATAAATTAATTAATGTTGGGTGCCTTTAAGCTTGCACATCCAGAATTACTGACATTTTAAAAATCAGACACATTTCTGTCTTATTGAAGTATGCATTTGTGTGAAATAATACTGTTTTTCTCAAAAAATTATACAAATTTCTTCTGTGATCTGCAGAAGTTGCAGCTAAGAATGAAATCTTCAATGTCATTTTTAGACATCTACATTAAAATTTCGAAAGTGACAATTGAAAACTTGCCCTTTAATGTCCAGTATAAAGCAACACATTTTCTAATTTTTGTTTTCTAATTTAATTTCAATTGTGAAAAATGTAATTGAACTAGTAGGCCTGACCATAAATTAGGATAATAATTTTGGGTAATCTGTCAGGATGATTAGCTATGCCAAGTTTAGCGCCATGTGTATGCCCAAATTTCAAGGAAATGGAAATGTCACTTGACTAGACAACCTTTAACTTTCAAATGGTCAATAGAGAGCTCTAAGGGTTGTTTGGAGATGTCAGATACGACCCAAGGGATCTTCTAAGGCTGTCTCAGGATCAATCTCAGATGGTCAGTCTCTTTGCTGTGGAATCCCCTCACACAGTCATCCTCTCCTTACTGAATACCCAAATTTTCATGCATCACCCACTGTTATTGAATGGGATGGGAAAAAATATGTGTATAGTGTTGTTCTTAAACAGCATTTCCACTGGAAAATAGTTGTGAGGGGAGTATAACCGGCTTTACTTTCTTACAGTTACTTAGCTTTGTAGTTTAAAGTCATATGGCTTGGTTGCAATTTCTAGGATCTAGCATTATCACACATTGAGACCCTTGGAAAGCGGTTGATACTGTTGTAGAGCAAATCAAATGAGAAATGTGAAGTGCCATAAAAATTTTATTTTTCTCTGTTAATATGAATAATATTCTCTTCATGTCATAGGGTCCTCCTGGTGCCCCAGGTCCTCAAGGTATTCTTGGTGCTCCTGGTATCCTTGGGCTGCCTGGCTCTCGGGGAGAACGTGGTCTTCCAGGCATCTCTGGAGCAGCAGTGAGTATATGACTAGTTAACTCATTTAAACAGACAGATGTAGAGAAAAAAGTTAGGTCTCCTCTTAAGGGAAACCAGGAAAAGGAGATGTGGAATCTGCTGTTTCCATTGCTGCTGCAAACAGAGGATATGGACCTCACTGACTTAGAGCAGTGGAAGAGATGATTGCTTGCTGCAGACAAACAGGACTTGTGTCTGCAGGTGAGCATGTTTTTGAATGGAATCAGAGGTTTCTGATAAAAGAGGTAGAACATTTAGAATGAAGATAATATTTGGTATAGTTAGATATGTTTCTTGTGTCCTGGATCTGTTTCATGTCCAGAATCGATTGCAGAGAAACGTTTCTCTTAGATATAGGCCAAAAATTCTGTAAGACTGGTTGTGTTGTATTATAATGTCACATTTTGTTATCACTGTTCCTGTATTTAGGGTGAACCTGGTCCTCTGGGTGTTTCTGGTCCTCCTGGTGCCCGTGGTCCCTCTGGTCCTGTGGGTTCTCCTGGTCCAAATGGTGCTCCTGGTGAAGCTGGTCGTGATGTAAGCTATGTCTTATTTTCTCTACAGGGTTGCTTTTCTCTTATTCTGACCCAAAGATAAATAGAGAGAAAAGGCAGATGCAAGTGGAGGTTATTCTGCTAGGAAGCTTGTACCTTCTGATGTCTTCAGGGAAAATTATAGCAGGGTTCTAACAGATGTGAATTCCCACTCCCAAATAGGTGACAGATTCTTCAAGGCACAAGTTGTGTCTGAAATAAATCCTGGAGTCACTATCAGAATCTTTTGACTTTTTACTGAATTGCCGTGAAAGATAGAATGGGAAAAAGATTACTTCATTTTTTGAGCCGGGAAAAATAGGACATCCAGGGAATAAGGTTTTGGCTATAGAGAAGAATATATGAGGAAAGCTTGTTATCAGCGAATTTTCATAAGCATCATATTAGATGCAATATACATATCTTTCAGGGAAGCACAGAAATTGCAGCCACTTTTACTTGAGGGATCTCATGATTTGTGGCATCAAAGACAAAGTGTTATTTAACTTTAGGCCCACACAGAAGGAACATGAAGCACGTTACACAAAATGTTGGAATTCAGTTATTGGACGTGTGCAACACTCAGCACTACTTTGGAGCTCTAACAAAACAGATGGACTTTAATGTTGTGGCTGAACTAGATCATGTTTCCCAATGTGCATTCTGTCACAATAAAATGTAAAGTGTATTTGTAGGCTAAAACTTGATGGAACAAACTCAGGCCCATGTGGCAGGTTCTGCTGAGCAGCAGAGATCAGTGCAGGTTAAGACCTGAGTCCTGTGCAGAAGGGTGAATATGGGAACACTGGAGTGGAACAAACTGCTCCTTCTGCTGCCCTGCCTTATGGGTCATTACTTGGAGGACAGGGTCCTGCTCCCAGTTTGTCACAGAGCAGCAAATAAACTTACCCATTCAGTTTAACCATCCAAGTTAGTAGTTCACCTTGAAGAAAGTTATCCATACAGTGGTTATACATTGCTTACACTATAAGAACAGTTAAAGTGTTAATATGTTACCTTGTCTCCTCTAAGGATAACTGTATAAAGCTTTCTCTGGACCTTATCAGAAAAACTTATTTGATAACCTGAAGTGTTGTTAATAAAGGACTCCTGCAAGTCCTGAAACTCACAGGATTTCAAAGAGATCAGAGAACAGTGATTTTATTTTAGAAGTATCAAAGAGAAATAAAATTTCTGTTCCATGAGAATTTTCTGGAGAAAAAGCTTTGCTAGCATACACAGTGAAACAGTTGAAGTGAAATAAACATTCACAAATTAAGTCATTTAAGCTGGTGAAGTGCCACAGCAAAGTAATTTAGCTTGACTACTGTGGAAGTCCTTTTCTCGCCACTGGCAATTTTCATCTAACAAGTAAGTCTCACTTTTAGAAGACTGCAAACTGTATGAAGACCACTATTGTCTTGACCTTTTCATTTAGAGAAATATAGCAAAATCCAGTAATTGCCTTCTGTACTGAACTTGCAAAGACCTAAAAGGCCATCTTATTTTTCTGAGAACACTTAATATATTTAGGGGGCTTGAGAGTGGCATCTATAAGGAAGAGTCTTTTATCATCAAAATTTATGCTGTCCCATCTCAATGTCTTCTTATTCTCATTGGGAGCAGTTAGACTGACACACAGTTCCATGTGAGATGAAGGTGGATGGAATTTAATGCTTTTTTCATGGTATTTTAACAGGGCAACCCTGGAAATGATGGTCCTCCAGGCCGTGATGGTGCTCCTGGCTTCAAGGTAACTCATTCTTTTATTTCGTAATCATGGAAGAAATATTCCAATATGTGTAAGTCAGTAGTAACACACTGTCTCTCCCTTTCCACTCCTTTGTTCCCAGGGTGAGCGTGGAGCTCCTGGTAGCCCTGGTCCCAGTGGTGCACTGGGTGCTCCTGGTCCTCATGGCCAAGTTGGTCCTGCTGGAAAGCCTGGAAACCGTGGTGAACCTGTAAGTTGATTAGACCTTAATTTTTTTTGTTAACGCAGCACTAACATTTTTCCATCATATATACACATTATACATCAAATCCCTACAATATGTGGATAATTACTTTGCTTTCTGCAGAGATGTGTTGAGCATGGAGCCTTTCTTAGGTATAATATACAGCAGTGACAAGCGTTCTTCTATTCCTGTTCCAGGGTCCTGCTGGTGTTGTGGGTCCTGCTGGTGCTTTTGGTCCAAGAGGTCTTGCTGTAAGTCTGATTTCTAAATGCAATACCACATTAATGCAAGAAGAGAAAACGTGCTTTATTATTAAGGACTCATGACTGTGCTCAAGATATGGGCCCAAAAAGTAGTGTTTAAGGAGCTGCAAATATTTATAGACCTAGAATTAAGATGAGTGTTCTCTCGTATGGGAGCAATCCTGAAGCTTTTGGGATTGACACTCTTCCTGGGTACGTTAACATGGGGGGTGTGTGTATATATACACGCATATATATGTACGTATATATATATATCAGGAGCAACCTATGGCATAATGTAGAACGCTCAGGCTTAATTGTTGCTTTGACAGTGGTACATACTTGAAGCCTTGTATTTTATTTCTCATACACCTATATCCCTTCCTAGGGCCCACAAGGTCCACGTGGTGAGAAAGGTCTACCTGGTGATAAGGGTCCGAGAGGTCTGCCTGGCTTGAAGGGACACAATGGATTGCAGGGTCTTCCTGGTCTTGCTGTAAGTAAATGATTTTCAGTATTTTGAATATAAAGAGCAAAAAAAGGAAATAAGGTCACCCTAGTGTGCAACTACATATGCACAACCCAGCAGGTTGATACCACTTACTACATTCTGTATCATCTTTCAAAGGCCATGAGATTCTCTTTAACACTCAACTGTCTTCAGACAAAATGACAGATTTTTATATTGCCATTGATAGTTGGCTTTAGAACTGTGAGTAGCATTAGATGCCCTGAAACCCGACTGCATTTGGCCTGCACAGAGTTCAAAAAGCTCTACCTTTGTTTTAATATTATTTCTTATTTTGGCCGTAAATTGTAAAGCTTTGTGTTAAAGAGTAACAGAAGTAATGTGTAGATTTCCTTCTTTTTAAATTCTGGTATCCCCTTTAGGAATTCTGACTTTTGTTTTAAAGTCTTCTCTGAAAATCTGAATAAACCATATAGAGACTTTTATAGGTTATCCTCTTAAATGCCCCAACTCTGCTAACAAATGTCATTAGCCCTAGATTCTCATTCTCTGAGCCCAAACAGCTCCCCCATGAATCATGCTAATACAAATGTGTGCCACTGCATTTTTTTAATGACTATGCATGTATCTTTCCCAATAGGGCCAACATGGTGATCAAGGTCCTCCTGGTAATATCGGCCCTGCTGGCCCAAGGGTATGTGAATTTAAGAGTATATGCAAATAACTCTCCCATTCCTTTTGTGCAATATATATGTACACTCCTGTTTATATGGATCTCTATTCGTAGTGTTTTCTACTGTCATTAAACTGTTTGAGTTTCCTTTCAGGGTCCACCCGGTCCTTCTGGTCCCCCTGGTAAAGATGGTCGCAATGGTCTCCCTGGACCTATTGGCCCTGCTGGTGCGCGTGGCTCTCATGGTAGCCAAGGCCCTGCTGTGAGTATAACTTATTGTTGTTAATTGAATGAACATATTTATGTCACAGTTACAAGACAATCACTTCAAAACCTTAGCGGTTTAGGAAAATATTTATTTATTAAATAAAAAAATAATTCCAAATGTATGTTGGTATTTAGCATTAAACATTCCCCTGATAGGCTTAAACCTGAAGTCGTTGTTCATTCCTTACGGCCAGAGAGCAAATACACAAAGAAGATGTGGTAGTCCTACACTGTGCATCTTCTGCTGCTTGAGGCCCATAGTAGTCACCACAGCGTGGGTCCATATGTGCTGCCTCAGATTAGAGCTCAGGGTGCTAGGGGTTAAGTAGGACTATGCATGTGTGTAAGCATTTAGTTGAGAGAACCATATCTCTAATAGAATGCTGCTTGTCTTTTGCTTTTGAAAAACTTTAGGGTCCTCCTGGTCCCCCTGGTCCCCCTGGTCCAAATGGTGGTGGATACGAAGTTGGCTATGATGCAGAATACTACCGGGCTGATCAACCTTCTCTCAGACCCAAGGATTATGAAGTTGATGCCACTCTGAAAACATTGAACAACCAAATTGAGACCCTGCTGACCCCAGAAGGCTCCAAAAAGAACCCAGCTCGCACCTGCCGTGACCTAAGACTTAGCCACCCAGAATGGACCAGCGGTATGTTAGTGTCAGATGTTTGCCCTTTCTGGCTCAGGGAGCAGTTCCCTTTCTTTGATGAATAGTATCCTCGGCCACCCAGTCAAAATACTAAATGACCAGTTAAGTTCTCTCTGCCTCCACTGAAAATAGATGTAAGAACATTCCGAAAAGCTCTTTATAGCCGTTGTTGCAAAATTATTGCAATATTTTTTCAAAATAATACAAAAATATTTAACTCAGCTTTCAGATATAATTCCTTATACATTAACAATCTAAAATACATATCCCAGTTATCACCTTAGTATTGTACCTAGTTGTGGTATTTATGACCTCTCTCTGAGTTCCTATATCAAATAAGTTAATATAAACTGAACGCAAATGTTACGCTGAGTGAACTATTGTTCGCATTTCTGTCCTCAATTGCAGGCTTCTACTGGATTGACCCTAACCAAGGCTGCTCTGCCGATGCCATTAGAGCATACTGTGACTTTGCCACTGGTGAGACTTGCATCCATGCCAACCCCAACAATATTCCCGCTAAGAACTGGTACGTCAACAAGAATCCCAAGGACAAGAAGCACGTGTGGTTTGGCGAAACTATCAACGGTGGCAGCCAGGTAAGTGATTTATGGGAGGATGATTATTTCCTACAGTGCTGTCTGAAGAATTCCCAGTTCACAGGCTCTCAGCAAGCAAACACATAAACTCTCCTAGCGGAGAAATATGAAAAGGGGAACTACTTTTATCTCAAGGGAACAGAGCTTCAGTTCTGGTTTGGATCATGATTTGCTAAAAGGATTTCTCAATATTGTTCTAATTTTTCTTGGTGACTGCAAACGATCAGTTCCATATGACTAATGGCTATTGCCAAGGGAAGCCTGGACTGAAATATGGTGTATTAGTATAAAGACAGCCCAGAAACTGTTTGAAAAAGTAAGAAAAATACCTTGGGTTCTTGTTTTAACTGAGATTTTTTACATATGACACTGTTCCTGGAAAGATATTTATATTACACACCACAGATCCTGAGTGTATGCCACCATAATGTTCAGAATTGCCAGTGTAATTAGAAACAAGAAATGAACGTACTTGCACATTAGACATTGTACTAGCCAATTGCAAATAAATAGCTTTTGTACAGCTAAGGAGATATAATTACGTAATTCTTAAATGAAATTGAGTTGATGTTTTGATGAAATCACAGTGTCCAAGATCTATAGTATAAGACCATAAGACTGATCTCACTAGCTCAGAACAAGGGTCCAGGGTAGTCTGGGGTCCTGTTTTTCACAGTGGCTAAAAGCAGATCCTGTAAAAGAATATAAGAATGAAGTAAACATTTGTAACATCCACATACACTATTCTATTAACCTAAAAAAAAAGATTTGGGGGTTTTCTTGAGGCAGGCATTGTTTCTGTCTATCTATGGAAACAATAGATTTCCTTGAACTTGTGTGATCTTGTCTTAGAATCCACATAAACTGTTAACACCCCATCTTGGAACCAAGTTCTACAATTTGATTAACTACATCCACTTATGTCTGGTTTTCAACCTCCCTCCTACTAGTTTTATTTGATGCTCTTTAGTTGCAATAGACAAGTGAGCACAGACTTATGTGATTATTCCTCTCATGTTCCTAGAAAAAATATCACATACTTCCACTACAAACGTCCACCTTTGCCCAGCAATACAACTGACCAGGTTCCTTTCTGTTTTCCAGTTTGAATATAATGATGAAGGAGTCACCTCAAAGGATATGGCCACCCAACTTGCCTTCATGCGTCTGCTGGCCAACCATGCCTCCCAGAACATCACCTACCACTGCAAGAACAGCATTGCCTACATGGATGAGGAAACTGGCAATCTTAAAAAGGCTGTTATACTGCAGGGATCCAACGATGTTGAGCTACGAGCTGAAGGCAACAGCAGATTCACTTTCAGTGTTCTCGAGGATGGCTGCTCTGTAAGTAACGCAGAAACTATGGGCACTGTGATTGCCCATGCTTAAGCACGTGATGAGGAATAGAGTTTCAGAATTAGATTCTCAGTCAGACCAGCAAAATTTTATGCAATGGAGATAAACAGCTTACGAAACCAACTATGCCAGATCTTTAACAAGTGGGAAGGAGTGGGGTACAAAGAAAGCCACCTTCTGCTGTGCAGTGTGGCAAATAAAAAGAAAAAGCTTTTCAGAGAGACGAGGCCCAGATCCTGTGTAAGCTGAAGACTGATGAGAAAATTGTGCATAAGCTGTGGGAGGGGCAGGATCCTTGAAAAACTCAGGCAGGGTTCTCTGAGGATTTAACATCAGTGTGAGTAATATGGTAGTTTATGTAGAGCATCACACATATGACTTCAGAAGAGTAAATATTTTCTCTGTATCAGAGATCTAAATAGTTGGATATGGGGATCTGATTTGCAAACAATGGCAGGAAAATTCATACAAAATTCTTTCAGAAATTATCCATTCAGGTGAAACAATTCTCAGTACTATGAACAATGCAATAACAATTGTAATGAATCTTCTTTTGCAGAGAAAGAACAATAAATGGGGCAAAACGATTATTGAATACAGAACAAATAAGCCATCTCGCTTGCCCATCCTTGACATTGCACCTTTGGATATTGGCGGCCCTGACCAAGAATTTGCTGTGGACGTTGGCCCAGTCTGTTTCAAATGAATGAACTAAAATTAACTTAAAGCCTCTCCCAAATTATTCTCTTGTCATTTCTTTTTATAATGAAAGCTGACTCCTTCCATTTCTTCTGTTCATCTACTTGCTTAAACTCTGGGCGAAAGAGAAGGAGAAGAATTGATTGGAGCATTGTGCAATGAAATTTAATACAGCCCCAAAAGGACTTGGAAGTCTTTCAGGATTTAACACCTTGCTTTGGGAAATGTCAACCTTTGTAAAGAAAAAAAATAAACAAAATAAAAAATCATTAAAGTTTGCACCACTTGTGGCCTTTGAATATCTTCCACAGAGGAAGTTTAAAACCACGACTTACAAAGGTTTAAACTACCTCATACACTAAATCAAGTGTGATCCACATCTTTTGTAGGTACTTCTCCATATGATCTGAGGTACTTTCAGTTCCACTCAAAAACACAGTGGTGCTAATTGCATTATTACAGAGTATCTTTCCAATACTTGAACTTTGATGGTGCTAGTAGCATTTAAAGTATCACTCCTCTGTTTCTTTGAAGTCTGTCTCAAAACTTAGAATGTCCTATCTCACCCACAGCTTAAGCATGTGGATCAATTTTCCTCATCTTTGTTCTCTTCCTCCAAAATCAGGTGCTCCTGCTTTCAAATCTCATTTCCATCTTCTACAATGGGTAAAAAAAAATCATTTCTCTAAAAAAGAAAGAAAATGTATTTTGTATATGTGAGATGTTTAAATAAATTGTGAAAAAAAAAAATGAAATAAAGCATGTCCAGTGTTCCAAAATAAGCTATTTAATGAGTTAAGTTGCTTGCTTAGATGCCGTGGCAGATATTCATACCCAGAATTTACAATATGTTTGCATTACTGCAACTAACTTATCCCATTGCTATAAAACATCTTCTTAGAGCATTTGAAGTCTGCCTACAACTGTCTTAGAGGTGTGATTGTCTACTTGGCTCTTCATTTCAACACCACCTTTTGAAAAGTCCATAAGCAACTCAGTGACTCCATGCTTATAGTATGAGAAGTTCAAAAGCAGAAATAATTCCTTCCTTTTTTCCAAATGCTAAACAGGATTAATGGCCAAAAGAAGGAAAACGAGGCTTCATCTTACACTTGAAGACAGAAAGCTCCTTGGTGTTAAGAGAGCTGTGCTGTGTGCTTTTGAAATGAGATGCAGAAGTCCATGCAAGGAACCTCTAAACTTGGTTGTCTTGTCAGGAAGATCAGGGTTTGTTAGGCCCTTACCATTCATTCAGTTCTGTGTGAGACACAGAACTATCTGCTATTGATGATGTTATAATTCACTGTCACAAAAAAACACCACAGGAAGCACTGTTCTTATCTGAGGCCTTTTTAAGAGACTGCTGTAATACAGTGCTTTTCTGAAAACCCTAAATCAACTGTAATTCCAACAGTCATGGTTTTGGAATAGGGAAGGCACTTCAGAGAACACACAAAGGACCATGAGGACAACAGCAAAAGCAGGTAAGGGGAGAGGTCAGAGTCTTCATCAGCAGGAACCCCCAAAGGGAAGCATGAAGAAAATATCCAGGAGAAGATACCTGTCACCTGAAGCAAGCACCATTCCCAAGGTTAGTGGCTGAGAGTCTGAAGGCACCTCCAAACAGTGCAAGGAGGAATAAGCTTCTAAAGAAAGTTTTTTGTTCTTGCTTGCGATGAATTGGTTAAGGGAAAATGAACAACAATCAAAACAGGGCCCTACGTGTAGCTGCTATCTGCCCACAGTTGTGTGCTGAATTAGCAGAAGGGGAATTGCTGTGATAAAATAATAGCCTATTTTTTCTTGAGTAAAACATACTAGAGGTAAACACCTGCATTGATTCATTGGACCATGATGATTCATAAAGTGTTAGTATTTCAGTCATTGTCTTGGTATGTCAAAACATAATTTTTATTGTTGTTCTAAAAAGAAAATAGTTAAATGCTTTAACACGGTAAGTGTCTCTTCTTACATAGACTATCTATGGACCAGGAAGTTCCTACAAGGACTGAAAAGATAAAATAACATCCTTCAGTCCATGTAATCCACTAAGATGTATGCAAAGGTTATTGGTAGGACTAGGAGGTGGACTTGCTGCCTGGGAAGGAAGAAAGAAACAAAAAACTGAAAAACAACACGGTTAAATTAACACTTGAGATTCAGCAAGGAAACTACAGAAGGCAAATCCTGTCTCTTTTGTCATCTTCTGATTTCTCCTTTGCTCTCTGTGATCTGTTTCACGGCACGTCCTGCCAGGCACAGAACACCTTCTTTCTACCAGCTCATTGGTAACATCCAAATTCTGCTGTGTTTTCACCCCTTCGCCACAGAAGTGGATTCATTTGGAAATTAAAGCTGAAAAAATACATAGCACCTGCCTCTCAACTTCTAGCCTCATTAGCATCAGGAAGATACTCAGTTTGGCCTGCAGGTTTTGAGTTCATCAGAACTTACCGTCCAATCAAGCATTTTGTTTATGCTATGCACAATATTGAAGAAACTGTCTTTCCTCTCAAAAACCATAGCTGAAAATCAGTGAGATGAACTGCAGGCAGCATAAGGAGCCTTCATATTGTCAAATTTCAGGAATGTAAAATGATGAGTAAACTTCTGGTAAAGTGAGATTAATAATTTTTGGGAGTAGTTTGCCTCTCTGTGAGGATTATCTCCGGAGAGTTTAACTAGAAGTGGGTACTTATCAGCAGTAATGCAACTAGACTGTTAGCATAAATCAGCTAAAACAATAGGGTTAAAATAGGTTAAAGTTTGTGTTCAGGACAAGAAAGAAACCTGGAAGGAAAGGAAAATAGCTGGGGTAACTAAGAAAAAGATAAATCGCTGGAGAAGATGCATGAGGCTTACTAAAAAGACTTCAGAAGTGTTTAAAGTGCCTCTGTGCACATGAACTGGGCTTCCTACATAGTCCTCTTGACACGTGAATTTTACTAGTTGTGATGGGCAACAGCTCTTGAGTCTGGTTTACACTTTGCATGCCACGTCCATGAGCACAAGACCCTCCCAGTCAGCCTGTGATTCCAGCATGCAGAGGAATCATTCAGATAAACGGGAATCAAACAAAACAGCAGCTGCCAGCGGGTGATTTATTAATTCAGTCTCCCCTTTCTTTTCTCCTCCTGAGCGTAACTTGCTCTCCTGGGCCCACTGTCAGGCTGACAGATGCTGTTTCCCATTCCCACAGGCTCAGCTGGCAGTACTTGGGTTCCCTGTAGCATGTGCTTTTCCATGAGTATGGTGTAAGTAGGTAAAAAATAGAGGTGATGTGAACATGGTAAATTCAAGCAAGGCAGAGCAAAAAGAAACTTCAAAACCTGGAAAGCTGTTGCAGAAGGGACAATTGTGACTCTGCAGGCTGCTTCACTGGGAAGAGAATTATGAGCCATTAATCACCATCATAAAGATTTCTCTGTTCATCAGTTTAAAACATGAATACTGTGCCAAAGACTGCAAATAGACAAATTTACTTTAATACAAGTAATGGACTAAGCAACATTAGGAGGTTGCAGCTTTTGACATGACTTGACGAGTTCTGCTGTTGTGCTTAGTGGTTTCAGACAGGATCTCCTAGAAGCTGTTTTTCTACCACCTACTTGATGCAGTGTTTTACAGTATTAGGATAATGTATACCAATTTCAAACAATGAGAGAATAGCAAGTTCAAGTGAAGAAATTCTTAGATATGCTACCAGAAGAAATCTCGAATTCATCTGGCTTTATGCAGGCATCATTCCGAGCTTATTGAAATACCACTGATTTTCTGTATTGCTCCCCTATAAACCCCAGATGCAAAATGAATGCAATCTATGGTGCATAAACGACGATATTCCAAAGAAATTACTATATTTCCATAATCTTTGGCTGGAGTAAATTTGTCCTTTCCTGGAAAACAGGTGGTTGAATACAGGTGTTACATAAGCAAAAATTCCTAAACATGATTCCATGCTTCAGTATACTCTCCAAGTACTCAGGAAATCATGGTTCTCATTAAGCCAAGTATAATCATCAAAAGAAACAAATACAACATTTGAATGTCATTTCGAACACAAGCATTTGAAACATATATAATCCATTCCAATAATTATTGTCAACATCATCTGAAACACACATCTTTTATTTTCTCTTATTGCTTTCAAGCTTCCAAAATGGATTATTTGGGTGAAATGAAACAAGTTTTCCCAAATGCCAATTCTTAACACCCTTAGTTAAACAGCCAGAGCAGGTCTCCACCATTTTCACACGCATAGTGCACCACCTATTGACTTATACACTAATTACCAGCCCCTGAAGAGTGTTGGGTGTTTCGGTTTGTTTTTTTCCCTGAATTCACTGTCATGGTTACTATCCAAATTTTTTGCCCATGGCCAAAAGTATCCCAAAGGCTATTTCTGCAAAATAACATCATCACAACTCATCCTAAAAATATATTGTTATCAGAAGAACACCCATCCAAAGCAGAAAAGCTCCTGGCAGCAAACTGCAGTCTCTTCTTAACGTGGTTACAAAGTTCAATAGATATTTCAGTTAATCTCATAGTCTCTTACTATCTGAATCTCAGAAATTTATAGCGGCATGATCTTCTAAAAAATAACTATTTTAAGCTGGTTATCTGATACGATCTGGATCTGGTGTGTTCAGAAACAACTGTGATCTCTTTTCTGTTTTCAAGTTGCTTTGCACTCTTCTGCCACCTTGAGGGCACAGAGCCATATTCTAAAAGCCAGGAGCTGTTTTGAAGACTGGTGCCTTACTTGAAGAGTGGAAGCAGTCTGTCAAAGCCAACAAACAAGGCCAAAGATTTATTCTGGTTTTATTAGCTGCTCTTTAGCATCTAGATCAAGGCCAGTATTTTTTCTTGGCTATTGGATCACCTCTTTACCAGCTACTCGTCTGCTTCCTGCTCCCAAGCTGATAGTATGTTAGAGTTTTTGCCTTCAGCTTTGAAAACAGCATTTTGATTACCTCTTTCCTAATATTTAGATTCTTATGCTCCAGCACTATAGAAAGGAAGACATCTCAAAAAGATTAAATTCTTGCACATTCCATGCAAACAGGCAAATGGACAGCGGAGAGAAAGCCTTGCCATTTTTCCCTGATGCATGAAATCATAACAAGAGAGCTGCTGAAGGATATAGGCTGCAGTGTGGCCACTGTATATGGATTTTTCCTGGCTTTAGGCTTTAGAAAAAGTCATATTGTTAGTTAAGCCTCCCAGTACAAGTGTTTTTAAAGCATAAGCAAAAACATCACATCAAAGACATAGATCCATATGCCTGTCATTACAGCAATTATTAAAGTGTGCCATGCACAGGAGATTTAAAGCTAGAAGCAAACAATAACAGCTGTCCTGCAGATTCCAGCTCACCAGGCTTTTACACAAAATTTCTGGAAATGGCACGACTTCTCAGCTATCTGCTAGTTCTGAAATGACAAATTTTCGTGAAACCTGAGCTGCACAGTAGCCTGTGTTGATATTTTGTGTATATATGTTTATATTTCAACATCATAAAATTACATAGACCCATTAGAGCTCACAGCAGCCCAACAGCCTATATAGACAAACAGATACGACAGAACACTCTGTAATATTCTGCTTAAATTAAACTATTTCCATTTAATTTCATCTTTAAATAATGACCCATGGAAATATTTTAGTCTGTTGAATTCTTGCTGCTACTTCAGCAAATGTGTTTTAACGAGCCTGAGGCAAACAGAGAACTTGTTTTCCAAAGGTTCACAGAATGGTTTGGATTGGAAGGGACCTGTCAGGCCAGGTAGTTCCAATCTCCCTGCCATGGGCAGAGGAAAGGGGAGAAGACGTCCCTGGGTGGGCTCGAACCACCAACCTTTCGGTTAACAGCCGAACGCGCTAACCAATTGCGCCACAGAGACTGCCTTGCGTTAATTTTCTGTAGTAAAAAATAAATGTTCTTCCTAAAATAAAATTATTTTCCTAAGAACACTGATTCCAAGTAGCAGAAACACTCTGCATTAAATTCTACTAAATCTTACACTCTTTCAAGCTGAAAAAAACCCATTGCAATACAGTATTTCACTGTAGTAGATTATTTCATGTAGGACCTAAGTAATTCAGTGTTTAAATGCACAAGCTACTCAAGAGCACCCTGCAAATTCCAGTGAGAAATTACAATTGAAGATAAGATTGTTCTTATTGGAGAAACTATATTGACTGGGAGGTTCTCTCTAGAGAAAAAAAAAGCCCTCCTGCAAATTTTGATCTCTCACTGTCAAAATCAACAGACAGGGATATTCTCCTCCCTGACATCAGTCAAGTTTACTCAGTTTCACCAAATTTCAAATTCATGTTAAAAAACTTGGGAAAATAGCATAACTCTAAAGACTCAGTTATGCTAAGTTATGCTAAGTCCTTCATGACATCGAAGTTTGTCTTCTATCCAGGCTCAAGGATCAAAGGATTCAGTTTCCCATCCCACTATTTTCTTACGCACTGGGATATTTTCCTATCCCAGTATTCCAGCATTATTGTAGGCAATAACAGCAACTTCACTTCTGACTTTCTAACAGAAAAGCTTTACCTTCTCGTCTCAGCTTTTCACCTACCTTTAACTCTCAAAATGTCACTCCTTCCTTATACTGCCTTCGTTCTTGTGAGCATTGTTTTGTCAGGAAATTCAGCTTGCCTCTTCATGATGTTCTTTTGATCATTTTCTGGGTTTTTGACTGTTTTCCTTGATGTGTTTTTCCCTATATTGATTGCTGACCCCATTACAGATTTCAGGCTTTGAAAACTGAACTGATTCTTTAAGAATAAAGGGAATAAAGAGAACTGCTTTAGAGAGGTGCTTTACCCTCAACCAGTGTTCATATCAAATGCAGCCTGATCCCTCTCTTACCAAATATTTTTTCCTCATCTTGTGCCATTTCTTCGACTTCTAGAAGGCTGCATGCCATCTATGCATCCAAAGGTCCTGTAACATGCAAACCTTTTTAGCAGTATCAACAGGCACAAGCCATGAGCAAAGCTGTAAGAGTAGGTGTTGTGCAAGCACAGAGCAAAAAGATTCCTCCTAGAGCATAGTGAAGCCTGGCCAGGGAGTGCTAGAGGACAAGAAGCCATGTTGACAGGCTTCTAAAGAGCTTTTGATAACACTTCTAAGACCTTATAAATTACATTTAAGAAACTATGTCTTTAGGCCTAAAGTATTTCAAGATGATATCATGGGAAAGAGAACAAAAGACGTGGGAATTGGAGCACAAAACACGACCAGATTGGTCCACTCTGCAGAAACTATAAAAATTAAGCTAAAGACTGTATCCCATTGGCCTAGAGACAGGATGAAAAGCCAGTTTTATTTTCCTATTAGATTTGTAGTAATGCAGCTTTATGGTAGTTATTAGATATTAATCTCTAGAAGGGACGTGCCCTCAGGCATCGCTCCTCTGGGATGAATCCCATGCTCATTCAGATGTTTGCACTTCAGGATGCACTGAATTTCTAATCTTCTACAGCTCATCATCTGAATCTTGGGCAAGACTTATCCTTAACAGTTGGACCACCTACTAGTATTTTTTAACATTTCTTTAGCTAATGTTCCTTAACATTTTGAAATGTAGAAACAATATGTATGAAGATATTTTCCCCTCCATTAAATTTATGAAAACTATTCTGCCTGTGTATTTCTTTCATGCAATCTTTTATTACACTGTTTCAGTTCATCTGGTGTATTTCCTAATAAGTGTCTTCTGTAAAGTTCTTCCTAGAACTTCCTTGCCTTTCAGCTTCATGTCAGTGTAATCAATAAATGAAAATCAGCTCTCACTCACACAGGTACCTGGTCTTTTTATCAGAGGACACCTACTGAACATCTGTGACAAAGGTGACCATTGAGGCAGGGTATGTCACAGCTGCACACTATGCACAAGCTGCCTGAGACTTCGATGCAGGACTTTCTGAACTCAAGGCTCATTATTTTCTAATGTAACAGTATCAGGCAGACTACTAATGTACTGCACAGAACATTAATGGTGATTAGTGTTAATGATTTTTACTAGAGATTGCACTGATGGAAGTGGAAATTATGTTCTCCCTCTCTCTATTTTAAAAAGAACATGGTATTTAAAGGGTGGCATCTGTCTTGCTGGCAGCCAGAAGAGAAGGCTTCTAATGCTCCACAAATGTGACACAGCTTGGACAGTGTCTATATACGCTTCCGAAGGCTGTCCCGTAAATATAAAGAATTCTGAATTTTAAAGAGACACATCTGGGAGGATAAGGGGGAACCAGGAAGAGGAACAATGTGAAAAGAAGGTGTTGATGAAAAAAGGATAATTCAATTTGACAAGGAACGAACAGTGACCACCACTTTCTCTCAAGGAGGAGTCAAGAAAACAGAAGGTGAAAATAGAAAAAAAGATAGTACCTGCGTACCAAGAAGCTAATCTAAATTGAAAATTCTGAACCCATTACACTGATGACTACAAATCTTTGAAGATAAGAATCTACATGGCTGGAAGAAAAATAACTTTGCATTAATGAGCTATGCAGAGGCCTAGTCCTGACGTGACACTGCAGTGGTGACCACACCTCACAATGCAGAAAAGTGCAGCCCCTTGACTGTCCTTAATGGAAGAGGATGGATGACAAACATTTGCAATCTGCCTATTTCCCTTCCCTGTCCCCACCCCTCCAATCCACCTCTGTGTCAGATCCACAGAAATCTGAATCGAAAGCACAAGTAAGTCTCATGTTATAGTACCATGGATGCATTTCCCTCTTAGTGATAAAGCTAAATATAGCTTTTGTACATGTGATTTCAAAACTGCTTTGAATAATATCAGCTTAATTTTAGTGCAGACTATTGAGGAACCATTTTTATAACTCCTATAAAATTATAAATCTGTAAAAGCGGTAATCTGTGACAGCATTTCCAAGATACTACAGGTCTGGTGGCATATCAGCTTCAGTATTTGACTGAGACACTATTCAGGGTGCACTGTTTGATTGAACAAGTCCACTGAGAAATAAACATCTTACTCTCTGTACTCCCTCTTCATTAACATAATCAAATATTCGCAATAGGTGGCTACCATACCTGCACACACCACATGGAAACCTGGTGCTTACAGAAAGATGGATTGCCACTATGAGGCTGAAAACTCAGGAATTAAAATGTTCAATGTCGTGATTTGGAAGTACACAAAAGGTGCTGAAGCAAAAGATGCAGTACTGAAAATAGTACTCTCCCCAGGAATCTGTTGGATACAGCTTTATTTCTGGAATTACAACATGAGCAGAGCAATCTGACAGTGTTGCAGAAATTAAGATGTGATACGGTTTTGGATATGACAGATCATATCAATTAATTATTCAACACTTAACCTGTAAGATAATGTAGGGAATCTTCTAGTTAGTATATAACAAGCAGTATGTTCCTCAGATGATACATGAAACTTACAGATTAGAGGTAAATAATACTTTTTTTTTTCCAGCTCTGGTTCCTACATTTCTTGCTACATACCCTTGTGCAAAATTAATTCCACACCTATAAGCATGTAAAAACTCTAAAAGGAAAGTATCACATGGGAATGCACTAGCATTCAAGTATCAGCTGTCTGTAATATGTAGTCACTTCATCTGTTTTTACACTCCTCAGGCTTGCCTTGTACCTTTGATTGGGGACACCAGATCGAACTCCAAAAGCCACGTGTGGCTGTAAAGCTGAAAACAGAAAAATCAAGAGGAGATCTACTGGGAACTGAGCTTATCAGCAAACTTGTATGTGCCTGCCAGGTGTGACCCATAGCACAGAGTTCTTCCATTCACACTGAGCTTGTCAAGCTAAGTCAGGAAGCAGTAAAGGAAGAATTATCTTACCTAAGTTATACCCGTGTAGGTGACATCTATCCAACTTAAGCTTGTTATCTAAACTCAGTAGAGTTGCCATTCCCAATGGTAAGTCATCCACCTTATTCTCACTTATGAGTAAATTACCAGTGCCTTACTTCCACCACTTCTACAGATGGAGGTAGGTGATTATTTTAAAATAGATTTGTTCACAATAAGTGGGTGGAGTTAGGTAAGATGAACCTCATCTTTCCTGGTTGCTTTGTTATACTGACGCATAGGGGAAAAGCACAACCAAAACCCACAGTAATACTTTTAACTTCTATCATTAATCACCATACAAAACAATGCAGTCTCTTATGAAAATAATGAATTGTTAAGCCAAGGCTACATCTGTAGAAAACAGAAATGTGAAATCCCTTCTACGGCTTTTCACTCTTAATATTCACAGCCACTATCTCATGCATGCAGCAGTGCGAAATCTCCACCTCTCAAAGAAACTCTTGTTTGCTGTGTCTTCTCTCTGTGGTTGCTCCAGGTGTTCCCCTCCCACTGATGGCCTCTGGTGCTTCTAGCAGAACAAGCAAAAAGCCAATGTGAAGCTTTAGCATTTGCAAACCAAAAGCTGAGGTTTGACTGATCAGAGGAGCTAGCAGACTGGTTTGCTTCCAGCACACTAAGCTTATTGGCAGATAGGAAAATAAAGTAGGTATGCAATTTACAAAGCTGCTTCTAGCTAATAATAGTTCACACCTGGAGTCAGTTTCATTGGGTACATAGCAATCCTTAATTAGCCTTTTATATCAGCTTTTTTATATATATAGTGGTTTAGGTGTGAACTACTTAGGTATATGTAATGATGCCAAATTCAAATAGCTTGTGAAAACCTTGTAAGAAGCAAGACTGTATGTGTGCAAGCCACTTCCCAGCTCATGGCACTTCAGCCAAAAGCTCCTGACTGACATGAGAGAGATCTCTCTGTCAGACACCTAAGCAATGTCTCCAAAGGAGCAACCAAGTGAAAGTAGATGTCTTGCTCGCATCCACATAAATATTTAATATACACAGGTGGATAGTCTTAATTAAGGTATTCAACCTGCACCAGTGTCAGTATGCATTTGTACGGTCCTAAAATAACGGAGAAGTAATCCACACGTGGAGTTTTCTGGCATTGCTGAAGGCCAGTGTTAGCACTCCAGGGCAAACAAGGGCTGCCCAGGGCTTTCCAGCAGCAGGAGGCAGACCTGCAACAGCCCTCCCAAGGCTGTGGGACAGAGTTGCTGTTTCTGGATGTTGTCATTTTCTGAGGTATCTATAAACAAAAGTACGGTTGTTTGGATAACTTTTTACTTTCTGCCCTTCCTTCATAGCAAGAAGCTGATTTCAATGAGAATGAGTTAAGTTCTCCAGAGATACCATCTCACAGTAGAGAGCTGAATTATTTTTTAATTATGAAAGAAAAATTTAAATGTCCCTGCTCAAGCACTGCAGCCATCCTGAGAAGCTGAGTCAGCACTCTGGGAGCTCCAGTTCAACTCCACGCTTTCTGCGTCTGCTCTGCTTGTAGTCACAGCGTTCACTAGGGTAAGTCTTGAGGAACCACACTCACAGTCATAAATGCACCTTGCAGACTTGCAACAGAGCCAGCAAACTTATTAAAAACACGCTTATACTGTAGAACGAGGCAGGCTGAAGTAAATATGTTGTGGATGGATGAAAAGCCCTACTTTTTCATGAATAAATGTTGCAAAAGCAAATGAAGAAGAGTTTCTGTGGTCCTCAATGACTGCAGGAAAGACACATATTTCATAAGACTCACAATCATTAATGGGCAATAGTGCAGAAAGCTACAAAAATATTCCAGTGAATACTTCCAGTTAGACGAGCTGTTAAAAAATGTTTAAGTTGCTTCTTAAAGTGTAAAATGCTTGCAGCTGTCACTTGAACATACATGAAACAAGGACAAAGAAAGCTGAGCCCAAACAGGAATATTTTAACAAATAGTAAAGTTTGCTTTGACAATTCTTGGCTTTTTGAGTGATGCATGACCAAAGCCAGTACATGAATGGGAACTTTCAATTTATGGAGTAAAAGAATCCATACTATGACCAGGTTCAGGGGATTTTGTTTGTTTGGGGGTGGGTGGGAATATTTTAGGAAAAATAACCCTGTAACTACAAATCCATATATCTGAGAGCTTACCTGGTACCTTTTTCCCCTCCCTCCCTGAGAGAATAAACCTGAGCACTTTAAAATAGTGGGTTTAGTGTTTAAAAACATCGCTGTTAAACTGAGTGAATTAACAGACTGAACTGAATACAAAAGAATATAGATTATATGTTGGCAGATAGTAAAGATATTGATTGGGTGGAAATGGGATATACATTGGTTATATAGTAACAGTGCACATCAGAGGAATACCTAGAACTCAAAATTTGTATGTATACTACATTTGCATAATGCTTTAAATTCTTTTAGGTTTTTTTCCAGACAATATTTGAAAATAAAACTTTGCTTGCAGTGTGTAGACTTCCCAGCTCTGTTTAAAATGTTTCACTTTTTTTTTCCCCCATTTTTTTTCCCACGTTATTAAATGAATAATCAAATTCAAGGATTTGCAGAACTTCCAGAATAGTGTTGTTTGGATGGCAGGGAAGTGGAAGGATGGTGAAATGAAAACCACACTTTTCTGCTCAAAATCCAGATGATTTATCCTTATCATTCACCTGCTCGGTTAGAAAAACCTTTTTCCATTCGTTTTGTTTTGGCCAATCCTAACGAAAAGAGATCCTGCAGGATCAACATCTGCCAAGCACAGTACTTCATCATGAACCCGAGGGCTGACAGCTGCTCGCTGTTTATTTCCCATATTTATGCGAATGCACACCGTTCCCGAGTCTTATGTTTCCCTAGGGTTTTTGGTTGCGGTGTCCGCCCGGGCCGGGCAGCGTCTCCCCCGCCCGGCTGGGGCTGGGGCCGGGGCCCGGTCCGGGGGCAGGACCGCTGCCCAGAGCCTTTCCCCGGGTGGGGTTTACGTAACTGCCTGTGGATTTCCGCTTTGTAACATTTCAGCATTTCGCTTGCAACAGGCGCCTTCGTTTTACTTTAATATATTATTTTTCTTCTGTAAACCCAGGTGAATCAGCTTGTACAGTGCTACCCACGCCCAGAGGGAGTGAAGTCTCCCAGCTCGGGTTGGCCACCTCCGCGTCACTTGAGGAGTGACAAGTGTCTAAAAATCGCATTACTTGGAGAAAAGCCAGTGCTGCCCAGTGCCAGCTGTCACGTCCCGGCCCAGGTACACACCTCGCCCAGGTGCTCCTCCATGGGCCTCAGTCACAACGACCCCCCGCCGAGGCGCAACACCCCGCGGCCCGGCCTGGCCCCCGCCGAGCCGCCGCCCCCTCAGCCGCGGGTCCCGGACCAAGCCCGGGGGATCCACCGCCTCCCCCGCCCGCCGCAGGGCCGCGCTGCGCCGAGTCGCCCGCCTCGGGGCGGGGAGGCGGCCGAGGGGAAGCGGCGGCGCTGGGAGGAGGGCGGCGGCTCCGCCCCGGCGGCGGGGTGTCGGGCTTCGCTCTGCCGCGGCGGTGGGGACGGTGACAGCCGCCAGCGGCGGGGTCTGCGTTCGCCGCCAGCGGGGACCCAGTGCTGCCCCGCTGCGCCCGCCCGCTCCATCGCACGCTGTTGTCATGGAGGAGCCAAGATGGCGGCCCTGGCCTACACCCTGGGCAAGCGGGAGATCAACTACTACTTCAGCGTGAGGAGCGCCAAGGCGCTGGCGCTGGGCGCCGTCCTGGTCCTCACCGCCTGCCACGCCGCCTCCCGCCGCTACCGAGGTGAGGGGGCGGCCGCGGGCGCTCCGCGGGGGGCCGCGGCTGGCGGGCAGCGGGAGGCGGAGCCCCGGCGGAGCCCGGGGACCGCGGCCGGGCAGGGGNGCGGCCCCGCGGTGTAGCAGGTCGCCGGCTGCTGCGGGAGGCGAGCCCGGGGACAGCGGCGGCGGGACCCGGCGCGGCGCTCTCGCCGTGGGGCCCGGGCCCTGGGGTCCCCGGGCTCGGCCATGCGGGGCTCGGGGTCTGTGGCGCTGCGGTGTTTTTGCCGTGAGCGCAGCTCCGCTCTTGGGGCCTTGCCCGCGGCGTGTGGAGCAGCTGTGCGGCTGCAGGTGAAGTTGCAGGGCTGGACGGTGACTTCCCTGTCACTTGTTCCCCTACAGGGTGATTAAACGACTTTTACCTGGCAATTAGTGATTAATAGCTTACTTGGCATGAGATTAGGTATATGTTATTTTCCTGTTTGAACCATTGCCTCCAACATAACAAAATCCAGCCTCTTCAGTGAATGAAGCAAAATAAAGAGTTTGTTTTCACGTGTGTTTAGTGGTTTGAGGACAGGCCACTAGCCAAGACCTGGAAGCTGCTGCTGGTGACCATGACCGTGGTGCATAGGGGTGCATGGCGGGTACGGGTGTGCTGGGACCTTTGCTGATTCCTCTTCTTTTGGTTGGTTTGGGCCCCAAAGCTGTGAATCTTGGCATGATCCATAGATACTAACGAAACTGCTAAAGGAAGTATTTTCTCGTTTCCGATGAACACTACAAAATGTAGTGTGTTTTTGTGGGTAAATCAAAAAGTTGATCCAAAGAGAGATTGCTGCGGCTCTGTTTATTGTAGGACAACTGGCGTCGTCATATTCTAATACTTGCTGCTAGTGTCCACAGAAGACGAGGCTTGAGGCAGTTTATTGTAGAACTGGGAAAGGAGGTAGGGAGCCTTCCCTAGATTCACCCTCCGTCTGCCATGCCAGTAAGTCTGATAAACTGAATAGCAGTAAGTTGGAAGACACAGAAGCATTTACTGAATTCTAGAGGTGCTCAGGCATGAAGTAATTGAACTTTCCCATTGAACTATGTTCCTTAAGGCCCAAATCAGTCACAGAACTATTGTAGATGGATGGAGGATGACAAATGTGATGCTTTTTTGAAGGATTGTGAGACTGACATATCAAGCAGATTACAAGGAAACTAGACTGTGTATAAAACCACTATATGATGGGAAAGTTAATGAGGGGGTTGAGTCACAAATTGCAAGTGGTAGAGAATCTGCAGGCCTTTATGTAAGTTGATATCGACTGTATAGATTTTCACCAAACTTTCAACAAGTTCCCTTGCCTAAGGCTTTTGGTTTCTTTTATCTATTACAGGTAAGAGAGAGGCTTTCCAATAACTGATTAAAAGGTAGGGCACAAAGTGAGAGTGAATACAGAGTTACAAGCTTGGGCTCCTTTGAAGAAACAACATTAAAAGGCATAAATAGCTTAGGAAATGAGGGTGGAGCACTTATAGCAATACAAAAGTTTTCAGGATAGATAAAAGCAGAGTTGCTTGACAGATCATTCTACAACCCTTCAGTGATCTCAATCATTTGAAATTCAGCAAATGTTAGGATATTTTTGGCAATTAATGAAAAACAAAACAACAGATTTCACTGTGATATTGCATAATGAAAGTTAACCAGCACCTTACTTATTGTCAGTGGTGCTGGTCACCCCCTCCTAGTCGTGGTAAAATAGAGCTTGGAAAACATGTACAAAAGAGCAGCACAAATGGCAGGTAAAAATGAAACAGCTGTGCAAGAAGTAATGAAATAGATTAAAATTCTGTAGCCTGGACAGAAAATTAGTAACCTGGTAATGGTCTCAAGTATTATGAATTATCTGGGATGGTAAATTATTTGTGATTGTATCATAACACAAAAAGTATCAACTGAAAAATGAAATTAGCAGACGGTACTTTTTAAATGATCAGAATAAAGCAAGTTTTTTTCTACACAGGGCATTTTGAAATATGTTGTTGAGTTTTTTACCAAAAATGCCCTGAAAAGGGTCATCCTGATTTGCAAAGGGTGGATGAGCTGGGACTGCAAACATGCTGAACTCCTTAGACACTCCAGCTCAAAGTCGCCAGGCTATGAAAGCGGGGTCTTGCCAAGGAAGGGATTGCTCGGTGTTTCTCGAGCTCTTATACTTTGACCATCTGTCATTAGCTGCTGTCAGGAAGAGGAGAGTGGGCAAGGCCTGCTCTTTCCTGTGAACATACCTTTTGCCACAGTGGGGCAAACAAGAAATTTGACAGTGGACTAACCACCCATGTGTCTGTCCATCTTAGATGTCTAGGAATATGGAGGAAATGAGAGAGAGCTGCATATGAACAAAGACTAGTTAAGTATGTTTTGTGGGAGGTGTGGTTTGTTTTTTTTTCCCCTCTGCATTTCCTCCCACGCTCCACCTTGGATATTTGATATCTGAAGAAACTGATAATGTTGAGTTTGCATTAGTTGAAACAGCAGCTGTCTGAATAATGGAGGAAATTAGATTGCAGTTAGGCATGTCATTCGTGGATTTAGACATGGTACAAACAAGATCCTGGTGTACAGGTGTTCTGTAGGGTGTTTAAAGGCTGACAAAGACCATAGTTGGCTTTGAAGAAAAATTCTGTGTGAAGTCAAAATATTTTGTTATTTCATGTCCTCTATTATTTACAAAAATCAAACTTCTACCACAGAAACACATTGACAGTGTTGAGACTTCTAGCCTGTCATACTGCAGTTTTTTGCCTTGGACAATTCATCCAGAAGGAAAAAGCCACAAATTATGTATATAACCAGGCAGAGAATGCTACATGTGAAGAAGGTTCGTCAGTGATTCCTTCTTTCTGTGGGACGAAGACGTGCTAAAAGTGATAAAGGCTGCTTCTTTCATACCTTTTTCTTACTGTCCCTAGGTAGGAGTGAAAGTATTAATAAATAGGTATTCTGTGTTTGCAGTGTGTCTGTACTTATAAGATTTAAAGTGAGGGGCAATTGGATGCTTTAAATTTTTGGTAGTTAGCGTAGTTTATCTTGCTCAGTTTAGAAACCCATGTTGTGCAGATTGCCATTTGTTTTTCTTCTCCTGTTGCAATATTGAAATGTTGACAAGCCATCAGTTAAAGTTAAGAATATGCATATGTTTTACAAAGCGGTTGTTTTTGTCTTGGCTTCCTTTGGGAGTTTTTGGGTGATTGAGATTTTGTTAGAACTCTGTTTTGTCTGATTGTCTTTACACATAAAGGTTTCAGGTAATTTTGGCCTCAGTCATGCAAATGTGTATTATAAATAGGAGCAGCCCACTGCGCTTCCCGCTAAAACTTGTCTGTATAAAGGTTACTTGTGCAAAAAATTGCTGGTCTGGGGTTGTGAAGGTCAAATTCATGTTCAGGAAGACTATCATATTTAGGGGTCAACTACGTTTTTTTACAAAGCTTGAGGCAGATTAAGAGAAGCTAAGGACTGTCTTTAACTTGCCTACAGCTTCTGTGAAGAGTTAATTGGACTAAATGTTTATATACTATCCAGTGAAGTTAGTGCTGTGTATTTTTCAGTTATGATTATATTTCGAAGGCACAGTCCTAAACCTTGTTGGAAATAAGTTTTTATTTAAATTTTTGCATTCTTAAAATCAGCACTGATAGATACTGCTTAAAACTACATTTTTATTTTGAATAATAGAGCAATTGATTTTCCATTTCTTTGAAACAGAGAGTGTGCCTTTTAGAGAAAGTATTGTGAAACATGATCTGTTCTGGCACTGAACAAAGACTTCGAGATTTCACAATTTCAATGGGGAAAACATGATTTTGAGTAAAGGTAGATTAGAATGATGAGCATAATAAAATTCTGATAAATTATACTCTTTGTATAACTATACCGTAGTGTATCTAAGTGCAACATTTGATGAAAATAAAAGGTAATATGTTGGAAGGATAATTTAAGCAAAGCACGAAGGAAGAGCTCAGAAAGAATGGTGTGTGTGTTTTATGTATAGAATGACAGATTTCTTTTTCTCAGGTTTTGTGGTTTCTTTTTTTCTGTTTTTATCTTTCAATATCTCATTGTTGGTTAAGAAGGTGGTGTGGTATATTAAAATGAGAGTGGTTATTTGGCTGCTGTGTATTTCAACTCCTCAGTAAGACGTGAGCATTTCTGGAGGTGCTGTCTTGTCTGTAACCTCCAGTTTACTCCGTTGGCTGCTGTTTCAGTCTTGTTTTATTCTCCTTCCTCATCTTCCCCTCAAAACTTCTACTATTCTTTTTAAAGAAAGACATCAGACATCAGTAATGCTCCTAATGAGTTCCAGGAGCTTTCTAATATTGCTTGGGGAAATAGGGAGACATTCGGTATCTGGAGTTCGGAAAGAAGGTGTAACTTCTTGGCCTGAAATATTCTTTCTATGTTTCAAATGTATACAGGGTGTGATGTTTGGAATGTTATTTCAGTAGACGTACTGTAGGATGGAGGATTGTTTTATTTGTGGGTAATTATGATGAGAGTGCCATGGAGTGCAGAGCTACCAAGCTTGGGTCGTGAGCTCAAGGTATGGAACATGCTCTCCTGTGAAGACTTAGTAAACTAAGATTCTCCAGTCTTGAAAACCTGATGGAGGAAGGATTGATAGTGGTCTACAAATCATGATAGACATGAGCATGAACTGTCTCTTTTAATGCAAGAACTAGGGTGTGCCAAGTAGATCTAGTAGAAATCATATTTAAAATAAAGACAGGTGATTCTTCAGCCAGCAGTTGTGCATATGGAAAGCTCTTGTGGACAGATGATTTGGATGCTAAAAAATTGAGAGAAGACTGCATGCATTTGTTGGAAAAAATCTGTGGAAGGTTCTACGAAATACAAAGAAAGCGTGTCCAGCTCAGGGAGTCCTTGGACTGAACATAATTGGAAGAATATTAGACAAGAACATAACATTTACTTGCCCTCTTCTTTATTCATCCCTGGACATTGGCTTATGGACCCTGTTGAAGGCAGGATACCAGGCTAGACTGGCTGTGAATAACTGTGCTTATGTTCTTATGCATCTTCCTCAGCAAGTTAGTGGATTTCAGAGGGAATGTAATTAGTAGTGGACTTTCTTTTACACAGTTCAATCTTATGTTGCTGTGATAAATCTAATTTTCATCATCTCCAAAGTGGAGGATATTGTAGCAATAGCTGTAATAACTGTAAGACAGCTATTCTCATAATTTAATGACAAGCAACATAACTTTGATTTTTTTTAATCATTATTTCTAACAGTTTAGTTTTTATGCAATTTACTAGACATGATAGTTTACATAAGTGTATATGTTTGAGAATCAAGGAAATTATGTTGCTTGAAAGCCAAAGAGAAAAAGGATTATATTTGAAACCATTAAGAAAAGCTGAAACTATGTTCATTTTGAATTTTTTATTTCTACTGGAAAGATGTCTGTCCAGCAAATTTGAACTGTGCCAACATATTTAAAAAACAGGTAAAGATTTAGCTTTTCGTGTCATCTGCTGTGTTCTGAGCTACTTTTGCCAAAGTTCTGGCAGCAGCATCTGCAGCTGTCTTATGCAGCAGTTGGAAGAGGAGAGGAAAGGCATCGATAAACTGCTTCTGGAAGATCGTTTCTTTAATCTGTTCAGAAATGGCAGTGTACTGAATAATGAAACGGGCACTGACTGTAAAAAGATAAGATATTGCTGACCTGGAGTGGCCTGTGCTGGTTGAAAGATAGGAGAGTTACAGAGAGAACCTTTCTGGAAACCTGTTGTGTTCAACCTGCAGCTGTGGTCTCAGCATACTTTCATGAGAGCTCCTTTAAATGTTCAGGAGCATGTTGCCCTCTGCATCTGGCCACTTGCCACGTCCCGTTGCTGCTGTGCCGTGATTAATCAGTTTGACATGGATAGTGCATGTGCTTTGCAATTAGGAAGTGTTGGTTTCATTTGTGGTATCTCGAGGATTTGCTTGAGAGGTTACTGGTCACTATGAGAGAACTCCTGAACTATCCTGGGGTGATTAATAGACTCTTACTGATGATAAAAATAGGAGTTTATCACTACATGTATAACTTTTGTTCAAATTTTAAACACATTTTTCTTCTATACGTTGAAATCTGCCTGCCCAAGAGCTCCCAAACTGAGAGATAGGGAGTAAAGAACAGCAGTAACAATAAAGCCAGTTTATCACGTGTGTTAGGAGTATGTAATGTGTGGGTTTCTCACAGAGAACCGAACCAAACCCAGAGCCATGAATCTGAGATGTTATCCAGATCTTTTTCAAGACAGTTATAATTCTTCATGATACTCCAGCTTTTTCAGGAGTCACAATGCAATAGCAGTGGTAGGTCGTTGAAGTTCCAGGAGAGAAAATAAGTCTGATTGTTAGAGTTGTGCTTTGAAATGAGGGATTGAGGAGCCCCATATCCTGGTAAATAACACTACTTGATTGTGTTACCACTGCTGGCTTTGGCTGGACAAATGAGCCAAGGAGTAACAGTCAGAATACAGTCAGTTCTGCATTGCCTTTTTCTGATTTTCACAAAAACAAGTAGGAGAAGGTTCAGGAAGGAAGGTGAGGATAGAGGATGTCTTCAGCTGCCACTTCTTTCCTCCAAGCTAATTTTATATTCTTCAAGAAGCAGCATACCTGAGATGTGCTGTCTGTGCTTATGTATCTGAGGTATTCTTCATGTATCCTAACTAGGAGAGGGCTGGAGTTTTGGGTGTTGGCTATACTTTAAACATGTGCTTTGCCTTATGGTTTTTGTAACATTTTCCCAGCTTCATAGATGAGAAGTTTACCTGTTGGTTTTTTTTTTTCTTCTGTGTGCATTGTGAAGGAGCCGGCAGCCGAGTATCAGCTCACAAACTACAGTAGCAACATCATTGCCAATGTTAATGCAAGAGTTATCTGGAAAGAACTGTGGTCATGCAGGATTATAAAGATCCTAGTTCCATATTTGTTTGAAATACAGATATATTTCTGTCACCCATGTAATCATTAATGTGTTCTGAGGCTTATTACCCATAGGTTTAAAATGTTTATAGGAAAATTATTTCAATATAGATACTATTGTAATTCTTCTCACTATTGGGAAATTATAGAAATAGGTAATTTTCCTAATTATCCTGTGTCCAACTCAAAAAAAAACCCAACAAAAAAGTTGATTCACTGCATATGAGAATTAGCTAGCTTTCACTGTGGTCTTAGGACCTTAATTTAGCATATTTTTTTCTTTTCAGAATGTTACACAGAAAGCCTGTCTTTATCCAGTATACCTTTTTTTTCTAATTTTTTGTGGTGTTTGGACTGTGGTCATATGGAAGCCTTTGCTTAAGCACAAGGGAAGTGATACCATGGCTCTGTTTTATTTAAGAGCTTTACTATAGTACTGACGTTTCAGGGCTATGAGACATCAGTGGTACCTTATAATTCCCATTCTCACTGACCTCAGACCTCACACTATTTGCATCTCTTTCTGTTTACCTCATCCGATTTCCAGTTCTAGATAAAACTTCAGATTCTCTTGTAATAATTTAAGCAGAAAGTCTGTCTCATTTAATGTGTGACTTCCAGCAGCCCTGAAAATAAGTAGCAGATGGGAGACGCCCTATTCTTTAGGATTAGTGCAAGGATGGGTGGAATAGAAGAGCAGTTCTCATTGAGTTTAACAAGGGCAAGGTTTCACAGGAGTGTTAAGTATGGGCTGTGGTACATTGTTTCTGCACAAGCTAGTACAAGTACTTGCCATTTCGTTCACCACCATTTTGCTGTTTGTCAGTGCTCTGAAATGCCAAGTATGACAAAAATGTTGGAGGACAACTCCTCTTGCAGTGGACGGTATTCAGTTGTGTTCAGTTGTAAGGCCGCAGTGTCTGACATGGAGCTTGCTGGAAGATAAACCTCACTGATTTCGTAACTGAGGTATTTTATTTATATGAACTTAACCTGTAAAGTGAATACTCTTAATTAGTGTGCTGGAACTTCTTGGCTGGAATAAGGTAGCTGCAGTTCAGAATGATCAGCAAATTCCCGTGTAAATGTTGGTTGATTTTGTTTGTGGTGTTGTTTGTTTGTGTGGGGTTTTTATGTTTGCTTGGGGTTGTTTTGCATGTTAACTCAGCACATCATTTCACCTGCTCTAAGGTGCCTGCTATGTCTTAAGCAAAGAGACCTAACAGACTTTCTAGCAGATCTCATGTTGAGATTCATGTTCTATACAAGATGTTGTGTATGGTGATTCTGTGTGGAAGATTATTATGTTGAACTGTTGTGTAATTCTTTAATTTCATATTAGTGTATTCTGGGTAGTAGATAGCAGAGTGGGTTGGCATCTTTTGATGGAAATGCCATTCTATGTCACAACATCTTTCTGACAGCAGAAATGGGGTCACAAACATTTTGTGGATAGAGTCAGAAGGCAATTTGCAGAAACTTGAGCAAGATGTTTTTAAATAAGTTAAATTCGTTTACTGCGGTTGATCGCATCAATTCCTGTGTTTCAAATATCGTAATTTTTTAATCTATATGACAGGAGTGGGGCTATGTTTTAAATTCCGTGTGTCTGAATTCTAATCTTAATATAACATTTTTAAAGGTGGTGACACATGTGAGTATCTTCTGTCCAGTGGAAGATTTCTTGGAGAAAAAGTATGGCAGCCCCACAGTTGTATGATGCATAAGTATAAAAACAGGTAAGGAAACTCATGTCTTCTGTTCCTCTGCCAGAAAGAAGAGGAATTGTTTGACTGCAGCTGTAGTAATTGCAGTGTCATCTGTTTTTCAGTTTTTAGCTGATGCTCTAGGCTTTCAAAAATGATCAACATCTATCAGAAGGAAACCTTTTCCTTGTATATTATCTGTGTGTCAACTGCTTGCCATAGTTGCGTTTATATATGAAAATACAAATGTTGGTGGTAGTAGTACTGATACGTATTATGGAGAGCCACAGGATAGTGCAAAAGACTGTGTAGCTTCATATGGCACTCTCAGATTGCTGAAAGAGAAGATGCTGACCTTATGTGTAGAATGACGAGTAAAAACAGAAAAAAAAATACCAATCACTTTTTTCATCTACTAGTAAGAGAACTTTATTTTTTAGCATTGTACTGTATATTACCACTGTGTTTGTAGCACCGTGGAATAGGAAAGCTTACTTAGTTGTTTTCGTAATCCCATTAGCAGGAGAGTTCATTTTCATTTCTATGCAAATTACACTAAACTTTTTATTAGTTCAGCATGATTAAAAATGCTTTACCATTACTTAGAGGTGGATATAATGCTTAGAATTATGTTGCTCCGTAGATTTTCTAAAGGCTTTTTCCTAAAATACAAACGCCTGTAACGTGAATGTTGCTGTTTTGTTTTACAGTGAAGCAAAAAATTGCCTCGTAGACAAACATATTGTGTTTATAGGAGATTCTAGAATTCGACAGCTGTTCTATTCATTTATAAAACTCATAAATCCTCAAGTCAAAGAAGAAGGAAATAAGGTGAGATAGTTTATTTTGATGATGTTTTTGTTTCTTTCTTCCTCATTTACCTCGTAACTCCAAAAACAAGAGTTACACCATTTGCTGATGTAGCCATTGGGAAGAAGAACCACAGAAAGGTCTTTTGGAGAAGAACAAGATTAGACCAAGATAATTTTTTGGGTGCTAATGAGATGATTTGGAACCTGAGAAGTGAACTAGGAAGCTCGAGAGAAAGCTTGAGGCAATCTGGGAATAAATTAATGAAGCTCACTTGTCCCGTAGCAATTTATGCTTCATATTTGGCTTCTCGATGAGAAAATGATTGCTCCTTTGTGTGTTTTTAAATAGTAGTAATTCATGACTTATAATTTGTCATTTTAAATGTCAGTTAAATTGCTGATCTAATCTGTTCATGAAAATCCTTGGGGCAATGAGAGGTTTCCAGGTCTAACTTAAGCCTGGAACTAAAAATAGCTTCTGGTCTTACCTTCCTTTTGATTGCTGCTGAAGAGCTGTTTGAATTTTATAAGGTGAAGAATGTAAGCTGCAGCTTGCTGGGTGGAAGCAGTAAGAAAGGATATAGCTGTGTCGTTTGTTAAACAGTGTATTAATTTCTTTTGCTATATCATACTTCTTAGGCATATTCCTTCATGGATATGTGTATATTAGTGAGGAAAAAGATGTTTCACTTTCAACTGTAGATCAGATTTGCCAATTAGTACTTCTGTTGTTTAGAAGTGCAAGCTTGCAGTTTTTTCAGCAGGCAGCATGCACTCACTTTCACTTGTCAAAACAAGATATGTGATTGATCGAATAACTCTCGTTTTCTTAGTCCTTCGGTTGGGTCACAGTTGCTGCCCAAAAGTGATGGTGGGATCATAGAGTGCTGTAATTGATGTTTAAATGAAGAAGTATCTTTTCTCAAGTATTTATGAAATCAGGATCTCAGTTTGTGGAAGAGAAATACACATGTTCTTTTGGACCAGGATTGAAACTAATATTGAATTTAGTAATATGTTAAAGGAGTGTGTGTGCAGTATCTGACTGCTTCCTCTCTGATTTCTTTCAGTCTCACTTAGCAAATATTATAATATATTCCGGAGTTTTATTTCTGCCTGAGATTATTTTCTTTTATTCTTTAATTAAACCTGTTCAGGTGTTTTGTGCAAAGAAGATGGACAGGTCAAAAGGAAGGATAGAGGAAAAGAAGTACAAGAAAAGAAAACAAAAAAAAGTTTTTCTCATTTGGGAAGGCTAAATCTAGGCAACAAATTTATACCTTTGTTAGAGAGTAAGAAGAAAGCTTTTCAGACTTTCTTGGATAGATTTCTTCCAGGCAAGATAACCCCTTATGCAAGTAACTTGTTTTAGCAAGAAAGTAACAAACATTTTGCATGAGTATATGGGCAAGTTTATACAAGAAAAGTAATTTCTACTGAAGATAAACCTTTGGGTGAGAGCAAATTAACATATGAATGCATTTTTTTTTGCCTTCTGAAAGTTTGTCTTACTTTGATTTTATTGTTTTGGGTTTTTTGACAGCATGGAAATATCCCTTTTGAAGATAAATCTTCTTCAATTAAAGTGGTAAGTTTTTATCTAGCGTTGAATTGTGAGCCACAGTAATGCATATTGTTATTTCATACAATGTAATTCAAATTGCAGTGAGAGTTGGATTTATCTTTTTGTCAGATCTTGTAATTTGACCTTCCCAAAAATAGCTTTTGCCAGGAAGTTTAGTCTTCCACTGCTCTGAGAATCTGTATCTGGGGCTAACTTACGTGGAGTGGTAATTGTCATAATTGCCATCAAGCGCTCTATGCTGTCCCAGCAAGTGTTCCTTCCACCGTTTTTGCATGGAGAAGTAACCACAGTGTTGATTGTAGTGTGGATATTGTATAAAAAGAAAACAAAGTACTCAAGGGTAGGTTTTATGAAGGACTCAGTTCTCCTCTGCCCTGGCAATGACAATGGTGCCCTCAGTAGCTTTTGATGCTTCCCATGACAGCTGTCAGCAGCACTGGGGTTCTGCTAGTTGTGTATTTGTTTATTCCCTGGAGACAACTCATTCTCTGTTCATGAAAACCAAAGCAGCAGTGTACTTGCTGAGTTGTCTGCAAGTGAGTTTTCAGTACTTGTTTGTATACGTGATTAAGATTTGGGGTACAGAATCGCATTTGAAGGTATGAGCCCATGGCAGTTTAAGCATGTGCAGTGCCACTCGGTTGATCTTCACAGTATGTTTCTGTGTTTGTGCTGTAGCTAGTGTTGGTACAACTGTGGGGTGGGCTCGTTTAGGAGTCCATTCAGCCAAAAACTTGCCTTGTGGGGTTTGGTTTTGGTCAAGTCTGATGTGGCTTATCGTATAGGTATGTGAATGATGGAAGAGAGAGGGCAGAACACAAGGCAGGACAGAGGAGACAAAGCAATGTGATTTATATTGGTGTAGCCTGAGACAGAACTACATCTTCAAAACTCCTTAAGCTTTGGTAGGTATCTAACCACCAAGATTTGAGATGGCAGGTTTGGGCTCTTGGGAGATGTCTGGGTAGTTCAGAAAATAGCCTGCTGCTTCCTTGCTTTGCTGTTGATGTTATTGGCATGGTAGCTGAATTTTCACATTCAGAGTGGCAGTAACCCCAGTAATCTAAACGTGGAAAATACCTGACGAGCAAAAGAGAAGATCGCTGGGAACAAGTGGAGAGTTTAATTTTGCCCTTTCTAGTCGTCATATTGACCCTTCCATCCTTCAGCCACTGCACGTGGCTGCCTGATTGCTCACAGATTCCTGCCAAAGACTGAGTTGACAATACTCAAGTGAACTACCAAAATCTTTAGGTATGTGCCAGGTGGAAGGTAGAGATTTTTTTCTCTGCTGGTAGTGTTTCTGCATTCTCCATTATAAAGTTTCCTCACAATAATTTCTGCATATGTAGTCCCTTCCGTTTCACTCTCCCATATTTTTAGCCTTTCAGTAGTTCTGCGTTTGAGAAGGAACTAGATGCTAGATAATCCCAGCTTTACCTGGGAGACATAATAGCACTAACCAAGGTATAGACCGGGGTGTCAAACTCATTTTCGTGGGGGCCACATCAGCTTTGTGGTTGCCTTCAAAGGGCTGAATGTAATTTTGGGACTGTATAAATAAATTACATGAGACTGTCCTTGTAGATGAAGGTTGGACACTACTTCTGACATCTAAAAAAAGGTCACTAGATGATACATTTAATGTCCGTAGCACTATTAGATTTAAACAGCTAATAATTTATGAAGTGGTCATGTAAAATGTTAGGATTTATTTCTGTTTGAAAATCATTATTTCAAGCTGTCAATCGCATTATGTAAAGTCCTGGAAGAAAAAAATAAACCTACAAAAAACTGTTTGTAAAAACTCTGGGAAACTGAGCAAGAAGCAAGCTGTAATAAAGAAGTTATAGATGTGAGCTTGGTTTTAGCCCTGATTGCACTGAAGGCTCAAGGGCATCCCCTTTGGCAGAAGCTAAAAAATTACCTTCTTGGTGAAATCCCAATTTCTGAACTACAAATGAAAATTTCCCTTTTTTTTCATGGGGGCAAAGGGTTTTTTTGTTTGGTTGGGTGGAGATTTTTTTGGTGGTGTGTTTTTGTTTTGTTGTTGTTTTGTTTGTGGGTTTTGTTTTCTTTCTTTCTGTTTTCCATGGTAGACTGAGATGTCAGGCTTTTCATGCTAACTATAAAGGAAATCTCACTTTGGGCAAAGTGTTATTCCTTCACAGTTGAATTAATGGCAATTAGTGGGGCTTTTTAAATCTATTGTTATTAGTCTGTGGCTTGTCTTTAAGCTTACAGAGTACACCTGGATTTATTTTACAGGATTTCTTGTGGTATCCTGAAGTTAATGGCTCTATGAGGCAACGTATCAAGTCTTGGACTGAGGTTTGTCTTTTAAAACTGTTTATTGTAGGAAAATATAGCAACTGACTGAGGAGTACTACCTTTCTTGTTTTTCATAGACACAACTATAATTTCTAGTCATCCAGCAACTGCAACGTATCACATATATTCAGTCAGTTATGTACCAGAGATCTGAAATTCGATATTGAAATAGTGAAAGTGGGATGTTTACTGGTGTGTATGTTTCTGGGCATCTCCTGGTCTCACAAGGTTGGCTTCACTTGGGAAAAACAAAAACAAAACCAAAACAAAACAGGAAAACCGTACTTCCTAGGAGCAGGTTGATTCATCCTATTAAGAGCTGAAAGGATTTTACTCTGATTTAACTTTTCTCTTCCTCTGTGTCTGTGATGACTCCACTTTTATGTGAGCAAATTTTTTTTTATACTTACGCATTGCTTCCAACTTGAGATATTTTGTGATTCTGTGATTTTGTATTTATGTCAATTTGAGTCTTCCAACCTGAAGGACAAAGGCAATGTGGAAAGTCAAGAATGCCTTGATTTTTTTCCCAATATTTCCCTCAAATTACATACTAATTATTTTATGTTTCAGTCAGGTTATTCAACCTAAAATTATGTATGTAATTCTGATAAAGAGTAGTATATTTACAGATTGGCAACTAAATTTTTCTTCTTTCTTTGTTGTCCTTTAAAAAGTCTGAGGTTAGCAATGGCCCCCGTGATCCTTTTGCTACCCTATTTGTCATTCTTGCACAACACCTTCCATTGAGATAGCTGAAGTTACAATTAGTTTTTCTTTTTCTGTTATTACTACCAAAAATTGAGAGCTGCTAAACCCTTGATGTGCCAAGGCAAAACTGACACTGAGCTGATCAGCACTATTTGTTTCCTTGCACTCCTCTGTTTGAGTACGTGTTCTGTTCCTTGTCCTAGGCGTAACTTTCAAACAAGGGCAACAACTGCCCCTTGTCCTTGTTTTTGCGATGGGTTTGTGGTCACTTCAGTCAGTAGAACAGTTCAAACAAATGTTTGAGAATGCTGAGGGATGCTGAGAGAAAAAGTGCTTCAATAATGTGATCTACGGCTTACTTGACCTTAGGAGGAGATGTTTAAATAGCTTTTAAAGAGAAATTATGCTGCTAATTTGATAATGATTGTAAGTGCTTATTGAATGTTTTACACTTCTGCAAATTCTGATATATCACAAATTGAGGTTCTCTGTAACATATTCAGAGTCTTTTCCTTTGTAACCACTAGGTGATGGACAAGTTGAGTCACAGTTAATTAAGATACGACTCCTAATTACCCTGCTCAATATAACAATAAGTAAAATTTGTGAATATTTTAAGATTAATTGCTTTTTACTTTCTGTCTTAGGGTTCTGTGGCAAAACCTCATATAATTGTAGTAGGAGCTGCCACGGTAAGTCATATGGCGTATTTTAGTAAAGAAGGAAGTTCTAGCAGGATAACTTTTATGCTCTCAAGTTGGTTACATGATGAAGTTATTAAGCCTAATTTATAGTAAAAATATACTCTCAGTGAATTTTCTGTTACAACAAGTAGTTCTAAAATATCAGATCTATTTTATTATAGCTATGTGATGTACAGTACTTGCCTTTTGGCAGCAATACTGGTTGATAAGCATTGATTAGCTTGAACCTAGCTAATAAAGTAGTTTATTTGTTAAAAGCAGATTATCAATTAAAAAACTTAAAGTACTTGCATACTAACTGAGATGTGTTTTTAATAAACTCTTTCTGGTTTTAAAGTACTGCTTTTGAGCACGGTCTGATCTGGAACACTCTTTTGGAGCATGCTTATTTCTTTTATACTTGTATGGGCAAACCCCTCAATTTTACAAGAGTAATTCAACAACTGAAGAGATTACACTTCCTGAATCTTGTTCCACTGGAAGGTTCCACCACTGCTATGAGCTGCAGCATCACAGAAAACAGGGTTGACAAGGACCTGAAAAGGTCTCCTAAGCCTTCAGTTTGCCACAAGGCAGGATCAGTTACACCTGTGTTGTGCTTGGCAGGAGCCAACCAATTCTTTAAAACTTCCAGGGACAGAATTCAACAGCCCCCCACCTAAGTAGTCTATTCCAGTAGTTGGCTGGTCCTGGGAGTCAACAATTGCTCATCTCATTGATTCCACATTTAATGTCCCTTACTTCTGGATATTTTGGAAATGGAATTTGAAAGGAATTAGCTGTTGTAAATTCATACCAGGTCAAATGTAGAGGGGCAAGAATATTGTTCCGTTTTAAGCAAAATTATTTGAAAGCAGTTTGGTCCAGTGACAGTTCCGGCATTCTACCAGTCTGGAACCTCCTGGGCATACCAATCTATGGTGAATTCCCCCAGTTTTAGGGGAAGGTCCATATGTGTATGCAGACCCCTACACATTTCCTGAGGGATCAGAAATTGTCTGTTTCCTTACAGATGAAACCCCCAAAATCTCTGTAGGATCCACATAAATATTTGAGTTTTAGGAATCTCAGTAAGCCTAGAATATCTCTGCTTAGTCTGAGGATCTAGCATGTCTTACTAGCAAGAGTCTTTGTGTCTCACACAGAAAATGCCATTACATACGGACAGTGTTCTGGCATGCAGAAGGTCAAGTTGCAGAACTCAGGACTCTTAGCTAAATAATTCCTTTTACTCATATATCTACATTAGGAGGAGATATGAACCAACTATATGTATGTGATGCTCAGCTCTTTGTAACACTGACGTATTTACACAAAACATTAATAGTGGTATCTAGAGTTGGCCAAAGATAAATATCCTCTATTTTAAGGGACTTGCAGAAAAATAAAGTGCTTCAAAAATCTGACACATCAGCAACATTACTGTGGCTGGCACTAGTGAGGTAACCTGCTGCCATTATAGATAAAAGCGGTGTGTGTCCTTGGACTTGTCAGCATTTTGAAACTTACATGTGTCTTTAATTTGCCTCTCAGTTTGGTCATGCTACTTTGGTCTGAACATGTCTGTCTTAAGATGGCAACTGCATAGCAGTTTATAGATAGAAGTAAAGTCTTACAAGCTAGAGAAGCTCCAACTAGTACCAAACTCAGTTGCTTGCTTATTCTGGGAAAAGAAGGTGGTCTCAGAATGTCACTGCAGTGCTCTGCTGCTTAGTTTCCTGCTGAATAGGATATGCTTCTTAAATTGTCTGTTTAGATAATGCAGAGATTTCATAAGTAAAGATTTAGCTACTGGGAGAAACTGCTTTTTTTTCCAGAGTTTGAGTTCTTGGAGCAGCTGCATGTTATTTGTTTTCCTGAAGTATTTGTTTTTATTCAGTAATATTCTCAGTAAGTAGATTAATCAGTGTAATTGAGTTACATCAGAATTTTTATGTAGATATATGGAAATAACTGGAGAGTTCACTACATTCAGGCTGATTTCTTTTTTTTTTTCCCAGATTTTGACTAAATCAGTATAGATAGAGTAATACTTAAAAAAAAAATGCTAAATCTATTTTTCCTACAGTATGGGAGATTCTTTTCAGAAGTTAGGAGAAATTCTTGAGTGGCTGTAGCCTTCTCCTAGTCGTTTCATATAGAAGATTAAATCAGAAATGAAAATGGATCTTCTTTTTTTTTTTTTTTNTTTTTTTTTTTTTTCTTTGTGGATATCTGCAAAACAGATGGAAATATTGGCCCTTGATACTACCATCAAGTTTTGCTTGCATGCCTCTCTTGCTGTGGTCAGTCTTCCTAGACTAAAATTGACTGACTTGGCTACAATTTTTATACAATGTGGCTGGCTTTGCTACTTCTTCATTGTTCGAAGTCAAGGGGGTTTTACTTAAAACACCTTGTATCAATTTATGAAAAAACAAGTATACATTAGGTTGAATATAGATAGTCTGTTTGAATGTAATTATTTCTCTAGATGGCTGCTTGGTCCAAAGAATTCTTTTAGCACTTTAAAACTGAAGACCAAAGAAATAATCTAGCTTTATAGAAATAATGGAAAATAGCTACTAATGGAGCGATGGAATCAAATAAGTATCCTCAGACATACGGGTTCTGAATTTCTTTCTTTATTTCTCCAGTGGTCTATCAAGATTCACAATGGCAGCAATGAAGCCCTCACACAATATAAAATCAATATCACTTCAATTGCTCCTCTTTTGGAAAAATTAGCAAAAAGTAGTGATGTTTACTGGGTCTTACAAGGTAAAGTAATGAACAGCAGGTAACAATTTGTACTGTCACTGTCTGTTGAATCACTGTCTTGTGGGATACGGAAAATTTTTGTCCATAGTGCGTACTTGCAGAGTAGAAAAGGTGTTGGTTGAATTCCAGTCTAGCATTCTGCAGCCTTAACTAGCTGGTACCTAACTAGCTGGTACCAGTGATGGAAATTTTAGAGCTTTCTCAGGAAAGTCTTTTGCCTTCTGAACTCTTAATTATGTGTTAGCTTACTGTCAGAGTCAAGATGCTAGGTCTGTTCTCCTTGTGCTGTGTTCTGTGTGTGCCTCCTAGGAGTCAAGAACACAAGTGCATAAACCAGCTGTATTCTGGTGTTTGTGTTCAATTAAATTTTCAGATTACATGAGTAATAGAAAAGGTTCAACAAGTGCGTCCTCTGTGTGTGCCTGGAATGAATTTAAGTCTCTAGAATGAAACTTGCTTCCATACCCTGAGCACTGGTACACTGAGATTAGGAGCCAGAAATCACGGTTCAAAATAAGTCTGTGTTATTTTTACTCTGTCACCAAGCTTCACATTCTTTTGCTTTTTTTTCAATAAAACTAAGTTATGTTTCTGATTCTGAACAATGAGCTCAGAGGTAGAATGTACTCCTGGTTTATCTCTATGGGATACAGCATTTTAGATAATCATCACCTGAGTTAGAAACAACAGCACGTTTTGAGCCCTGATGGGGTTATATCCAGCTGTACCGTCACATCCAAGTTCCTATCAAAGGTTAATCTTCTTGCATTCCTTTCAAAACCATGTTTGTCAATAACAGAAGCAGTTAGCTGTCAGACATGTCCCAGTGGTCTGTTGAGAAAGATCCAGTCCATTTAAGTCTCTTCTGAGCTCTTTAATGGAACAAATAAGAGGAAGAGCAGTCCATAGAAACAGAGTTTTCTAGATGTCAATTGTCCAAAAGTATGCATTTGAGGCAGCAAAAGTAAATCAATTTACAGCCGGTAGAGGGTGTTTCACAGGAGTTAGGAACATCAGTAGCTTTTCGCAGCAGCTTGTTGATCTCCAGCTGATCTTTTGATCTGGAACCCCATGTTAAGCTCTACATAAAATCTGAAGCCGTTCTTCTGAAAAACTGAAATTCTGCCATCACTTAAACTGGAATCAGCAGGAGCAAGTGGAGCATGCTTATACACTATGACTTAGAGAAATGAGAAACTGGTTTCTTCTGCAGCTAATTAGAGGGTTAGAGTTTAGAGGGCTCTAGTTAGAGAGTTTGAGAGTCTTTTGCTGTTGTGTTTTGTTTGTCTGTCTGTTTGTTCATGTGTCTATTCTGCTGCCTGTCTTTGGTCCTCTTGGCTTTGGAGTCTTGCCTTGGGGGATTCCATTGCTGAGAGAAGGCATAAGCAGCTCTGTACTCCATCATTATATACTCTTCATGGGTTTGGGGAAATCAAACAGGCGTTCACGTCTGGCTAAAGCTTTCTAATCTATAAGCACTTATGCATGACTAGGGGAATGGCGATAAGAACATTTCCTCATAAACAACTCTCCATACTACACTAGTTACTGTAACAGTCACTCATTCCTCATTGTACATTTTTTCTGTACCATTAAACAAGTGTGGCTACCTAAATGAAAGGAGCCTGTACAATTTGAGCTAAGTATTTGTTAAGATTAATATGCCCATTCTCTGTCCTTTCAAATTCAGACCCTGTTTATGAAGATATGCTGAGTGAAAGTCGGAAAATGATCACTAATGAGAAAATAGATGCTTATAATGAAGCAGCCGTTCGTATTCTGAACAGCAGCTCCCGAAATTCCAAAGCTAAAGTCAAAGTGTTCAGTGTATCAAAACTGATAGCACAAGAAACTATCATGAAGTCTGCAGACGGCCTGCATCTCCCTGAATCAAGCAGAGATACAGTAAGTGTTTTTATCACTGGTCAACATTAAAAAGCAATAATAGTAAAACAAGATTTTAAGTCAATGTTCTGAAATTGCAGATAATATGAATGTAATGAGGGTCTGCACATTCTTCAGGAAATTTTGTTCAGAAGATCTCAATAGGTGGGAGGGCAGTCAGTTGTATAGGACATTTGAAAAACATAATAGCAAACACATTAGTGCGTAGCTATTTTAAAATAGCTGTTAATCTGCTAGACCTTTTAGATCCTGAGTGCAAACTTCGTGCCTTCATGTGCATGAATGAGTTAGAGTGACAAGGATCTGTAAGGCAGTGCTAATAAATGTCTTAAATTTTCCCGTATGTGCCCATATAATTTTGTTTAGTAAGGAGTATGAAAAGCATAAGAAAACACACAATATACACCTTCCTGGGTGTGCGGAGCGCCACTGCCTTTATTTCTTATTTTATATATATGCATGCAGTGAGCCTCTCTGAATTTTGTCAGTCTGCCTTTCTTGTGATGGAGCTCTCCCACCGTGTCATTGTCGTATTTTAGAGACTTTCCTTACTGTGCCCCTTTAGGACCCAAGTTTGTGAGCTGTTTTTCGTTTATAGTCTGTTTAGCTCTTTATAGCTCCTTTTACAGCCAGTAAAGAGAACCCTGCTGTTGTAAGGATTCGGATTAATTCTTTTTGCTTACCTCAAGAAGCTCAAGGGTTTCCTGTTTGAAAAAGATGGTTTTGACTGTACTGTTGAATGCAACAAAGTGTATGGGTGTACTGGGAAATTGAATCTGTGTAATGATAAGGGAGAATTGCATACGTTTTATGGCAATGCATGCTCTAGAAGAAAATTTCTCACGATGAAAACGTTAACTTTTATTAGAGATTAATTGACAAACCTGCCTATTTCTTTGACAGAATGCAATGATTCTTATGAATGTCTACTGCAATAAGATAATGAAGCCCATTGATGGCTCCTGCTGCCAGCCTCAGCCTCCTCTCACTCTGATACAGAAGTTAGCTTTCTGTTTCTTTACTTTGTCCATTATTGGATCTTTAATTATCAGTTTAATTCATCGGAATAATTTTCGGAAGAACAAATTGTGCGCTGATTTGGAAAGTGGAGAGGAGAAGAAACCTGCCATCAGCACTCCTAATGTTTCTACGTTAGAGATGCTCTTACACTCCTTCTGCAAACTTGGTCTAATCATGACCTATTTTTATCTGTGTGACAGAGCAAATCTTTTCATGAAGGAAAATAAATTTTATACACATTCATCTTTCTTCATCCCAATCGTCTATATCTTGGTTTTGGGAGTATTTTATACCGAAAATACCAAAGAGGTAATGATCATGTTGACATCCTGCTTATGACATCATTTCCCCGTTTGGGTTTAAATAACTAATTGCTAAATATTGAAAGTTAAATTTTCAAAGTCAGTATAACTCACCTGCAAAAAATGCATTCACAAGAAATGTAATGATTACATGGAATTAGATGTGGAAGCTTTTTGAAAGCATATGAATTTAAGCGGTTTTAGCCTTTCATTCAGTGAAATTTGAAGCGAGCACAGCTCAGATACAAGAGCGTGTAGAGCACTTTAAAATCTGGTAGACCTGTGTCCACTAGACAGTAGTCTTTTACAATTGAGACCTATTTACCCATAAAGTGGTTTATTGTTTTGAACTTTTTCTCCTCATTTTGTAGATGTTCGTTGTACTTTTTGGAATAGCAACACTCTTGTTTTGTTTTGCACTAGACTAAAGTGTTAAATAGAGAACAGACTGATGAATGGAAGGGCTGGATGCAACTTGTTATTTTGATTTATCATATCTCTGGAGCAAGCACTGTAAGTGGTTTGAATTTCATTTCTTTTTAAATGGGAATGCAATTTGGGTGTGTTACTGCAAAAGAAAGATAGTGCGAATGCATATTTAGAGTTGAATAGAATTAATAACTCATGCTATTGTTCCTGTAGTTTTAAAAATTGTATTAGCAGAATTAGTTTTTCTCTCTATTTAGGTGTAGATTTCATTGATAAGAGCATTTTATATGTTACTTAGCCAATGAAAAAATATATTTGTTTCCTCCATGTAGAATATTATGTTGCTTTATTTTTAATTGCTAACAACACTTCATTTTTATGTTCAGAACTTGAAACTGCTGAAGGTAAGCTTTCAAAGATCCTCTCTTAACTCTCTCTTAACTGGTTACAGAACATGGAAAGTGTAGAGCAATAATTAGCAGCAACTCATTTTAACATCAGAGAGCTTAGGGCAACAAAAGAACCTAGTAAGAAATAGGGAAATTCAGCATAATGTTTCTTCTCTTAGAGCTGTTTTACTGCAATGCAGAAGCAGCATAAAATGGGGGGAAGAAAGGAAAATCAAAAGCATTTACATGGCTATTTATAAAAGGTACTTTATTTTTCTCAACAGTTTTTGCCTGTGTACATGCACATTCGAGTCCTGGTTGCTGCATATCTGTTCCAAACAGGCTATGGACACTTCTCGTATTTTTGGGTAAAAGGGGACTTTGGTGTATACAGAGTGTGTCAGGTAAGAGTATCTACTTACCCTTTTTATAAAGAAATTTGTTCAGATAACACCACATCCGTAATATATCCATACTCCCTAAATAATGTGATATGAGATTACTTAACTAAGGTCTCCACCTTAAAAATGGCTGTTGTTGCCATGTAATCTGATCTGTTTAAATGGTACCCTTTATCTAATACGAACATATAGTATATAAATGATACTTGCAATGTAAAAAAATGCAAGTATGCAGCCCTTAAAATATCAAGACAAATAATTTTCGATATAAAACAGTGAAGTTTTCATTGCAGTAGCAATTTACAATAAATATCAATATATAAGTAATGATGACACATTGGCTGGCAGTAAAAAGGGATATCATTTGTGAGAAATTTATTTGCTAAATCTTCCTGGATTTTTTCAGTAGTCACTGGTGAGTAAGAGGTTTATGTGGATACCTATGATGTTTTGAATTGCCTTCTGGAATAGCCTTCTTCCAGTTACTATTGAGAATAAAGAGGTGATGTGAAGGTTCTCATCCGGTCGCCTCTATTGAAAAACAAAACAAACAAACAAAACAAAACATGATGGTTTTCTCCAATTAGCCATTGGAAATACTTCATTTTGTTTCTCTTACCTTGTTCTTAAAACATGAGTCTGCTCTATGTTGACATTTTCCCGTGTGTGTTTGTATTTTTTTACTTATTAGTATGTTTCTCTTAGAGTTTTCTTTATACAAGTAGATTGATGTTTGGCAAATCCTAGAGTCAGTTGGGTACAGAATTTCTTTTTTTTTGTCCTCTTCTGTGAATAAAGGTATTTATTCAGCAAGTCATTCAGCACATTGGTTTGCTTTCTCCCAGCATAACAAGTCTTTATGTAGAGGAAACAAATGTTTTCTTGTCTCTGATTAAAATTTAAGTCATTTCCACTTGCTTAAATTGTGAAAGCTTTTGATTTTAGTATGCATTTTGGATTTTTTCCTCACTTGTTGGTGAAAATAAAAACTTTTTGGTTGGTTAGTTTGGGAAATAAATAGTGTCCCAAAGCACTTGTGGTACCTCTCTTTCCTTCAGATGAGTGATCTTTCTGGTCTCTTAAAGAAACTCTTCACATTGCTACTTTATTAAGTATCCAACCATTTTGCACTGAAGTAGATTAATAATACATGAACAAGAGGCATCACTGTAGTAATTGCTATGTCTTGAAAGAGGTAACAAAGTATCGCCAAATATTGTAGGTTGTTTTTTTCGTTCTCAACTGAGAATTTGTTGGGTTGTATTTTTTATTGGAACAGTTAGCTCTCTGCAACAGTATGTTTAACTATTTGATAAATTGAATAGGGTCAGAAACACCACACCCTTCTACTGCTTTTTCTTTAGAAACAGATGAAAATTTCACGAACATTATCAGATGTATCTGCTTCCTTTGAAAAACAAATATGCAGTTTTATTTTTTTTTATTCATTTAAAAATTGGTGTTTTGCTTGGCCCCAAAGCCTTTTCAATTAGGGGTTTGAGTTTTCAGATCAAAATGCGAAACAGGGAGGAAACAAATATTTTCCAGTCAGCTTTATTGATTCTGTGGGTTGTTTTCTTTTCCGAAGACAGTGCATTGAAGCCTACATTTGTTAATAAAGAAAATTAACAACACTGGAGAACGTACCTATTTTTGTGGTTTCCCTCCCAAGTTTTGCGATGTGTGCTGTACCAGCCTAAAAAAAAAAAACCAAAAAAAAACCCACCACAAAACACAAAAACAAATCTTTAATTGCTATTAAAAGTTACATCGTCATATAACTCAGCTCATCATGCTTATTAAAAGAATGATGAGAGCACTGGTGATGGCCCAGGCACTGGGGGACTGAAAGCAGAGAGGCATTGACAGCATCCAGCAGCTGGAATACCCTGTCCCAGCCTCGGGTCAGTTCTGGTTTACCTTTTTTCCTTGCTGTCTCCACCCAAGTAGGCCAGCATAGGACAGATCCAGTTCTACATCGTCAGCCCGCAGTCTGACCGTGCATTATTGATGTTCTCAGAGATATTTAAGCCGTGTTTCAACTGAAATACTATCAGCACGTGAGATGCGAGTCGCTATCCCTGGAGGTGTTTAAAAGACGTATAGATGAGGTTCTTAGGGCCGTGGTTTAGTGCCAGAGTTGGGTTAATGGTTGGACTCAATGATCCTGAGGATCTCTTCCAACCAAAATGATTCTATGTGAAATACATTGATATTTTCATATAGTGCTAAAGAAACATGTTCCCATCTCTCTTAGCTTTGCCTCCCAGTTTATATGTACTCCGTTTTCTCTGACTCCTTCCAGGTTTTATTTCGTCTCAATTTCTTGGTCGTGGTACTGTGCGTGGTGATGGACCGACCTTACCAGTTCTACTATTTTGTGCCACTAGTCACTGTCTGGTTTATGATCATTTATGCCACCTTAGCTATATGGCCTCAGATAGTCCAGAAAAAAGCAAATGGTAAGGTTTTTTGTTCCCACTTCTGCTATAAAACATTTGCATGTTACTAGAAATGATAACCATACAGAGAATGGTCTAGTTAGTACACCTCAGTCTCTTTTTAACATAGTCAAAATGTGTTAAACAGCTGTTCACATACATCTGGTTTGTCATAGATGGATTATATGTCAGTTGAAAAATGTAACAGCTGATAACTGAAGTCCATCTCTGATTACAGTCATATTACAATACTTTTTAATAGGTTTTGACCATCAGAAATGTATTTTATCAAGAGCTGTAGTTTTACTGGATGCAAACTAAAAATATAGGTTATACTACTGATGCTACTCGAGGTTGTTGCTGTGTTGTACTTCTGGGGACAGCATGAACAGGGGCGCTCAGACTTTCCTGTTCTGCATTGCCAACGTGTCTTATCCATCCTGAGCACAAATTCTGCTGTATCCTGCCAAATGAGAACTTGGGCTTTGCTATCTTAGTATCTCAGATTAAGTGAATTATCAGAAATATGTCTTGTGAGACGGATATTTTCAATAAAAGCTGAAATGAAATCCCAGTTTATTTTATGCATTGCAGTTCATTGAAGAGCTGTCATCGTGTGGTAAATGCTTATTATTTAATTCACCTAAATTAGAATTAAAACATTAAGAGTCTTATATCCTCCTTCCCTATTGATGGAGTAATATCCAAATTGTATTGTCTGCAGATATGACCATGAAATATACCAAATGCATCCTAGGAATAGATGCTGCAAAAATATAACTAGAGAGTAGTTTTACAAGATATCTTGAAGGCAAATAGCTCCAATATTGCCTTTTTTTTTAACCTACCAAGGCAGTTCTGCTCCAGATAGAGAGAAATTACTATTGTGTGTGTTGGGGCAATAGTGTACTATGAAACTAGAAGATCTTTCAGTGACAACTTCCACCTGTTTAAGTCCCTGTTTACAGCCGCCAAATTATGTGGCAAGAGAGGGAGATGATCTCTGCTGCAGTGGTGAGGTTTGAGTAGAGCTTAGTATCAGTCGGCAGCTTTGAGGAGCAGATTTTCAGGCTTTTCTTAACAAGATACTTGTCCTTCATCACCTGCAGTTGAGCTTTGGAGTACAACTGGTACCTCAAAGTTTAATAACGTGTGCTCTATTTATTTCACATGGCAAAACTGTTGGGCATTTTGTTTTATTTATTTGTTGACATTCACCTAGAATAAGGACTGTCTGTGCAGAGTGTTTGGGAAGGCAGAGACTTTAAAATCATGTTTCTGTTTAAACATCTAAATTCTCTTCTTTCTGTATGTGTGTTGCTCCTGTTTTAGACATGAGGCTTGATTTAGGATTAATAAGGATTAAGATTAATAATTGCTGTGACTATTTATTTTAATTGCTTAAAATAGAATTTAATATGTAAATGTACATAGTGATAAAATATTGCAGGCAATATTTGAACAGTTATTTATGAATGTATCTATTATTAAGCATAACTACACTAAATAATTGACAATTATTATTTAATGTGTCCTGGCTGTTCTGCTCTTGAAAAATTGATGATTGTGTACTGATTAATTTATTTCTTCCTCAGGAAACTGCTTGTGGCACTTTGGTCTACTGCTGAAACTGATTTGCTTACTGACATGTATATATTTTCTGTCATATTCTCAGGTTTGTAAATTTTCACTATTTTTGTCCTTAATGACCTGAGAGTATATTACCTATCTCTACTTATTAATGTGTGCATAACTTGTATATTTGCTTCTGCATCATAAATACAGAAGAAGAAAAACGAAACCTTTCAGTTTCTTTTCATATTTGAATTGGTGTGGATGCTGGAAAAAACCACAATTCTGTATCTTACTCACGGTTTCAGTATACTACTGCATGTGTCATAAATACAAAGGTCTATGCTTTGGTTTGGGAGTGAGGTTTTTCTGATGTGCTTAAGGTTGCTGGTTTTTGTGAGCATATGATGGTACGTATGGTGATATGAAGATCACCATATGAAGATCGTATGTCTCTTAGTCCTGGAGCTGGCTTTGATACCTTATCAAAAGCCTGGTTCTCACGCTAAGTTAGGCACTCCCTGCCCGCTGTGTGTAGCTGGCAGGAGTAAGGGCAGCGCTGGGCACTCTGGGATTTTTACACTTGTTGAGTCTTCCGTAGAGTGTACATTTGTTATCGCAACACATCGGTGTACCTCTCCCTTTAAGTACAAAATGGAAGGTGTTCCAATACCTTCACGGGAAGCAAAGCTGAAACCCTTTCTCATCTGAAGTATTTTTGGTCACGATGTTTGTTTGTTTGTTTTCTTTTGTTGAGGGGAGCGCCTTCAAGGAAGCCTGTTATTTTGGCAATGCCGCGTAGCTAGCGAAGCAGGGATGTGATAATATTAAAAGACAACATATTGATTTAAGTGTAGTGAATATGGTTGACATCAGTGTTAACGCTTTTGCCGTGTTTATTTTTTACAGGGTGCATTTGAGAAGATATTTTCTTTTTGGCCACTGTCCAAGTGTTTCGAACTGAATGGGAATGTCTACGAATGGTGGTTCAGGTGGAAGCTGGATCGCTATGTATGTAACATTTGCATAAATTTATACTGGTCTTTCAAGTGTATTTTTTATTTTGGGGTAAGGGGAGGTTGTTTTCCTTTCCTCCAGAAAAAGCAGGAGTTTGTCCCTGTGGATTCTTTGATATAAGACTAAGCTGCACCCAACTTACTTCTGCGAATGTCTGTCAAAGCCTTCCTTAAAAGATGGGTGTTGGTTTATTTGTTGCTGGATCCTGCTTAGTTTGCTTTTAAAAAATAAAGTCACTAAGTGACCTAGATTTCTCTTTTCTCAATAATTTTACTGTGAAAATTTAACACCTATAGCACTTTAGGCTGTTGATATACAGGGCAGATTATTGTGGTGGCTTTCTTAATATTTTTTGACAGCTGTATCAATTAAGGATATATTTCTTTTAAGTTTACCTTTAAAACGCTTTTAAAATCAGTGTCTTGATGCCCAAATCAGACTATTCTTTCACGTATTTTTAAGTGGTTTTCCAGTGGGAAAGTGCTTTCTTTCCAATTACTGACCTTATGATGTAGGGGAATAGAACAGGGAGACATTGGTCTTTTTTACTTGTTTGGTTTTTCTGCCCTCTTGCTAAGGAAAGTGGAGTTGCTAAGATGGGTGCATTTATGTGCTAACCTAATCTGAACGGGATCCGTGCACAGGGACGTTCCCAGCTTGGAGCTGGCGAACAGCCTGTGTTCTGTGGTGCTGCTGGAGAGGAGATCCCAAAGTGAACAGAGGAGACGAGCACCGCGTGGGCCCGAGACAGCATCGTGTTGGTAGCCAGTGAGAACTTGGCATAAGGGCGTAAAACAGAGTGTTGAGGAGCTGTGTCTGTGGGAGAGGGAAGCGCTTCTGGTGCTTCTTGAATGTTTTCACTTGCCAGCCTGGGAGAAGGCCAGAGATTCATGGTTTTTCCCCAGAGAAAGGCCTTTTCAGTGCTGCCATGGATTGCAGAGGGGAACAGTAGGTACTTGAAAGCTTCTTGAAATTTTATTGTCTTGTCTCTAATGCTCTGTGAAGCATTAGTAAGAGTATTTTATTTCTAGTGTTTTAGTTGAGTTAAAAATGTGGCTTATGACAACCTAGGGTAGAAAGCCTATTTCTGTTTGCTTCAGTAAATCTGGGAAAGGGCCTTTTGGCACCTAATCTTCAGTATTACAAATAGTTTATCCTGTAGTATTTCTGTTAAGAGTTTGTACCTGAAGTACTTGTAAAGCCGTGAAATATTCAATGCATTCTGTTTGTCTTTTACAGGTGGTTTTTCATGGGATGCTGTTTGCTTTTATTTATCTGGCATTGCAGAAACGTCAGATGATATCAGAAGGAAAGGGAGATCCCCTTTTCTCCAGCAGAGTTTCAAATGTTTTATTATTTATTTCAGTTGTATCCTTTTCGGTACGTACCTAGTATAACCAGTACAACCAGGTTTGTAGATCTCTAAAGAACAAGTTTTCTGAAGTTCTTATTTAGAAAATACATTGATTTAAAAAATCAGATCTTGATCTGGAGATACTTCAGCTGTGCTTTTGTGCACAGCCCTACCTATCTACTCGCTAAATATTTTTGCTTTCAGTGAACTGTAGATGAAAATGTCATCACTCTTTCAGTTCATTGTTCAAAGGTCACTAGAAAATTGGAACATGGAAATAATACGGTAGATAATGCAGCTCCTATCTTCGCTCTTGATTGCTTTTCTATTTGTGATGAAAGAATTGTCAACAGTATAGCTTTAAACTGGAGTATTAACAACTGTGGTATTCATCAGTTGCAGAGAATTTGAGAGAAAGAAAAAACTAAGCGCATGGAGTTTTTTCTATTACTGTCCCACATCTTAGTGAACCAACTAGTGCTGAAGCATTTCAGAATAGGTTACCTCTTGTTTCATTTTTAAATGTTACATGTAATTGCTACACAGGCTGATTTTCTTTTTTTTTTTTTTTAATCTTCTAGACCTACTCTATTTGGGCTAGTAGCTGTAAAAACAAGACAGAGTGCAATGAACTACATCCTTCTGTTTCTGTGGTGCAGGTAATTATAATTATAGTCCTTTTCCTTACACTCATAGAATCTCTAGTCTGTTCTTGTTTGGGCTTTTAAAAAAATTGATTTAAAATATATTTTTGCTTTAGCATGAAATGTCAGCTGTTGAGCTTCATTCTCACATCTGAAAGTGAAAAAGGGTTTAACTACATTGCTCGTTTTTCGTTGCCTTTAAGCACTGAAACAATATACTGTAATTCTGCTTTTGATTAACCTTGACATCCTTAATGTAGGTTTCTTATGCACCATTTTAAGTCCAAACCCAACTTTTGACTAATTGCATAGCAGTGGGAAAGAAGAAAGCTGTAGAGAAACGTGCGTGTTTGGGAGGTATTAATGTAGGGAGCAACCTATGGCACCCTGTAGTCACTTTTAGGCAGAGAAGAGGTGGGCCACAGGGGCATGCATCTGGTTTTCTAAAATTTAGATTTCCTTCTTACTGTGTCCCGTGCCCCTCTATACCCCAGGTGTTTGATTCTGTTCCCTCTCTGTTTCCTTTGGGTTTTTTTGTGGTTTTTTTTTTTTAATAGTTTGTCCTGCTCTCCTGAGGGGCAGCATGTGTAAGTTTTTCAATACGATTTGTCCATCTTGACACCTTCTCTTTGAAAAGTGAGGGTCGACTCAGATTTGTGGCCACCTTCATCTTAGGCCGGCATGGTGTAACATGTTTTGTGACCGTGCCTAGTAAGTGTATAGGAATATCTATCAACATCAAGGCCACGAGCCTACTGAAGATTTAAATGTGACTTGCGATGCTGTAAGAATGTTGTGTAAGAGATTTGCAAATTCAAGACCTACTTGTGTGGATTTTTGTTTGGTTTTTATATTTATTAGATTTTAAAGAAAATTGAATGCCTAATGTACTTTGATTTAGATGTGAAAATGAATAAACCTTTTGTGTGTGTGTGTAATTGGCTTGTCATCCACATTCACTTTTAAAAATTTTTTTTTTTAAAGATTTTAGCTTTCATCCTCATCAGGAACATTCCTGGATATGTCCGATCTGTGTATAGCTCGTTCTTTGCCTGGTTTGGCAAGATTTCTTTGGAGGTAAGTAGAATGATCGGAAGTACAGTGAATTGAAACTTAGAAATGTAAGGTGGTTTATTGTCTGAATTGTAGTATAACACATGAATAGTGAAAAAAAAATTACCATGCTGTCATGTTGACTTCTTTTAGCATTGTAGCTTCCATCTACAATTAAATATCATAGCTGAAATAGCAGTCTCACGATAGCAAACCTATTTCTTCTGCTGGTTTTGGGCAGGAGTTTTAGGTTGCCAGAGTGGGGGTTGAATGCTGGAGTAAGATGTGGTGTGTATGCAGTTGGAAGATAAAAATTTAAAGCAGTGGAAGAATCAGCATGAGTTATACTGGCAAGTATTACACTTATAAATGTGTTTGCCCTAGAAGGCTTTCTTGCATTGATAGAAAATGTAACTTCACAAACAAAACCCTTCTTAGTGCATATGTTAAGTTGTTCCACTGAGTGTATGTTTTGAAACAGTAGGAGTTATCTTACTTTCATTTGCTGTTCAGTAATATTAAATGTTTCTTTTATTGTACTACTAGAATATGTTATTTGAAAGGAAATGAACTTAGAGGAGAAACTCATTGTAATATAATGTATATGTAGTACGTGATTTTGAATTTTTCATAAACGATCATGTTTTCATTGTTCTCATTCCTGGTGAACTTTAAGGTGCTGATCAACTCCAGGGACCTCTGTATTCAATGGCAGTTGAAGCGTTATCTTTTATGTGCAGGCACATTAGTTCAGTCCCTCACCAGAGGCAGAGTAACTGAGCGGAGGCTCATTCCTCCTCTGTTCTGACCCAACGTGAATGATGAACCTGGACGCCGCGCTTGGTTAAGGACTAAGCAAACCCATTTTACTGTGCGCTGTGAAGACGAATAGTTTTGTCTTCTAGCAAAGATGTGTGAAAAACAGCTTCTCAAAGTATGTTATTGAATCGTACATGTCTGCCTTAGGCAGAAGTACGGTGTGTCAGTTGATGCAATAGTAATAATTATATGTTTTTATATAAGTAAAAATACTTTTATGTAAGTATTATTAAAAACACTTTTTTTTTTTCTTTCAGCTTTTCATTTGCCAATACCACATCTGGCTGGCAGCAGACACAAAAGGGATCTTGGTGCTCATTCCTGGATATCCAATGTTTAATGTTCTTGTCAGCACTTTTATATTTGTGTGTGTGGCCCATGAAATTTCTCAGATCACTAATGATCTGGCACAGATTGTGGTTCCTAAAGATAACTCAACTCTGCTGAAAAGGTTGCTGTGCATAGCTGGATTTTTTTCTGGACTACTTTTCTTCTCAGCAATGCAAGATCAGTCAAGGCATTAATTTGACAAGATTCTTGGAAACTTTCTTCAGGTTTACTTTGTGTCTGCCTGAACAAATACTCTGAACTGGAGGTACAAGAAGACACTTAAATGAAGCGTGTGGAAAATGTATATAGTGCGAATGTACATATTTTGTGTGGAAATCGCCTTCTCAAAGAATCTGAGAAACAAGAATGCACTGTACAGCATTGCATGTGAAAATGAGTCTTTTCTACTGGATATACGTTTCTGTTTACATATCTGTTTAAACATGACATGAAGAAGTGAAGTTAAATGGTTTAATAATATCATGTGCGTATCACAGAATTAACTTTACCTTGGGTCAGCCAAATGAAGAGTGGATGTTACAAGAGCACTGCCTGCACGGAACGCGTGCTGTCAGCTTTCTCATCGAGGAACAAAACAGCAAACTTCGTTAACGGTCACCGTTAGCTGATGTGAAACATGAAGTTACTGGTAAACCAGGGCATTTTTCTGAACAAAATGGTAATTTTTTTTGTTTAGAAATTAGTATTTTGGGTGGAGATAGTATATGTTATATGAAACCCTTTATACGTCGAACTAAATAGTCATCACCAATTCAGTGGTTTAAGATTATATACAAGTTTACATAATATTTTATGAGCTTCTTTTGGAAATTTAATAAGTTTTCAGCAAATATGGTGAATTCTGAGGTGGAATTTTTTTATACAGATAATTTGATATTTTTTTTTTTTTTCCTAAAATGGTTTGCTTCCTCATAAATTTTCCACTAATTCATTTAACTGTGTGCAGTTCTCTGTACAACCCCAGTGAACAAACGGATGAATACATTTCAGAGGCGCAGTTCAAGACAGAGAATCTTCGGAAGACCTCCAGCCTTTTCCAGTCAGATGAAATCCCACCACATCTGCTCCATTGGATCTTCTGGAACTGGGCGAACAGGGGAACGGTGATCTTTGAACCTCTCGTGGAGTTCGTAGGTGACCTTGAACTGCGTCTCACTAGGGAACTGGTGCCATATTCTCTCCTGTAATAATATTGTTTGAAAGGATGAGAGTCAATCTGTTGGTGTAATGAGGAAGAGGGATTGAATGGTCACCTTGTTGCGTCCAGATGGTTGAGTCTCGGAATTACAAGTGAGATGAGGTTGGAGCTGCTTGAAGGAACCTTTTTTACCCCATCCCTTTTAGCAGCACCCATCTTGCTCAGTAACTCTTCCCTTTAGCATAAAAACTGAAAGAAATAGCCCTTTTGCGTGGCACTGAAGTTACAGTCATTTCTGTGTTGTTTGTGGTTTTGGTTCAAGTGATAGTTTGACCTCCAGTTGTTTTTTCATTTTATCCTTCCTACTGATTACTTGTTAGCACAAGCACGGTATTGCTTTCTGAGCATATGTGCAATTACGTGTGATTAGAAACAATACGATTTCTAATTTGTACCATATGTACTGTCATGTATGTGTGTTTGATCTTATCCCAGTTAAAAAATTGAATTCAATCTTGCGGCCATCAATGAGTGGAAGAAAAAAAAGTGAAAAGAATGGCTTTTTTTTTTAATTTTGTGGAGAACAGTTTCTTTTAAAGAATGACCAGGCATTCATCATAAAAAAAATAAATCATTCATTTCCCCCAAATTCAGCAGTTTGACTAAGCCTGCCAGCTGTTTTGAAGCTATTGGAAAGACACTCAGCTACTTGTTCTTTGTGCGCATGATTTCCAGTGTTTGGGAAGTGAAGCTCCTTGATCAGCACCTCGGAATGGCTGAAGGATGGTGTAGGTGAACGCGGAGGTGGCGATGGGACGTGTAACCTTCATCTGTGCCAGTATTAGGAGCAATGGGGAACTGTGGGTTTGAGGGATAATTCTTGTTTTGTTCTTCACAACTTAAGTATTGTAGATATAATTTTATTTATCTGTTGTACAGACTTGGTTAAAAGATTTATTTTTAATGTTTGAAATAATGCACTTGTTTACTATTACTGTATGCGGGATAAATATATTTTCTTTTCAGGTTATGTAAAAATATGACGTAATTTAAATATTAAATAAATGTGCTGTGGATGCTTATTTTTGTAATGGGAGCAGCATCAATTAAGTAAAAACTTTTTCTTGCTTGACTCTAGCTGGACTACAGTTCACTATTACACCTACCTTAAACTACAGATTATTAGTATTGCAGTTTCTCCAAAGTGATAGTCTGGATACTATTACTTCAAATGAAGGGCAGATATTCACTCGTATCACAAATTATTTCAGATGCAATGCAGGGAGAACGATTCTTCTGCAGTAAATGGCACTGTCCCGCGCCTGATGACGTTACAGCCAAAACTGCCCCTGGAGCGTGGGGGACTCGACCACTTTATCCCCCAGGAAAGCGCGGCAGAGGAGCTGACTTGGCTTTTCTTCAGCCTGGCAACGTGAAGAAACCCAGCCCTAAGATTTGTTTGGTTTCAGGAATTTAAATTAGCTGCCTAAGAAGAAGGGACTACTTCAGCAAATGATTCAGAGTGGTAGTTCCTATCACCAAAGCTCCTGGAACAATTGCAGAGATAATATCTAACGTGGGCAGCTGCAAATACTCTCCATCCTTTCCAGTTACACCAGCTCCCCCAGTTTAAACCCTGTACAATTGGGGCCACTTCCATCCAGTATCACCATCCATGATGTTAACAGCTGTAACGCAAAGTTGTTCAGGCATCATTATGTAAAATAACCAGGCAACATCAGTACTTAATGTTTTCCTATTTATTAGATTTTACATTTCATATATTTACAAAGAGATCTGTAGTGCTTTCTATTTAATTTGGTTGCAACTGTCAATCAATACAATATCAGTTCATACTGTCATCATACATTGAAAGAGGCTGTAAATTTACTGTTTTAACCATCAGCACTTTCAACTAATTTTTTAGCCACTAAGTGTCTTTCGCCAGCTTTAGAAATCTATGCTTCCATAGTAATTGCTTTAATAAGTAAAAATAAATAATTTGTTATTAAACTTACCTCAAATAAATGAAACTTTCAGTCATAAAATAATTCAGGTGTGCTTAATACTCAAGTCACCTACATCATTAGATTCTTTTCAGAGTAGGTGCAAACTGATTCTTTATGCATGTACACACCAGTTTAAGAAATTTCCTTAAATATATTGGCACTCTTATAAATTAATACAAATGAGATAGGAGCAGCTCAACCGGTAGTTAATTGATTGTCATGTCATACTCAAGTTATCAGAAATTGTTATGAGCCAAATCCAATACTATTTACAATGTTTAGTCTTAAGGTTGCATTAAATACCATTATTTAAAATCCATTCCATTCATTTCTGTTTCAAAGCACTGACAGCTCACGCATTTGAAATCAGTAGCAGAAACGAACAAATTAGCAGAAACCAAATGCTGATTGTACTTAAATTTTTCCCTGCTTGGGTAAAAGATGTGAATCTTTTATTTACTATAAATCTCGGGGTGCGGTTTCCTAATTCACTTTTCACCGGTAACTACCCAGGCTGCAGGGAGAACGGAGGGCTCTCCCAGCAGGCTGCGTGGCTCAGGAAACCGTTTTCCTGGTACCTCTGGATGAGGTGGGTACTGAGTAGGAACGGCTCGCCATTCCAACTCTTTCAGAAACTTCGTTTTTCAACTTCCACGACTGGAGCTTGAGCTGCTCTGGCAGTACCACGACCACTGGCACTGCGCTATGGCTGGATGCGTTTGGTAACGTAATCCTGGCTTGTGCTCAGCGCTTGGGGCAGCCTTGCAAACTCTGACGTTTAAGGCTCAGCAATATACAAGTACAATGTACTGAGCACTGATTCTATACTTTGCTGCAATAGTTGCCATATTGTTGCACAAAATGCATCTAAAAAGCAGCTCAGGACTTCTTTTAACTATCTGCCGAGATCCAAGCTTATAAACACATCATTTGCTTAAAAATGAACATAAAAAAACCCACATGTTTTGAAGGAAAAGGGTCATAATTGTAATAAGGAAAAAAAAAAAGCCAGTGACTATTCTGTCTTCTCACAAACTCTAATAACCCTATTTTACAGTTTCTTTTTAGCCTCAGTCTTAAATTTAAATTTCTCAATTACTCAGAGCTTGTCTTAGCAGAGACCTCAGCAACCTCAGCTAAGGAAATGTATCAGGCATTTAGTAATTTCAAAGCAGGCGCAGCTTTCTGTTTACAGTGCAATGTCCTGATCAACATAGAGCTTCTGAAAGAGAAAATATTACAGAAAAAAAGGCAAAACGTAAGTGTCAGCTTAGGACAGCACAACGCTCTGGGGTAAAACCCAAAGAACTGTCGGTGTGAGCTGTTAGAGCTGGAGACCCTGAGGCCCCGTGTTGTGCTGTATTTGAGGATTCAAAGAAGCATCAGAAAAATTCATTTTAAATACATACAAAAGTGGCGGAAGATAATTTATCTCCACCTCTTGAACACAAGGAAACCTCAGTTCAGATCCTTTTAACAAAGTTCATATTATTAAGCTTTTAGCTGCACAGACAAATGCCTCTCAAAGTAACCACCTCCCAGGAAAATATGTATTTAATCAGCTCCTTTTTAAGAGTCTAAAAAATATTCCTTGGTTTATTGGATAGCTCGCTCTCCCACAACTCTTTTTGCTCCAAAAACAACACAGAAGGTGGAGGATAGTTAATAAAAAAAAAAAAAAAAAAAAAAAATCCAAACCCCCAAAATACCACCATGCATTGAGGCATCAGGAATATCATCCAAAAAAAAAGACTGTTTTTAAAGAGTTAAAAATTAGTCCATGGATACCATAACAAAATTTATCCTTGTTTACTGGCAGATATTAATTTCTACCTATGGTAGTTTGTAACAGCTGCTTCTAACAGAACCAGATGAATGAATGGACAGATTTTAAATGTTTTATTGCTTGCAAGTTGTCAAATACAGGAAAAAATATCTCTGGTAAAGGAAGAGAAATCCAATTTTTCAACAGGAATAATTTTAGGGTTTGGGGTTTTTTTGTTTTGCTTTTTTTTTTTTCTTCCAAAAATAACTTTCCTCATGATATTTTTATGATCTCTACAAAATCAATGCTTAATAAATCTAGAATACTATTTCTGAGCCTCATCCAGTTGCAGAAGTGTTCATGCTTGTACAATACTGCTTCTCGTGTGCCAATGTGAGGCAAATATACCAGCCCAGTGAAGAGAGTCTGAAATCCTTTGAACCTGCTGCTTATTTCGAAGCTTTGATTTCCCTGTTAAAACTTCCAGGAGAGATCACAAGACAGAATAAAGTTTGATATTTATTAATACATATATTTGAAAGATTATTTTCTGAATGTAACAAATATAAAAAGTTATCAGTGTTTACAAATTGTCAAAAATGTCCAAAGTACAAAAGGATACAGTACATTAGTTATATGGAAGTGATTGTACTCTCTGGCACTGAAATCATCTTAATACTGTGGGCATACACAATATACACCAGAAAAACTCATGCATCAGTCAGAACAAATAAGGAAAGAAGACAATTTGCTGCCTTCTCTGATTACAAATTCATTGCTTCTGTTAGTTTTCTTTCCTCAGGAATACCATTTACCTGCAAATAGATGAGAATTTTTATAATCCATCAGTGGCAGATGATGCTTCAACAATACTGAACTGTCAGTGGGTAGCACTGCACATAAATACTATTTGTTAGTCCTTTACCAACAACCATATGGGAGAAACACAAGTACGACCTGGACCAAAAGACAACATATATATGATAAAGCTTTGCTTGCTTGCTTCTGGGAAGGGGGAGATCTGGGTAAAGATTGTTTACCTGGGAATTTATCTTTCTCTTTGGGATCTAACGGACTTCATGGGGAGGCTGTGAAGCTCGAAATGGAAAACACAGTATATAGTGTACATGTACCATTTGGTCTTTTGCATTACAGCAATATCCTATAAACCTTTTCAGCTAGGCACCTTAAAACAGTCCTCATGAATTTTGCCAATTAACAGAGAGACAATTATAAAACTTTATACTCCTTTTAATATGGGAGACCAGTAGCAATTTCCAGCAGTGTGATTTATATATTAGATGTGAGTTGTCACCTTTCATACAATTATTTCCCAGTCACGTTTTAACTTGGTGAAATAGTCAAGCATTATGTCAGCAATTAAGTCTGCATTTTTATTTAAGGTTAAAAAAAAATATTGTTTCTTATTGGGGATTCAGATAGTTCCTGAAGAAGACAGCAGTTTTCAGACATGGTCTGCTCTTCAAATTACTAAGAATGGTCTACTGAAGCTTTAAAACAGAAATATCTTCTAATTCATGGTAGTGACTGATAGCATGTTAATAATCCCGAGTATATTATTGGGAATTTTCTGTAGGAAAGGAAGAAGATTAAGCAGCAAATGTCTAGTTCTATAGTTTTTTTTACTTGGAGTTATGTAAATTTCTTATCTGAACAGACCAATCCAATTGATTACTAAGATTGTATTGACGCTACTAAAAATCTTAAGAGCACCTGAATTTTGTTTTAAACCATCACATTCTAAAACCCTGACCTTCTGACAACACGAGCCATGGATATCCTTTAGAAGATAAACTGCAAGAGGCACGTGTCATCACGTCATGGAAGTGCTTGCAGTGTCATCTGCACATCTGAGTTACAGAGGAAGGCGTCAGTGTAAACTACGAGAAGAGGAGGAAACATCGTCTGTCCCAAAAACATTCTATTTCCCCCCCGATTTCTGAGAGCTTCTCACAGGCAGCATCTGTGATGACTCTGAAAGAACAGGTGTATTCTACCAAAATAATGTACCACAGAAAACAGAGACACAGGAGGATTTTTAAGATCTATTTTTACGGGAGTCGTTCAGTGCGGCTTGCGAGGGACAAGCCCATGCTTGTTTAGATTTCACACCTTTTTAAAAATTCCTCGCTGCTGGCAAGTTACAGTGCTACCAGGTGATTTTGTATCTTTTTTACTGCAAGACAGACTGGAAGGAATTCTTGCAACAGAAGAGCTGAAATGTGTGACATTTTTCTTGTACCTTCTAAAGGCCTGCAGTAGTGAGTGTGAAGAGCTACGTTAGATGTCAACCCAAACCAGTGCTGGAGGTTTGGGGTTGACGTTTTGCCTGCCAGGGTCATCTGCCATTTGCACTGTATGTATAATCAAGCACACAAACAGCAAAGCTAGCAGAACTGCAGTCAGGTTCCTTTTTATAAATGTGGTTTTAATTTCCAGATAACAACAACAACAACAACAAACCCACGTGGGCAGAAGCATCTATTATATACTTGCCTCAAATCTTTGAAATGTTGTCATACGAAATTCTCCTTTAATCCCCGAAAGCAGTAATGAAGAAGAAGGATTTTGAATGAAAAGAAAGAGTGGCTTATGTAACTCCTAAGTTAAAACAAGTCTTCCTCTTGGAGCTGCAGTTCCCGTATTATGTTCAATACGTATCTGTCTCTAGAGTTTTGCCTGAATACCTCTGTGAATATTCAAAAATTACACTTTGGCCTCTACATTTTCCTTGTATGATCCTCTTCCCCTCTCACATGGCTATGGCTGTAGCTTTTTCTCAGACCTGATACGCTAACTAAAGAGAATAATCAGCCTCAGTCAGTACTCCGATGGGATCATTCACGACCTCAGTCACTACATTAGGATTTGTGAAAACAATGTAAAAGTGATGACAAAGACACGGCAAACGCGCAGCACGGATGTGCACCTCACCACACGTTCCCCAGTATCACCTCTTCATGTTTAGTAACAGCAATAAACAGCTCCTTCTTCAGAGCTTAACTAGTATTGGTGGGAACTAGAAATTTTGATTTCCCATCAAGTGTTAAAGAATCTGAACAGCATAACCACATTTGGGAATCCGGCTGTAGCTTCATGTTGTAATAGAAAATCATTTATATAAGGAGGTTTCTAACTTAGCTGTACCAGATTCCAGTGTCTCATGCTGAGTCCTAATGTAACATTTCTCCTACTCGTTCAATCAATCCCGTCCCAAAATTTCCACTGATGTATCAAAAAAACCATCTGGAATTACAATGTCGTAATACTTCACTAGATTTGAAAACGGTTTCCACTGTCCATAGACTGTGTGTTTTGACTAGTGATTCCTCTGCACTGGTCACTTAATAATTACAATATTTCCTCACTACTGACCTGCACTCTGCTGCTGTGGAATCTGAGTCTGATGTGGCAGGTTCCTACCAAAAAAAAAAAAAAAAAATATCTTTAACGCTTCCATATGAAGTCTGAAGTACATTATACATGCAAGTTCAGTATTTAAAGTTATTTTTTTGCTTATGAGGCAATAATCCATTTTCACTATGCAAATACAGTTGTCAAAAGGTCAGCCAAGTCAATGAAATAAAGAAAATCAGTGTCAAGGGGTAGTGACTATTATTTCACTTGTCAACTAGGTTCAAAGGCTCAGACTTGGTGAAACACCAGAGATATCAAAAGTCACCGCAGGTTTCTGGTGTTTGGTTTCCACAAGTGATGGATACAGAAAAGGTGACAGTATTGGCAACTTAATTATTGACTGTTGGATGAATTAATGGTCGGCCAGTTTTTACACATTGGACCAGTTCACTTATCAAGGCAAAGTTACATTTGTGTGTCCTGCTTAAGTGCCTATTTTACAGCTACCAGATAATCAGGTTGTTTTTAGAGAAAGGAATTAGGGATTGGAACGCAGGCGAAGCAGATAAACACTCTATGTACAACTCAAGAAAGCCCTTGGTACAGGTTTTGGCACTGCAGTCATAAATAAATGCTATCCTGAATAGAGAAGAGACTGTAAAAGACAGGGTAGAGCACTTCACAGCAGTTGTACAAGGGTTGATTTACAGAGCTCAGCCAGACCTCCCTAGGAACGTCGTTTCCCTCCAGCACCACTGTCTTGTCTGAATGAGAACACGTGCAAAGCACTAGATGGGTCTGTCTCAATAGTTTCATTAAGTTACCGGTACATGAACTTTAAGAAACAGAAATGAGTACTTTTCTGGTTTCTCTCTTGGAGAGAGGCTGGCAACAACGGAAACGGCTGAGAGCTCTGAGCGTTTTCACTGGCAAGCCGGTATTTGTTATCTCTGAAATGGAATGTGCTCTTCTGTTCAACGTTAACATTTCAAACATAAACCACGTGTGACAGGAACATGACTAACTACTTACAAAGCCTGGGGTTCCTGGTATCAAAACACCACCAGCCCGGTGGTAGCTTTATACCATGGGTTAAGAGGCGGGGTGTCTAAAATAGAACTGTTTTGATTGATTCCTCTGTCAAAAGTAGTTTTTCTCCAAAATATGCAGAAATGTAGCTGCTCCACGCAAAGCTTCTTGCCAAGTCTGCAGACTGAAACCCAGCCACTTCACTTTATAACAGAAGGTCTTTCTTTCTGCTTGAAATGCGAACATCAGAGCAATCTTGAACTAGAGGCATTGCCAATACCCCCATCATAAACACATCTCAGATGACAAGCACGGGAATCCACAGATAAATGGTGCAACACAGCGAGTATTAAAAAAGAAAATAAAATGTAAATACTTACTGCTGGGTCTGCATCAGTGGCATGCTGGTGTTGTCGTAGCTGTCAGTGTGAAGGGGCGGCACCATCTCCCCCGTAACCGGGTGAAACACGGGGAGCGTTGACAGGGGCCAGGCAATCTCTCTGTTTTTAGACATGTCACGGAGCTCTTTGGTTGATTTCTGGATAGCGCTGTGGTGGACCAGCTGGATGCTGCGTCAGAAGGAAATAAAACAGTAAATACGCGCCTTAAGTGCTCTATCAAAATGGATAGACTTTTACAGTTATTATTTTTCTTAAAAATGCGAGGGCTTTGATGCATGCTACAGACTCTATAGTGCAGCAGCTACAGTAAAACTTCACATAGTTAATTTAATAAATATTGCATTTATTTAATTTTTAAGGCAGTAATTATTCCATTAGGTTTTGCTGTCTGCATAAGTATTTTCCATAGGATCAAAGACTGTGCAATTTATGTCTAATTTTGCACTTATTTACTGCAGTTAAAAGTTTTGATTAACTCCTGATTCTTGTGTTAGATTAAAAAAAAACCCTCATAAATTAATTTTTAAACACTCCATAGTATAGACACTGGCTACCTTCCGGGATATTTGTTCTCCTGTCCACTGCCCTTAAGACAGAGGCTGGAAAGTCCAATAACCAGGAGTATAAATTACATGTTAACATATTTATTCTAACAGCACTATTTTATTTTCAATTGACAGTTGTTAATTTCAAACCCTTTTTATTCTAGTCTTCTATCCCTGCCAAGAATCTGATTTAAAAGCAGCTTTCATATTTATGAATTAAACCATGGATTAGACAGAATGAAAGAAGATTATGACACACATGTATGAAGCATGACAAGCTACTGAGAATGAAAATTAAATGGTAAAAGAAAAATAACAGGAAAGAAGACACTTACTCTGGTGTTTGCATGTTTCTCTTTTCCCTAAAAACAAAACAAAATTTATGAATTAAATAATAGCATTGATAGTTGGAACATTAAATCTATCCGATGATGAAAACAGTACATGATGTCGAAATGCTGACAAGGTTAATGCTAAACGCAACTTGGCAGCATTTGCAACTGGGTTTATGATGAGGCCTCGATGAACGCACGTATAGAGATGTGATACTGGTGACAGACACACAGGGACACACACAGAGAAATGAAAATGCAAGTTAAAGAACAAGCTTCTGGCTAAAATAAATTCTGTGACAAAATGAAATTGTAGTTTGTGTAAGAAATGGCAGAAATTACGTTACTTGCTGCTTTCCTTTTATGTCTTTTTCTTTTATAACATGTCTAAATTCAGTTCATATCCTCAACCGGATTTATTTTATAAAAGTAAGCATTTTAGAAATTACTTAATATTTTCCTGAATCAACGATCCTTTATTAGCATTTTAGTTGTTTGGGGCATTTTGTCAAGCTGTGCATATGTGGAGATTTTGTGGAGTTTTGTGCACATGTTGAGATTTTTAACCCTTTCAGCTAGAACAATTAAAGGCCCTATATCCATTCTCTTGGAAATTACTGTATGTGCTTAGATGAGAAATAGCTCAATACTTCAAGCAGATATCTTTTGGCCTGTTTTAAATGTTTTTTAATGAACTGAATGGAATTCTAACAAACAGTCTTCTATGCATTATAACCTTAGCAAAACCTACAGTTACTTGTTAGTGTGTTAAAGTACTCACACTCCTTCCCGTCGGCAGCACATGATGTAGGCAAGTATTAGAAAAAGCACCAGTGCTATTGCCGAGGGCACTGCCAGCGTAATTAGGAAATCCGAGTAATAGTCTCTGCTTTTCAGTGTATCAGAAGGTGGCTTGTATTCTCCACCATCAGGTAATATCCCCTCTCCACGAATCACTTCCTGAAAGGTGGAAACTTGTTTTGTATTGTCAACCTGATACCCAGGGGGAAAAAAAAGAAGAAGAAAAAAAAAAAAAGGCATTATATCACAAAGTAACTGTGTGTAAAAACTAGGCAATAACCAGTCACAACACGTAAAAGAATGCCTATAACACGTTTGACAAATTCTATACAATTTCATCCAATACATTTTTTAACTCACAAAACCTTACATTTCCTTGAAAGCTTCTGATCAATGTGATACGTAATATCACTTTGTCACAATGCCACATTACCACTTTATTTTGTGCCTACCAGAGATACTATGTTTTTTACAGATTAATTTTAGGGATATCTCACACAAATAGTACTTCAGCAAAAAATTCAGTAAACATTTTCATTGCAAACTAATTATTTGACACTGATTTATTTTCGATTAATTAATCCATTTCTTACCAGTCTTCCTAAATAACAATACTGCCCTCTCTTGGACAGAGGTGGTAGAGAGGAAGAGTGGAGTGCCTATGGATTTTCTTTCTCCTCCTTCCTACTGATGTTTGCACCCAGCGCTGGAAGCAGCAGGAGATATGAAAGGAGCTGCTGGGGATGGAGCAGCTCTCATGTCTCCCTCTACCTCATGTAGGAAGCCCAGGACACGAGATGTGCATTTAGATGATCAGAGACGGAGTTCCAAGGTTTCTTCTACCTCCTCATTCAACTAACCTCCAGAAGGCTGCACTCCTGGTCACAAGGAGGGGTTTTTTTTAAAAAAGTCTGTATCTAATGTTTCTAGAAATTCAACTTTTTTTTTCGCTACTGACTTCCATATTGCATTTAACTGACTGCCTTTCCCCCATGACTTTTCAATTTTCTGCCTTCCTTTTCTTGTTATCTTCAGTTAGAGAGTACTTATAAATTTTATCAGTGTTAGTTTTAAAAGTCTCTCCAGATCATTAATGAAAATAAACTATATTTGCCTACATTCTTGACCTCTTGCCTGACACTGTTCCGTGAGAAACCTTACAACTGAAAGTCATTTCTTTATAATTTATATTTTAAGTCATAAAATGGTGTATTAGAACTTACGCAACAGATGAACAGGTTTTCATGGAATGCTAGAAATAGTGTTTTGTTGAGTGTCAAATGCATATATGTAAGTGCAAGATAGTTTGGGAGGGAGATGAGATGATGGTTTTATTTCCACTCCCTGGTCTATGCTGTGGTTAGAGAAATGGAGCTCAGCTCCCTCCCAGCCCCTGGACCCGGGGGCTCCTGCCCCTCGCTTGCCCAGTGAAGCACAAACTGTGAGTGCCCTGGTGAGACCACACCTGGAATATTGTGTCCAGCTCTAGGCCCCTCAGTTCAAGAAGGACAGGGAACTGCTGGAGAGAGTCCAGCGCAGGGCAACAAAGATGATGAAGGGAGTGGAGCATCTCCTGTATGAGGAAAGGCTGAGGGAGCNGAACAGGCTGCCCAGGGAGGTTGTGGAGTCTCCTTCTCTGGAGACATTCAAAACCCGCCTGGACACCTTCCTGTGTAACCTCATCTGGGTGTTCCTGCTCCAGTGGGGGATTGGACTGGATGAGCTTTTGCAGTACCTTCCAACCCCTGACATTCTGTGATTCTGTGATCAGACGGGGGGGGCTGGGCTCCCTTTTCCCTTCCATGCATCAGGCTACAGCACGCAGCAGCAACACTGTTGGCAACAGCAAACACCCGTAAGACTGTTTAAACTCGGTTATCGTGGTGTGCTGCCCAAACAAGCGCTGAGAAGGTTGCCTCATAGGCTGCTGCAGAAAATTAACACTTCTCTGAGAGCCCGTTCCTGTTACACATCCCAGGGTGGTCTCTGCTTTTCTCAGAACAGCACCATGCTGCTTCACCAGTAGCTGACGAACCACTATCAGGCATTTGTTTTTTTTCTGGAGAAGTGCTCCTCACCAGCTGCTCTTCATTGGGCGTGGGTACTGTTGATTATTCTCACATTAGTTCACTGTTCCTCTGCTGCTCCCTTTGAAATTCACCCTGTTTTCTAAGGCCATTCCTCCAATTTCTCAAGACCTCTCTGAATTGTATCCTGACCTTCAACGCACCTGCAGTTACTTGCAGTTTCATGGGGACTGCAAATTTAATTTAATAAGCGCATTCTATCACCCAGTTTATTAACGAAGAATGGCAAGGAATTATTAATAATTCTTCTATGATTATGGCTATGCAACCAGCTCTCCACTAGGTCCTAGCTTCCCCTAGGCCATGTTCCTGAGCTTGCCTACGAGAAAGTATCAAAAAACCTTACAAAAAATAAACATCTGCTGCAGCACCTGTTTACTTCTTTCTTGCAGAAGGAAATCAAAGACTTGAAATAGTTTGTTCTTGACGAAGGCTGACTTCTGCTGTTTTCCAGGTGCTGCCAAGTATTGCTGTGTACACATGTACCTTTTGCAATTTGTCAACAGAAAGCCAATAAAGAGTAAACAATCTCAAAATTATTTGGAAAACAAGTATTTTCCAGCTTTCTAACAGATTTCCTAATTTATAGTGTATAGAAAGAAAGGGTTGGAAGTTATCTAATCTATTTTGTCTATGAATACCTTTTCTCGTATTCAATACATTTTTACCTTGTACCAAAGTTTTTCATATCTCCCTTTCTGCTTCCTCTTGGGTAATTTCTGAAGCCGCTCAACAATCACCTATTTTATGTACCTTCACCATCTTTGTCCAAATTTATCTGCATCGTTCTCTTCCAATACTGTATCATTTCTAGTTTCTCCTTACCAGAACTGAAAAAAAATAACCTTTAAAAAGCCTCTTTGGGAATTATACTCCTTCCATGGCAAATACTCTAGCATTCAGTTCTCATTTTTCTTGTATTCGACTGAGAAGAATGTTCTAATTTACTTTTGTTTCATTAGTCAACACTATTTTCTTTTAATTTTAAACAGGAAATACATTTTAGATAATTTTCAGAAAGATTTTTTTAACAGCATAGAAATACTATTTAACTGGTCAGTGCTGTAGACTCAATATTTGAGAAAACATATATACATATCTATAGAGAGAGAGAGACACACACTTTTTAGGAAAGCAAGTGTAACTAGCAGTTCTAGTGCACTGAATTAATGAACTACACCTACCTAAATAATTCTCTCATTACTTTTAGTTCTGTAAATCCTAGAGTTCTCTGGTCATTTATATAAATCACCACTAGCAAAAACAAATATGGTGGTTTCACTGGTGCTCACATTTACTAGATGTTATTCTACATAGCTAAATCCTGTCACAATTTTAAGAGTGTCTTCTAGATGGAAAACAATGTAAATAAGTCATGATAAAGTGGAATTTGGCAGAGTTCTCTGGCCAGGCTGGCAAAACTCTTACCTCAGTCATGTCTGGCATAAAATATCGTACTCCTACAAACATCATTTTTATGCAATAATAACTCACCAGAGAGATTTTACACCAGTCAATATGGAATTGAGTCCGAAATTTTTTATCACAGGTTATAACAGGCTCCATTTCTTGACTGCATCTCAGCTGATTTTGCGGGTTTTCCACTTCTCGTAAGCACGAAGAGAACGGAACATCGGCTCCAACCATAACATAGACACTGCAGAGAGAGATCAGCGACAGACTGTCAGGAAACCTCTCACAAATCCCCAGGGGACAGGGACGTACTCTCCAAACGTCATTATTGTTCATGGTAACATTTGGCTGTGCTTTAAAGACTAAAATTACTTTTTTCAACTATTTTTCTTGACAGTATGCTTTATCTAAGCATATGAATAACAGACTGAAATCAAAATTATTTTTCCAGCTACTTATTATAACGTACTATGGTTTGCTGCATAATGTAAATGTTTGCTTACCGTCAGCTGTCAATTTCTATGAAGTCAAAGAGCTCCAAGAGTAGGTTCCTCATGTAAGTAAATCAGTACTACTGTTGAAAATCGCATTGAAATAGCATAATTTTATCTTAAGTAAAACTTCAGTCTTGAAGACTATTTTTAAAGAGTTCCTTCCCCATGTTTTCAAATGAGATTCACGAGGGCTAGTTATTTCTAAACCTAATACTAATATGAACCTGCCAAAGCCTCCAGCTTCTCCTAAAAGATTCCATACTGTAGCTGTGTACTGCCAACGACATTTGCAGAATACTGAAAGCTGAATGTAAACTTAATACTTCATTTAGTATTACAGTACATAAAATAAGAGCAACTGAGCTAAACGTATTACTCATTTTGATATTTAAATATGTAGAATGCTGCTGGAAAATATAGTCAGCTGCAACAAGTAATAATGTATCAATGGATCATGCAACAGAAATTAGGTCCTGGTTGATATTTGATGTATTAGGTATTACCTAAATAAATGTTTGTATTAAGTGGCTCTGCTATTCCTCTGATTAGTATAGAAGTCGCCTTCATTCTTTAGATGTGCTCAGAAACTCCAGATGCACAAAAAGGCTCTGAAACAGCAATATTTTATACACATATCACAGATTTTGAACCCTCAGCCCTTTCTTCAATATTATTTAACCCTAAAATATCTAAAAATAAGTGCCTTTATTGTTGTCAGGGAAAAGCACTACCACAACCGCATTTTGAAAAGACTAAGCCCTTATTAGTTTTTAACTGAAGTATCATATTTCAGAGCAGAATTTATGGTTATAAATTACAACTGGAAAGAAAGAGTGCATTCCTGCAGTTTACACTCAATAACCTAAATTCCCCAGATACTTCAGCTTATCACTTTCAGATGGAAGTCCACAGTGCTCCCAAAGCACATAACTAAATTTTACTAAGTGAGCTACAGCTCACTACAGCTACAGCTACAAATGATGCTGTTATATGCTAAATGCTCTTGGAAATCCAAGTGTCTTTGTAACCTATGATCTATCACACCTTGTTTCAGAATTTTGGGTTTTTGTAATTGGGAACTATTAAATACTTGAAAATCATGCTAAATGACTGCTCAGAAGTAAGATTGGAATTACAAAATCAGCGTATTTACTACCAACTGGTTTATAGTTAATGGAGTTTATTAGTACTGCGCTTTGATTTTAAAATGAATATATAGGAACTGTTGCCCATTGAAATGGCATCTAGCACAATATACCCATGGTATAATGTGGGCTTGGAACACCAGTAAACTTTTCATACCTAATTCCAAAATATAAAAGAGTAATTGCAAATTTCTAGAAAACCTGAAAAAATATTAAGCTTTTCAGCAACAAAACGAGTAAAGAAAAAACATCCGAGTGACACACGTGCTTACCCCTCCTTCATGTCATTAATGGGAAGCGGAACCCTGCCTCCCCGGTCGAGGGCTGAAGTAATGTTGATAGCGTTCAAGCGTTCTGGCTGCCACACATTCTTCACCGCTCCCAGAAAGTCGCCAAGAACTTCACTTGCCAACATTTCTTCTACGTTCATATTCCTTATGAAGAACTCCGCTTGGTACGGTAAAGGAAAATCTAAATTGTGATTAAAAAGGAAGAGTTTTGCCTTAAATAAAGGCTGCATAACAAAGAATTTTAAGTACTGATTAATGTAATACCCCTTTAAGATTGATACACCTTTCCAAAAAATCTTTTATTTGAACTAGGTCATTTTGAACCTAATGTGATTATGTTTAATTAAATAGTTAGTACCATTAGCTATTACTAATACTTAAGCTGAAAACCATTGGCTATTCATAAACCAACTGGGAGATGAAGGAGCAGACTAAAGAGTCTCAGCTGGTAAATCTTCATTAAACAGATAAAATTACATTCATGCTAATTTGGGGGTCAAACCTGATCTGCAGTGACAATGGATTCCAACCTGCCATATTCCAGATTGTAAATACATAAATATAATGAAAATAACTAATTTTAAGGACACAAACATCCATATATGCCATAATCTGTTGTTTTCGGAATCCACCTATACAATTGTTCTCTGCATAAAGAACACGCAGAACTAAGAAAAATGAACAACATGCAGAAACAGAGTAAAATCCTTCACGTAAGGTCCATTTGAAAAGACGGGGAAAAAAATCAAATTAATTTTTTAAAAAAGAAAAACAGAACTTTTTTGGCAAATGAGGAATAACAGTCCTACCTGATACAAACAATCTGGATAAAAATAACAAATTGAATCAAAGGAGGGAAAATTCTCTCACTTCCCCTTTGTGCCCCTGCATTTGGCTTGAACAACAAACAACTATTTTACCATATTTTTTTTATTTTAAAAGAACAGGAGCCCATAAGATGATTTTGCTTATTCAGTTCAAAACACAACAAGCTCTTTTCTGTACATACCTTCTGCTGACATTATATTAATGATCAAATTATGCCTTGCTGTCTCAAAGGTGCGCCTGTTGTACGCAGTGATCTGGAGTGAAAAGACATGATTGCAAAACAACAACGCAAATATGAAAATCGGGTAAATAAAACACCAAAGAAAATGAAATTGATAATTTAGAAATACTTCTCATCTTTTAAATGCCTTGCCTCTTTATTTGGAAAAGTATGAACATTCATTCATTAATATAAAGTTTGAAAGGTAAGGTCGACTACCTTCAGGTCAGGATACCAGAATTTTCTCGACCCGTCGATAGCCAAATACAATTATCCAAGGGACACGCGTGAAAATAATATATTTTGGTCCAGATAAAAGTGTTCTGCCATACATGTGTATTCTTTGTTTTCTGCTGTCTTTGAGTTAGGAACCACCACACACAAAGACCAGTTTCTCCACTTCCCTGCCCACTCTCCAACCCCGCTCCATCAATACTGGAAGATCTACATTCATTGATAGCTCTGAGGGAACCAACCAAGACAGAGATATTTAAAGGAGTGTTGGGATCCCAGCAATCCTAATCTTTGGGGCTGGGGTTCAGTTTTAGCGGTAGCCCCAGTGAAGTGACACTCCATGAATGGATTCACGAGCATTGCTCCAACACAAGTAATTTAAAAAAGAAAACCTGGAATCTGTAACTGTAGGGGAACTGCAAACTCGTAGGTAGATACAACACTGATGACTTATTTTTGGAAACTTATGCCTTCGTAATCAAATTACCTAAGGATACCAATCTTATAGTTTAAATGTATAGGATGCCTGAAATGCTCACAAGTGGCTGCTCCTCAGAGGTGACTGTAATCGAGTAAGCTGTACTACAATTAAGTGCTTATTCACAGGAAATACAGAATGAGGCTGGATATCAGCATAATTATGTATAAATTTCACTACTTCTTTTTTTTCCCCTGAAAAGTGAGAATATTTCATGAAACAAACTGAAAAATACAAACTTGCTTCCTTATTTTAAACTTGAGTTCATTCATTCTGGGGTGAAGGAGAGGCAGAGGAGTGGCAATAGTGACAAATACATTGCTTCTCATCGACCAGCTACAAAGCACTGTGACATTAAATGAACAAAAGAAACAGATGTTGCATTTCTTTTAAGGACTTTAAATGAAAAGGAAAATTGCCCTGGAATATCTTCTGCAGGTTTGTTTAAGTGTAGAGGGAAAAGCTTACCTGACACAATTACATCTTACGTAATGTAACAATTCCACTATAAAACTAATAGAATATGCCACCGCTCCTCTCAGATGGCACTGGGAAGTGGATCAAATGCAATCTGACCTCCTCGCATACTATAGAATTAATTCAAAAGCCACATCTGAGAGTGGGACTGCAAGGAATTAAATTGTATGCTAGGCAAGATTTAGTTCAATACAGGCTTGGGGTCATGCTTAGAATGGAGGTCTTGATATAGATCCTAGTATCTAAAAGCATGTGCCATTTAAAAAAGGGCAATTCTAAATAATGGTTTCCTCTACGGAAATCTAAGCAGAGTCTGCAAATACTCCTGCACATTATTAATCTTACAGATATGATGAGTCCTGCTGAAATCAAAACTGAATCATGTATATAAAACTAACCATGGGAGAAATTATCTACAGTATAACTTAACATTTAGAGATGTCATTCTTGAGGCAGAAAAATGGTATCAAATGCAATTTAGAAAAAAAAAAAACAAAAAACCTCATCAAAAGTTTAAGACAAATGTACTGCTGAAGCAGCAAAATGGCTGGAGCAAGTCAATGAGCAGATTTCTCCTTAACACTCTGAACGAGCACACAGCGTCCGATTCAGTCTGCTGTCTGTGACATACACGGCAGAATACACAGTCCTTTTTACCTTTCAATCACTGCTCAATGAGTAACTAGTGCTTTTAAACATTTGCATAGCTAATTGTCAAAAATAAAGTAGTGGGTTTTGTCATTGTTAAACTTATAAGAACAGAATTAAATACATGCAAGGGTTAATTAAAATAAAATCTATCAATAAACATGAATAACGAACAAGGGAATATTTGATAAAAGACAATTTAATTTAAAAAATAAAACCAACACCTGTTTATTGACTGAACACTATATTTTCCAGCGGGGAAAAGTCTGGCCCATATTTAGTGTTGAATATTACAAAGTTCAGAATTCATTTGTCGTTCAAGTACAGTAGTTTACAAAGCTTTTTTTTCCCTGCATTTTGAATAAAACTTCAATATATTCATAATTTACTGAAACGAAATGCATCTTAGAAAGATGAAGGGCAAGAATCAAAAGGTATTGTATCTAGGAATATTAAGCTTAAGTGGTTATTCCTTTTTACTAGTTATACCTTAAAACATGAAATGTCACACAACCTGGCTTTCTCTCAAAAGAGGATATAATGGTACCTAAGACTAAATATTAACGTCACAAGTTCCCGTCTTATAATATTTTTGTTATTATTGTAATTAACTTTTCAAAAATAAGAGGCAATACTTGTTGACAGTTCTGAATCTTATACTCTAAAACAAAACACATATTTTTGAACTTTTGAAAGAAAATACCTCAATGATGGTTGGTTTGCCCACATTTTCTACAGTTGGTGAGCCATACAGCACTCCATCACTGTATGGTGTCCTTTGTATATAGCGTAGCCATCCCGGTCTGTCAGGGTAACCCATTAAATTGGTATTAAATGTTATAGGATCATTACTTATTTCACCTAAATAAGAAAAACTGTATTAGAATATTTACAAGAAAATTTTATATGTTTTGATTTTGATGTTTCCACTAGAAAGTCTTGTTCTGACTTCCAGTTATGTTTGCAAAGCCTTTCCAAAAAGAAAAACAAAAATTGCTAACCTTTACCATATCAGATACATGTGAACTCTTACTTAGCACTTATAAGTATTAAGAAATTAATATCTGAAAAGTGTAAACCAATTGCAGAGATGAATGCACTGGTACGGCTCGTGCTCATTAACTAGTAGGTCTGATTTTGAGAGCTTAATTCCACCTAGAATTGAAGCATCTAACCTCCTCACTGACAAAAGCACAAAGGTCTCAGTCCTGTAATTCCCCAAAATCTTTATTTTGTTCATGTTTTTGATAATGGCTCCAGAGACCAAATGGACCTGGGAGGGCTTCCTGTGAAGAACGGCAGTGTAACCATCAATGCCTGAAAGCTTCTGTTAGCATCAGGACAGACATACAGGTCTTCAGCACCAACGGCTGGCAGTAGTAGTTTTTTCTTTAGAGAACAAATTAATTCAAAAAAGGACCAGACATTCCTGGCCCACTGATAGCTACTAAAGGCAACCTCTAAAAAGTCCCTCAAAACAAACCAATACAACAGTTCTCGTGGTTCTTATTGCTACTCTTACAAATGTCTGGATTTGGCTTCAGTTTATTTCAGCTTTTCTAAGTGAAGTCAGGTGTGCCTCAGCAATACCAGATCCTCACCCCTGAGGCATAAGCACCGTGCAGCTGATGCACAGAACTTGGGCAAACCGCTCTGAGCCTGCACAGACACCACTGCACTGCACTGCACTCCCCCAGCTGGTGTCTGCAATGGCAACAGCAGTCATCGTAGCACAGGTGACAAGAGAAGATGACAGGCAGGCTGGCACAGAAGGCAGAAACTGAGCCCAGTGAATAAAGAAGGGCTGTCATCTCCTCCAGAGACTTGTGGCCAAAGGGTACCCACTTACACATCGGGCTGTGGGTAAGAGGGACCAGAACTACCCCAAACCAGCACCAGGGTGTAACACAACTTTCCTCGAGACATCCCAGTAATCTAACCTATTGCATTCAGAATAAAATTCCCACCATCACAAACAATTTCACACAGAATCACAGAATCACAGAATGTTAGGGACTGGAAGGGACCTCGAAAGATCATCTAGTCCAATCCCCCTGCCGAAGCAGGACACCTAGATGAGGTTACACAGGAAGGCATCCAGGCGAGTTTTGAATGTCTCCAGAGAAGGAGACTCCACAACCTCCCTGGGCAGCCTGTTCCAGGGCTCTGTCACCCTCACTGAGAAGAAGTTTCTTCTCAAATTTAAGTGGAACCTCTTGTGTTCCAGCTTGAAGCCATTACCCCTTGTCCTATCGTTGTTTGCCACCGAGAAGAGCCTGGCTCCATCCTCATGACACTAATTTGGGGGAAACTGTGAAAGCCACCTGTGGCACATTCTGGTTTGCCCTTCATCAAGGTAGGCCATGCTAACGATCCAGCACAGCAGACAAAAATAAAAGGACCATAGTAACATCTGGCCTTCAGTGAATTTCTATGGTCGCAGTTGTCTATGGGTACAGAAATTTCAGCAGGATGCGAGATCAGATTCATACTGCCTTCAAATCACGTGAATGTCAAGACAGGATGGGGCTGTAAGGACTTGAAAGACAATCCATCATTAGTAAAATTTCCAGGTTCCTTCCATCTGTGTGCCAAAACCAGGAGAAAACTGGGAACTGAGACAAACTTCACTCTGCCAGTCACTGTTACATGAAATGAAGACTCAGGTTTACATGTCAGGAAAAACATCAATTTGTCAAGGAGAGGAAATTTTAAAAACATATGGGTTTATTCATGACAAAATTTAACCAATGCTAACAGAAGCTTATTTTTCTTTAATGTGAGCTCTGAAAATAGTACTCTCAAATAAATTCAAAAGCTTATTAATGAAATAGGTTTTGATTATGTGTGCACTGTACACATATTATAGGTTTTTCCCATTTTCATAGGAAAATAGCATCGTTATGCTTAGATGAATAGGATACATTTATATATTTATTCCTTTTCTTGCCTGTATATATATATCTCCCCTTTTATTGTTGATAAGCATGTGGGGCAGAATACTCTTTCTCTTCCAACCCCCCCCCAGCCTGCTTATACACATTCTACCCTGCCAATGATCACTACTTTAGCTTTAACCTTAGGAAATCACAGCTCTTTCTCTAAAAATAAACTGCTTACTAACATTAAACTGTTCCTAAACATAAGAAGAAGGCTGAATCCAAATGAATGTGTGTTTCAAATTAAACATTATTATGTTGTCTCATATTTGATTTAATCCTCTATTTTGTCTAATGTTTATTATCCGCTTTCAAAGTGCTCTTTCATATACATACTATGTCTGAAACAGTGACCGGAAAAATGGCATTTTTAACAGACAATTATTAAACTTTCACAATTTCATGTTTAAAGCAAAAGTGAAGAAAAGACATACTTCCTAATCTCAGGTATATAATGCATTATCATGTCTTCCCAAAGTACATTTTTCACAATACAAAGTTATAGGCATCTTTTCAGAAGTGATGATCACAAATCAGAACATTGTAAACTTGTACGACAACATATTTTATTTCATTTGCATGTTATATGCTGAACCATAAGGTATGCTAAATAGACTTGCAGTTTCAAAAACTTTTTTTTTCTACATTTTTATATAATATGGAAGATCTTAGCATCCCATACCAGGCTTTGGGTAAGGAGGAAATTCCCCCTTAAAGTATTCTCTCTCCAAAACATGAACAAAAAGAACTCCAGCAGAAGGGTATACATTCCGATCAGAGTGCACCTTAGACAGAATCGTGTACACTGAAATGCAGAAGGAAAGATAAGAGACAGAAAAAAGCAAAAATGAGACATGCTCTAGATAATACAGCATGCATTTCAACAGCAATGTGGGCATCTGGGAGAAGGAAAGCAACAAATATTAGATAACTGTTAATAAGTTTTTTAAAAGGTTGCATAGATACAAGAACAGAAGGCAGAGCAAACCCTCGCTTTGCCCAACAGGGTCCCTTCAACATTGCAATAAACAAAATGGGTTAGGATTGCACAAGTTGTACAAGCTCTTTATTTTTTTTTTGCAAATAAAAAAAACCAAGGAAGGCTATTGTCATTTTATAGTTGGTTTATTTGTAATATTACATGAATAAAAATACATTAATCATACAATCATATTTTCTTGATATTTTACATATAAATAAGGAACATGAGGAATACAGAGGAATCTCAGCAATTGGTGGTACTGACTCCTCACTGAATGGAAATGGCAGATTTTTCAGCTCTTGTGCAGAAAAGGACAAAGTGATTCACTTCAGCTGAGGATTTCTAAGAGTTCTTAAAGCTAGACTTTCTTAGACCAGCACGTTCAGATAACACATATCTAAAAATTTGGTTAGAGAGCTCATTACTGAAGATGTTGTGCTTGTATTGAAGGATAAACCAGAATGACATGGGTAATTATAGGCCAGTCAGTTATTTCTGATTCAGAAAGAAAAAAATGAAGCCATATTTTACAGGACTCAGAATTAAAAACCTAAAGGAAACAATTCAGAACCACCAGCATATGTGAAAGCAACATGCTATTTCTACGGAGTTACAAATTCAGCTGATAAAGGCAAATCTTATTTAGGTATAACACACGAATTAGAAGAATTAAAAAAATCTTTACTATAAATTAAATGGATAAGAAACCACTTTATCAACAAGTTCCAAAACTTAAGTGTAAATGGAGAATACTGCTTCTCACGATGTCTTAATGGGACTGGTCATAGGTCATTTTGCTATTCCATATTACTATTGAAACAATCAATCATTGCTGATAAATTTTGTCAATGAGATGAGGATTCCACAAGTGGTACATACAGATGATAAGTCACAGATACAGAGACACACAGCTACCTGCCTTGTTTCTAAAGTGAAAGAACCTATGAGAAGTCCCATCTCCAAAGAAAGGTTATAGGCCGTACAGCATGGGGGGAACTCTCGTTGGGAAGAGTGACTTGGAAAGAGATTTCAGAGTCTGTATTGTAACAAACTCTTGGGAACAAATTCGTACCTCCTAGAAGATAAAAGGGCTCATTTCAACACTTGGATCAAGATATATTTGAAAGATGTAAGCAAGATACATTTGAAATGTGGATCAACTTCACGTAATTTTCTCATCCTGCTATAACTTCTCCACCCCTATCACTATACCAACCTTCCTACTTGAGATGTGCTTAACCAGCCACTGCTAATTGGGCATTAATCACAGACATTCCGTTCCTTGCACCACATACTCCATGTGGAATCTATCTCACCTAATTTTAGATGCCTACAGAAACAACATCCACCACTGAGTTAGTCAGGCTCCTTTTATAGTCAGTGGAGAAGAAACAGACGCTTCTCGGGGTTGATTAATTTGATTTCTCCTGTAAAATGAGATGAATCATGTCCCAGATTCCTGACTGCACAGACCAGATCTGCAGTGACTGCAGAGGCAGCTGAGAGGAGGTGCAGACATCTGTAATGCAGACCTCTACGTTTAGTTACACGCTTCCCAATCTTCAAGCCCGATGCTGCAGAATTAATAGTCTCAAGCCCGGGACATACTATTGATCAAATTCCACAGCAGCTGCTTTTCGCCACTTTTGGAAACCTTTTTTAACACAGTAGTGAACAGAATAGCTTTCTAATAATTTTACGTTAAAGACAAAAGTAAAATGAATCCTGAAGTTTAAATAGTTTATTACAATTTTGTGCGGTTAATAAACCAGTTACTGTAATTTTAATTATGTAGACTTGGTTTAAGTACAGTAACATAGCTATTTGATTTGTATAATTAAAATTAGTAAGTTGATGACCCAAAAAATTTTGCACACACTTCTGTGAATGAACTGTAAACAGAGCAAGGAAACTAATTAATTTCCTTTAAAATATTTTCCAAAAAATCTGAAAGAAGAAATTTATAACATAAGCAGAAAAGCTGACAAAAATATGGTGGCTGGCTGAAAATGTGTCAAATATCTAGAAAAATCCATTTTTCCATTTTTGATGCTTTGACCATACAATAAAAATCCATTTCAAACAGGAAATACAGTGAAAAGGTAATGTATATTTTCTCCATAAGCAACAGTTTTAGAAAGGAAGGATAACAGAATCAGCAGTTACTGAAAACAAAACACAAACATATAACGTATTTCTTTTGTCTGTTAGAGGAAATCTATAGCCACCACTAAACACCTGCCCATTCCTAGTAATAGGATGTTCTCTGTTGTTGAAGTAAGCATGCCAATAAGGATTTCACGCAGATATAAAACAGAGATCTTGGTGGAAGTCTAAAAATGCCTCTCAGAAGGAAAAAAACCCACAAACCTGTTTTATCTTATAATGACAGAGCCATTGTAATGACACAAGTACAGAGATTTAGAATTCAAAAGTTCTCGCCCCCTTGTCAGAGAAGTTGTCTTCTTTATCCCCTATGAAGCTCCTTCAAAATCAGAAGAAAAATGATGAGTCTTCAGCCCACTACAGCAATCACTGCTTTTCAATAATGAAATCAGTCAAATGCTAGTTTCTTCAAAAGCTTTTAAAACCCACAATTATTTTCATAAGACTGCCTGAGACTGGAGATGAATGTGTAATCATCTTGGGTGATCTAGGGACGAAACTGAATATACTTACCAACTTCTAGATACTAGTCAGATACAGCAGACTGCCAGGTGTGAATTGCTTGCGCAAATTCTCTCTGGCAAATAAAATCTCAGGGACTGTTAAAGGCTTTTGTAAAACTAACCATGGGAGATTTAAAATCTTCACTACATAGGATCATAACAGATCCCTGCTAGAAAAAAAAAAAAAAAAAAGATAGCACCAGCTATCTTGACACCACTGTTTTCTTGCTTCTTGTTTCCAGATTCCCTCGAGGACTTTCTGTAGATCCCAAGATATATCTGTGCAGAAAGTTTAGAAGTTCTGGAGACTGGGAAAGAAGTAGATTAACTGGGAACTGAAGGCTGGAAAACACACATCATTCTTTTCTAAACATGTCAAGAAACTGTCCCAGTCACTCTTCTTGTAGGTCTTGAACATGGGCACATGTTCCACTTGAACATGATTGTATCAGCCTCCAACCTGGAGCAGATGACCCCTGTCTCCAGAAATTTCAGAACATTTACTATGTTGGTTGAAGCCTGTATGTTGATGACCTTCAGAAAAAAAATCCACCTGGAAATTTTTTCCATGACTTTCAATGGGTTCTCTCCCCACTGATTTTTAGCAGACGAAGCAAAATCCCCAAAATAATTTGATTTGGGGTCCAATCCAGGTTGCCTGCCTGGATGGGCAACCAGTGCAAAGCCTTTTCTCAGATAGTGTACACTAGCTACAATATTCTGCGTGTATTTGCATAAGTGACAGTAAAATAGTCTTTTTACATCAGTATATGAAAAGAGATTTTAAATTGTTACTGACAAGTTATTGTATTAAGCGAACTGCAGAGGTATTTCCAAGCAACCAGCTGTGATAAGAAAATGTGCAATATTAGGTATACACACAGCCATTATTTCAAGCAAAGCTGCAGGAACAGGAAAAGTTGGGGAAGACTCACAAAAACACGCAGCCCTGTGGATGTTTTTAAACTGACCGAAGAAATGTAAAATTTTCCAAATTACTTACCTTGAAATAGCACCTTATCCCTAAAACAAGGACATGACTGAAAAAGCAAGAGTAATATTAAAAGCAGATTTGACTGAACCAACATGGGATTTAAATTTACAACCTAAACTCACCATTCTTCTCAACAGCCTTTTTTCTGCTGATAATATAACTGTGAGCTTGCTTAGTCTTCCAGTTAACTGTTCCATTATTGCCATCAGCAGAGCTTAACAAAAAAGCTTTTCAGAACAAAACAAATGCAAAAAAAAATTAGTCAGATCAACAGACTTCCAAAAAACAAGTATCAGATGGGATCAAATGCCTTCTAAACCAGGTTTTGGGTTTAGTCAAAGTTTAGGAGACTCAGGTTAAAAAAAATGGTGCCATTTGATTTCAATGTATAAATACGTAATAATCTCTCAGAGAGTCACCTTTTTGACACTCATTTTTCCAAATAGGCTAAGTTTACAATAAATGCTTAAACCTCTGCAGACACTTCTGCTGACATAACTATACTGATAATAAAGATGATGAAGAGCATTCTGTGATAAATCTATTTGCACCAGCAAAACTGCATATACAGGCAAAGACATATCTAAAGTTACTTTCACTGGCATAGTATATTTTGGCAAGGTAAGGAAAGCTATATAATAAAGAGAACAGCTTTGTTTATACAAAGATCCTTTGCTTATATAAAGACACATGGGGCAGACCAGTTTGCCTTGCAGGCATAACCAATAATCAATTCTGAAAAAAGACCCAGTAAAAACGGTTGTGTTCATCCCACGCAGCGAGAACACAGCTTGAAAACAGCTGGATCAGTGCAGCTGAAGGTGCAAGAAGGTTTAAATGTGGTGAGGAGCAAATGATTATAGGAGACAGACAGCAGCTGTGGAGCTGACAGAAAAACTCCATTCCACCAACAGCAGAACTGCCAAGAAAGCTCGCTCCTCACCTCCCACTTTTTGTTCTTTTGTTCCCTTTCATCTGTGGTGAATAATAGATATATCAGCTGTTTGTATAGCTACATGTCACTGAAAGTGTAGAGGGAAGGAACTGCAGTCAAACGCTAGGAAGGGGAAAGTGGCTGTAATAAACAGTCTTTCCTTTGAAATAGTTTGGGAGCAAGAACCCATGTCGAACCCCAGTTAAAAGATGTTATCAGCATCTTAACTTCCTTGTAAAAAGCACAATATCAAACAAGGAGCAGTACTTGTATTCAGATACATCAGTTTGCAGGAAGAAACCAACACTTATTGGCAAACACTCAAAGTATACAAGTATCATTTACACTAGAAGCTTGAACATCTGTGGAAACTTCTGCTGACATAGTTACACCGGTCAGCTATCACATTACTGATACCGCATTCTCCAAACACAATTTAGGAGGCCAAACGATCTGGTTTAAGCAGTAGTCACAATACACAAATAATCCATGCACGTGAGGCATTTATTAATGATAATTTACTCAAAACACCTAAAATTGAATTGAGGATTAAATGTAACAAAAAAAAAAAAAAAAACTCAAATTACCATACCAACAAAATAACATTTCCAAATTATGAATTGCTGATAAGTTTCTTTAGATTGTCAGCATACTCAAAGGATCTAATTGAAAAAAAATGTATTATTTGCATCCACTGGCTTACATCTGTCTTGCAAAATGGACAACTTTCTCCCTGCTGAATTGATCTGCACACATTGCAAGTCTTAATATAATACCATCCTAGGGATTATCCAACTCAGTGCTGCATACGACCTTTAGTGTAAATTGAGAATGCAGAAAGGTAAATTAAAGTTGTTCCAATATTTCAACAGGATGAGCTGGGCAACCAAAGGCTTGTCAGCTAGAAACCAGCACCAAGGAAAACGATTCATACAAGACTTGATTACTGAATTATTAAATGGAGGAGAGTATTATCACAGTCAACAAGCATTTAACGCATCTTTTCTGACACTTTTGATGAGCCCACAAGTTTTTAATGATAAAAATAGCATTAATGATGTGTTACCCTTAGATACGCAGCATATCATCTAGCACTTTGAGAAACTAGATATAAAATCATTCTAGCATATTTAAATGGAATAAAAAAATAAATAACAGGTTCCAAGATGTATTTTAAAATATAAACGATCAGTAACATCTTTGATTTTGGTTCACAAGTCGTGCTAGGTTTGGCGGTGGGGATTAAAGAGGTTACGTGTCCACCTCTCCACCCTACGCTGCATTTCACAGGGGAAACAGAAAAGCAGCCAGCGTGCCTGGTTTTAGATCCTAGAGTTTACACTGTGATGTTTTAATATAAATATTTATCACCACCTACTTTATTTCAAATTTCAGGTGTGAAATGAAACAATTCAGGAGAACACTGCCTATTCAACAGCTTTCACCACAGGAACAACAGTCTCAAGCAAGAGAACAGAACTACTGGATAGTTAATTTTTTAGATTCCTAGTGGGCCTCACAAGGTTCTGGAACTGGCCTCACACAATTTTACTTCATATATATATATATATATATACACCTATATATATATATACCTATATAGATATAAAATGACCTGGATGTACAACATATACTGATAAAATTTGAAGGCAAAAGCAAAGGCAGGGAGATTGATAAATAATGGAGATGACAAGCCACTAGCACAGAACAGTCTACGTTGTTTGGTAAAAAAGTGATCCAGTGATGTGCACTTCAATAGAATCAAATGTAAATGCATACCCAGAAACAAAGGCAGCATGCCATATGCATATTAGACAGAGCACCCACTTCAGAGATGCTGAAATTTGATAAAAAACTAGGGAGATATGTCAGGTAATAACTGGTTGAACAGAAGCTTTCAGCAGAAGACCAGCTGGAACAGTTGATATGTAAACAGCAACATCAAGGAGAAGTAGGGAGATTTTATTTCTGTCCTTGACACAGATATGATCACTGTTCAAATGCTGTGTCTAGTACTTACACAGAGCCTTCAAGAAGCATAGTGACAACATGAAGAAAGCTCAGGGAAGATCTGTGAATACAATTAAAGGATGACAAAAGAGGCCTTATACTACAGAATGCAGAGATTCAAACTACGCATTTTATCAAAGAGACAGTTTAGAATTAATTTAATAAGCCTTGTACTCCCACTGAAAAAAATGTTAATAGTGTCAGGCTCTTCAGTTTGTTATACATGTTGCCACGGCTGTTGGAGCACCCACCAGTGCTTGTAACAGCAGGAGTAGCTCACAGCTCCCTGCCTGAGACTTACATGTGCCCAGGTGAAGTACAACTACAGTGTCTTCTATTTTATTTTCTTTAATTAGTCCTTTATTTTTATTTCCCTTAAACTAATATTTTTCATTTTTCTTTAATTATATTTGTGCTATTTTATAAATATAAACTATATTTATATTATTTTTATTATTATTATACTATTTTTCCTTTATTTATATTTGGATAGGTTTCATGTAAAGGTTTTAAGTATTAATATATAACAGCAGAATATTCAACAGAGAAGACATCCACAGCAATTTCTGCCCACCTCTCAAGCCAAAAAGGACCTAAGTATCACAGAGCAACTTCACCTTCTCCCTTCCTCTACTTCAGCCTAACATACACACACCCTTACCTATCCTTCTTATTGCTTCTTTGAAGTAGGATCTCAAGCCCATCTCTCCCACTACTAATGCAGCACACAGCTGCAGCTCTCAAAACCCAGCATTTCCCCTCTCTCCCACACCTCCACCTGGGACTCTGACCCAAGCATGTGCTCATTACCATCATGCCACAGACAAGGACCTCAGGCCATGCTTTCACTACCCCTTATTCCCTTACCACACAACCCTGCTCCAAAAAATCACCCTCGCACTCCCCACCTGGCTCAGAGCCCGTCCCGCATCCTGAGCTGGAAGCACAGGTCCATATGTGACACAGGATTCCAACAGGCTGCTGAGAACGGCGGAGCAGAACAACCAGAAACTGAGTTACAACAAACCATCCGTCAAACAACCGAGATGCTCAGCCCACAGTTCGAGTCAGGGTTTGTACCCCAGCAGTTCCTGAGGACCCACGGGCACCTGCACAGAAACATCTGCCCTATGGCTCACATTGTCCACTACCGGAGGCAGGAGCTGCAGCTGCACCTACTCTCCCTCCTCTCCCAACCTCCTCACCCCTTGCTCTTAGCTAATGAGCAGTACATAAGCAATCATCACTGTAGGAGTTCATTATGGATTAAACAGGATTCTCTCAGTAGAAATTCACATCGAGATAGGATATTTTCTAACGGCTAACATCCTCTTCAACCACAGCTACTACATAAGAAACAAGAATTAATTTGTACTAGTTCTCCACTGTGGATTGCTCAGGTCCCTCCGCACTCCATGTATCGTAGCTATGTGAAAGTTCAAATCAAACACAGAAATGTTTCTAAGCTCTATACTTACTCAACTTTGTTCAGCAGGTAATGGTTTTCTACCTGTTTCTGTGCCATCCATTGATTACTGTAACACCTGAACATTTCTCAAAGATCATCTGAGAAAAGTAACTGAATAAGGCACTTTGTTAGTCTCACTGGGCAAACAAAAACCTCATGCTTTATTAATAGTAACATTTACCCACCACCATTCTCCCTCCTACTGCAGACCTGATAAGAGAACTGAATTAGATCAGCTCTTCCATGAAGGTGAGGAAAAAACTGCTAGTTCCTGCAGTCCAGCCCCAAACCCACAGCATAACCACAGGGTATGGCCAGTTCACCCTGTAAGCCAACTGTTCCAGGGTGCCCCCTATATTCCTATCATCTCTTGGTATTATCAGAGCGTCCCTGCAATTATATTCCAAATTTCTGAGGTGGCAATTGATTTAAAAGACTACAGGAATTTTTGGTGGTTTGTGTTGCAATTGTAACAACATTTAGACACAGTCTAGGTAAACTATTTGTTTTAGTATTGCATAATGAGCCCCATAACTATGCTGTTAACAAAACAATGTATACTTTCGACCAGTGTAACAAGTTCATGCTAATTCCAACACAGCAATACTTATCAGTACTTATATGTACCTTCAGCTCTCAATCTGAAAACACTTCAGCAAGATAGTAATGTAAAAACTTTTCTTGGGTTAGAGCACTTCTTGGTTCTACCAATTCTTGCTACTACTTGCTTGAAAAGCAGTTTGAATAATAAGAGGGAAAATAATATGTTCACTGGTTTCTTGGCTCCTCTGTTTCTTTCAAATTCCTGTGAAAGTAATCAAAACCACCACCTCCCTCCTTTCCTCTAGAGCTCTGCCAAAAGAAGGCACTCTACACTGATAGTGTCTGCTCTAAAGTTATCAACACCTATTCAAGAAGAGCCCAAAAGCTATATGAAAACATATATTCTTGTCTAGGTTTGAAATTTACTCTTTTTAGTCTGATTGCAAACAATCTTTCTTCTAATTTGGTGACAGTAACTCCCTAAGTACTGTCCTGGTTTTGGCTGGGACAGAGTTAATTTTCTTCCTAACAGCTGGCATAGTGCTGTGTTTTGGATTCGGTATGAGAAGAATGTTGGTAATACACTGATGTTTTGGTTGTTGCCAAGCAATGTTTATACCAAGTCAAGAACTTTCCAGGGAGGAGGCTGGAGATGCACAAGAAGCTGGGAGGGGACACAGCTGGGACAGCTGACCCAGACTGGCCAAAGGGGTATTCCATACCATATGATGTCCTGCTCAGCATGTAAAGCTGAGGGAAGAAGAAGGAAGGGGGGATGTTTGGAGTGATGGTTTTTGGCTTCCCAAGTAACCATTACACATGCTAGAGCCTGGCTTTCCTGGAGACGGCTGAACACCTGCCTGCCTATGGGGAGGAGTGAATCAACCCCTTGCTTTGATTTGGTGTGCAGCTTCTGCTTTACCTATTAAACTTTATCTCCATCCATGAGTTTTATCACTTTTACCCTTTCAGTTCTCTCCCCCACCCCACTGGGGCACAGTGGCTGAGCAGCTGCCTGGTGCTTAGTTGCTGCCTGTGGTTAAACCATGACAAGTACGCTAATGAACTTCAAACCTAAGAAAAAAAGAAAAAAAAAAGACCAAAAATGAGCATGTCTTTACATACTAAAAGTTACATCTAGAAAATGAATTCTTGCTATAAAGCTAACTTCTTATTATCTGGCTTTAAAACTTCTAAGATGTCTCCATGTAAACTATACTATCTATAAATAACGTGCTTTTATAATGAAAAGCATACTAATGGAATGGCTAGCTTTTCATTCCAATAATTACTTATTCAAGCAAGTACTTACTGACAATAGATTTTATTTATTGATCTGGGTCAGATTAGTACGAAGACTTGACAGGTACCGTCTTCAGAGGCAGAGATTCAGAGCCCTATGTGAAGAAAAACTGCTTCTTTGCCCTAATGGTTGCACCCACAAAAGAAAATAGGGCAAGTACACTACAATATTCATTTGGAAACACTGAAAGAGCAGATTATCTTCCCTCCCTCTGCGTGGTGCAGCTGAGAAGCAGAGTGTTGTCAATGGCACTTCTGCTGCAAATAGCAGGAAAAGTGCAGGTATTTAGTTCAGTCTCCTGAATATCTGTCCTAGCCCGCGATTTCACAGTTGTTCCATACTAGCCTATGTTTGCAGCCTTGATAAGAGGAGGGACACCCAGCACATTCTTGGCCACCTAGCACACCAGTGTAAATCACCCTGTGCTAGTCCTGGTCAGTAAACTGATTTCAGTGGACAATTTTGTTTGTGGGCAGTTTTCAGCCAGATGACCCAATTCACAGTATCACTGTATGAGTTATTTCAGCCCCCACAAGGGAGGTGGTGAAAAATGCCTAGCTGTGGAAGGGCAGAAGAATGTCTTCGGGCAGCAATACTGCTTTATGACAAACTAATGTGACCACATAATCACATCTTCTGAAGTGAGAACCAGTGAGCTCCTTCTCTATTTTGACCTCTTTACAGGGAAGGGAAAATATGACTCAGTTGCTCTATGACTTCCTATTCATGGGCAAACAGGGGTTCCAGGGAAAATATGGGCACTAACAACTCATTCTTTTAAGTGCAGAAATACCAGGTAACAACCACAAAATGGCCACAATCATTCAAACAACTTTTTAATGACCACTCTCTCTGCAGAAGCAGAATATGGTTGCAGCTCATTGCTCTGCCAAATTCTGTGGCAAACCTCTCTACTAGTTAACTTCTACTGTGTCTATTACTGTGAAGCTGAAGTCAAAGAAAACTACCTAGTTTGTCTCAGAAAAGCTTAACCTTAAAACCTCACAACAATGTCAATTCCTATTTTTTCTGGCACTGGAGAAAATTATTATCGGCTAGTGTTTGAGTCAATGCCTTCCATTTGAGTACTATATTGGTCATCTAGGAGCAAATGTTGGACTTCCGAAATCAGCCTTACACTCTTTAAACTCTTTTAAGTCTCCTGAAATCCCTGGATTTTGAGCTATTGTTTTGCCATGGGGATGTGGGGTGTGAGGGTCACAACAACCTGGAATTCTGACAGTAAGCAGCCTCCTCCAAAAAGCCTTTAAGTGTATGTTTCATACATCTTTAAGAAGTGCAAAAAGCACAAATCAAGTTTCTTCTGTAGATGAAGTGCTAAAACAGAAATGGGAAAACCTAATGTCTACTAGTGGAAGAGAACTCAAGACTATTCACAGACTATTCTTGTGCTACTTCTCATGTTCCGTTTTGTCTGTAAGATGCCTTTTGCCTGGCTAAGTAATGCTTCAATACCACAGAGACTACTTAAGAACAAGATTCAAAAGAAAGGACATTTATGCAAGGCTGTGGCTCATCTCAGAGCCTGCAGTCCAGTTTGGAAGTTCTTTCGCATGGTCATGGAGTCAAATCCAGCTGGCGGCTGGT